>OY747126.1:87134989-87734989 GCA_963556465.1 Berberis vulgaris
TTTGGTAGATATTATGTGGTGTTCATGGCATTGATTGCCATTGTAATTTTTTATGACAGGTTCAGACAGGTTTCAATATTGATAAATACAGATGAAACTCTGGCGAAATTTTGATTTTTTAGTTGTTCATGACATTGATTGTCATTATAGTCACTTATGTGAAGTAGATTTTCTTATGACATGTTTAGATAAATTACTTTATTCAAAAAAATTACATTTTTTTGGATATAATGATATTGTGTGCATGTCTCTTTCGACAATAGTCTGCAATAGTGCCAACGGCACGGGTATTACACTAGTAGTGTACAAGGCAAGACTAGTGGCTAAGGGATATACACGAAAGAAAGGTGAGGATTACACTGAAATTTTCTCCCCGATGGTGAAACACACTTCTATCTGAATCCTACTAACATGGTCACTTGGAATAGGACATTTACGTGTCTTAGCCTGAAGGATATGATGTTGCTAGTAAGGAAGACTGTGTGCAAGTTGAAAAAAATCATTGTATAGGTTAAAACAATCGCCTAGACAATAGTATCTTTGATTTGACAAGTTATGGTGGAGCATAAGTATACAAGGAGTGAATATGATCATTGTGTGTATTTCCAAAAATTGCACGATGGTCCCATTATCTATCTCTCACTATATGTGGATAATCAGTTGAACACTTAGTTGAGTAAAAAGTTTGAGATGAAGGATGTAGGAAGTGCAAAGAAAATTTTTAGGATGATTATTAATCGAGACAGGAAGAATGACCGGTTGACCATTTATCAAAAGAGTATTTAGAGAAGGTGCCTAGTAAGATTGGAATATCATATTCCAAGCCAGTGTCCACACCTTTGGGTCCCCAATTCAAGTTGTATGTTTAAAGTCCCCTTCAACATTGGAGAAAGCGTATATGTCACAGGTTCCATATGCGAGTGTTGTGGGTAGTTTGTTGTATGCAATAGTTTGTATTCGTCCAGACATAGTTCATGCACTCAGTATGGTTAGTCAGTATATGAGTAATCTGGGTAAACAACATTGGCTAGCAATGAAGTGGATTTTTCGATATCTTCGCGAATCATTGAGCAGATGCTTGGTTTATCAGAGAACGGGGAATCCTAGGCTACTTGGCTACTTGTGAAGGAAGCTACTTGGCTTTAGAAATTGGTTAGTGAGTTGGGAGTCTCTCATGAGATAAAAACAGTGCATTGTAATAGTCAGAGTGCTATACATTTGCAATGAACCAAGTTCATCATGTGCACACCAAACATATTGACGTAAGGTATCATTTTATCAGAGATACCAGTGAGGATGAACTACTTTATCTTCAAAAGGTAGGTACAAAAGACGATCCAACGGATGTGATGACTAAGATGGTTCCTAGAGATAAGTTTGAGCATTTTCTCAAACTAATACATATGGAAGATTGTTGAAATCCCTTATGAGGGTTGAGGCCCTTATTTGAAAGTGATGGTGAGCCCTATGAAGAGCGTTTGCTGGCCTTACAAAGCGTGATGGTGAAGACAAAGACGACCTAGCTTGGCACATTTCATGCCAAGGTGGAGAATATAAGTAAGGATGGCTTGAAATTTATCGCCAAGGTGGAGATTGTGAAGATTTTGGCTCTATTTCAGCCCTCAAGACAATAGGAAAGTATTCTATTTAGGAAAAAAAAAATTGTTCGGGCCAACTAAAGAGGAACTCTTTACTATACCAAAATAAGCATTTAGGAACAGTGCAAAACATCCTAAATAGTTTTAAGGAACGCAAAATGAACGTTCTGAAATGTAATATACCAGTGCTTCTAAGACCCATAATAAACGTTCCAAATCTGATTCAGGAACATTTTTCCTCAGATATATTTATTTTTATTGTACCTAACAGCCATTTTTTATAAACGTTCTAGTCAACAAATTCTAGCATAAAACTGGCATATTCATGTTTGTTAATTATGAGACATTTCGTTCGTGTGTAACTTCAACTTGTTTTTCGTTTAAATGTTAGAACGTTTTGATACATTGCTAACTTTTCTATGTGTGTTCTCCGTTGAACAATTTTGGAACGTAAAATAAACATTGCAATCATTGCTAACTCATTTTTTTTGGCTTCTGGCACATTCTTGACTAAAAAATTTTCAACAAATTCTTGTTGAGTATAAAATAAACTCTTAACTGAAAGACGGTGATCGTTTATTTCAATTTTCATTATTGATATTAATAAGTTTTAACAAATACATGAGTAGGGCCGAGGACATGTCATTTGCACAAAAAATTATGACAATAGCTTGATTTAATTATAATAATTAACGACATACCAACAACTTCCAAAAAAAGCACACATAACCCGCCTCCTCGGTCATAAATCTAGTATTATTCAAGTGCTACCCTCTGGTGCACCGACTCTCCGAAAAACCCCCGTATCAAGTATCAAATACATGTCGGACACGGACATGCGCCCGACACGTATTTGACATGTGGTCAACGGTCAAAATTCGTTGACTGGCACCGACTCGTCTTGGACACGGTCCAGACACGTGGTTGCAAATAACATCCCATTTTTTATCCTCTTCGATAGATCCTAATTCTCAACATTTCAAACCATTGAAAATTTTAGAATCAGAGAACAAAGAAAGAGATAATCAGAGAAAAGAGGGCTGAGAAGTTTGATCGACCGATTGAGGACATCATCAAGTCATAGGGATCGAACCAGAGACAGAGAGAGTGATCGAGGGTGTTTGCTGGACGGAGCTAGAGAGAGGGAGAGATCGATCCAGTGAGAGAGAGATCGAGCCAGAGACAGAGAGAGATCGAGGGTGTTTGTTGGACGGAGCTAAAGAGAAAGGGAGCTTGCAGGAAGGAGACGATGTCGTCCTCAGCAGGTAGGTACTTTTCTTCTTTCGTTTTTTTTTTTCTTTTTTTTCTGCGATTTCTGCTCTGATTCATCTCGATCCAGTGAGAGAGAAATCTATGCTTCATTCTCTTATCTGATTTAGTGATTTCTATGCTTCATTGTTCATTCTCTTGTATTTTGGATTACTTGTCTTCACTCTCTCTTCAGTCTTCTCTTCTAAACTGATTTATTTTTTTCTTTTTTCTGCTTCTTCCATATTTTGATTTCATGAATATGAGACTCTTCGTGTCTCTGATCTTTGAGGATATGCTGATTTTCTTTGCTCTCAGTTTCTTTTATGTTCTTTTATGAATATGAGTTTCTTTTATGCTCTTTTATGATATGCTCTCAGTCTCTTATTAGTGAATCAACATTGCAAATAATGAGTTTTTCAGTATTGTTACAGCTTTTTCAGTGAATGAGTTTTGTAGATTAGATTATAGTATTATACTAATACAACATATTTCTTTTTCTTAATGTTTCTTTTAGGACAAGTGACTGGAGATGATCTTTGGAAGCATGTGACAATAATAAGAAGACCAGATGAAGGTGGGGGAAATCTTAGATGACGGTGTAACTTTTGTCAGAAAGAGTATACGGGATCTCATACTAGATTGAACGACCACTTGTTGAAGATAACAGGCCGTGGGATAGCTATTTGTGCCAAAATCTCCCCCTACAACTTAGAGAGGTGCAACAATTTGCTGAAGAAGCTGCATTGAGAACAGAAAGTTCAAGGCTGCGAAGTGTTCCTTTACCTCCTTCAGTGGGCTCAAGTAGTCACCTACACCCGGGTTCAAGTAGCGGGGTTGGTCCTTCAGTTCCATACAATGAAAAAAGGAAGAGGAGAGCCACTAATAATCATATTGCAAATGCTTTCAATATGAGTGAGCGACAAGAGTTGGATGCTTTGATTGCAAGGATGTTCTACTCAGCTGCATTGTCATTCAACCTTGCAAAGAATCCATATTTTCAGGAGGCTTTCACCTATGCAACGAATAAAGCAAAGTCCATTAGTGGTTACAAGACCCCTGAGTATAATGCAATGAGGATGACATTGCTTCAAAATGAAAGGGGCAACATTCAAAGGTTGTTGGAGGCAACAAAGTTTACATGGGTTACCAAAAAGGCAACCATTGTTTGTGATGGGTGGACTGATGCTCAAAGGAGGTCTCTCATTAATTTCATAGTGATTAATGAGGGTGGTCCAATGTTCTTGAAGGCTGTGAACTGTGAAGCGGAGTACAAAGACAAGTTCTTCATTGCTGGTTTGATCAAGGAAGTCGTACGTGATAGAAAGAATCCAAGCAAGTTTGTTAGTATGAGCTGTCGTTTGTTAGTGTATTATGATGAGCTGTAATGATGAGTTGTAGTTTGTTAGTATGAGTTGTAATCTGTTTCTTGAACTCAAGATGTAACCTGATACATCAATATAAATAGATACAAAACACTCTGCATTGCTAAGTTAAGCAAAAGCAGAGACTCATTTTGTTCATACAATTCTATCATGGTATCAGAGCTTTTGAGCTCCTCTTCTTGAATCAATGGCGACTCAACCCACACAGTCCTCATCATATTCTAATTCTCTCAATACAGGTCAGAATTTTTCTATGTCTTCTGCTCCTTATCAAGTTTTGAATCATACTCTGCCAGTGAAACTAGATAGAACAAATTAGATACTCTGGAAATCACAAATTGAGAACGTGATCTTTGCAAATGGATTTGAAGACTTTATTGAAGGAATTTCAGTTTGTCCAACAAAAGAATTAAGTACAGGAGTCATCAATCCTGCTTTTGTTGCTTTGAGAAGACAAAATCGTACAATTCTGAGTTGGATTTATGTTTCTCTTACACCAGCCATAATGGCTCAAATTATTGGTCACAACACCTCTTTTTCAGCTTGGAAAGCTTTAGAACAAATATTTTCATCTTCTTCAAGAGCTAGGATTATGCAACTACGATTAGATTTACAGTCTACCAAGAAGGGTTCACTGTCCATGATTGACTACATCATGAAAATCAAAAGTGCAGCAGACAATTTAGCTGCCATTGGTGAGTTAGTCTCCGATCAAGATCATATAATGAATCTTTTAAATGGTTTAGGTACTGACTCAGTAGTCACAACAATTAATGTCCGAGATGATCAGATCTCACTTGAATCAATACATAGTATGTTGTTATCTTTTGAGAATCGACTTGAGCAACAAAGCTTTGTGGATAGTATTCCTCCTATTACAGCAAACTTGGCTAACTCTAGTCATAAACATAGTAGTGGACAGCAGTTTGGTCAGTCTTTAGGTCGAGGTTTTAGTCATGGCAGAGGAAGGAACTATGGTGGCCAGTCTAATAGGAGACGAGGTCGTGCAAGAAACTTCAATGTCCAGCAATATGGACAGCAATATGGTACTTCATATGGCTCCAATCATAGCCAACACAGTGGCCATTCAAATACTCACAACAATAGACAGTCCAGTAATCGGCCACAATGTCAGTTGTGTGGTAAATATGGACATGTAGCTCTTGCTTGTTATCATCGTTTTGATGTTAACTTTCAGCATTCAGTGGGTTCTTCGTATTCTGGATCTTCAACTGACTTAAAACCAACCATACCAGCCTTGGCAGCAGTTTCAAATCCTTTTCATAATGAGGGGTGGTACTTGGATTCAGGAGCAAGTCATCATTTGACTAATGATCAAGCTGGTCTTGCCAATTCCTCTCCATACATGGGTTCAGACAAGGTCACAGTTGGTAATGGTACTTCTCTTCCCATTTCTAATGTTGGTTCCTTATCCTTTTCTTCTTCTTCTCACCGTCCATCCTCTTATTTCCTTCTTAAACAAAATTTTCATGTTCCTTCCTTATCTACTAATCTGATCAGTGTTGCTAAGTTCTGTGCTGATAACAATGTATTCATTGAATTTTGGTCTGATCATTTCTTTGTGAAGGAACCACATTCGAGGAGGGTTCTAGCTCAAGGCAAACTTGAAAATGGCCTATACAAGTTGTCAGTTCTTCCTGTTCCTAAGACTGCATTTGCATCCAGTTCCAGCATTGCATCCAGTTCCAGCATGTCTGATATGTCTAATTTTTCTAGTACTTTTTGTATTGCTAACAATGAGCAATTATGGCATTATAGACTAGGACATCCTTCAGTAGATGTTGTTCATCATTTATTGAATCTTTGTAATCTTCCATTCAATACCTCTGTTTGTTCTTCTTGTCAACTGGCTAAGAGTCATCGTTTACGAAAATCTTTATCTTCTTTTCATGCTTCTCGACCCTTGGAACTTATTCATACGGACATCTGGGGTCCTGCATTTGTTAAATCCATATCTGGTGCTCACTTTTTTATCCTGTTTGTAGATGATTTTTCAAGGTTTACTTGGCTTTTTCCACTTCAGACCAAAGATCAGGCCTTGCCTATGTTCAAATTGTTAAGCTTCGTGTTGAAAACCAATTTAACACCTCCATTAAATGTCTTCAATCTGATAATGGTGGTGAATTCAAGGCTTTTAAATCGTTTTTATTGGATTATGGTATTGGACATCGATTCTCTTGTCCACATTCCTCGTCCCAAAATGGTAGAGTGGAACGTAAACACAGACATGTTGTTGAAACAGGTCTTGCTTTGTTGGCTCATGCTCATATGCCTTTCCAGTTTTGGCAATATGCCTTTCAAGCTGTTGTCTTTCTTATCAATCGAATGCCAACTAAAGTACTTCATAATAAGTCTCCTTATCAGGTTCTTCTTAATCGTCTTCCTGACTATCGTGCTCTTCATGTCTTTGGTTGCTTATGCTTTCCATTCATTCGCCCATATAATAAGCATAAACTTCAATTTAGATCTGTTGCTTGTGTCTTTCTAGGTTATAGCTTAGACCATAAGGGATTTTTGTGCGTAGATCAAGTTTCTGGTTGAGTCTATGTTTCTCCTAATGTAGTGTTTGATGAATACAAGTTTCCTATGCACAATTCTTCTTCATTGCTTCCATTAGTTCCCACATCAAATAAGTTGTCCACTAAGATCACTTCTTTTGTTCCTCTTCCTCAGTCCTCCCCTAGTTCAGTTCCTTCTTTTCCATCTCCTGCTCTTCCATCTCCTGATCTATCTTCTACAACTACTAGTCCTTTGCTTCCAGTTGATGTTCCTCCTACTAAATCCATACCATCTTCTTCTCTTCCTACTCGCATGGTTACTCGTTCTATGGCTGGCATTTCAAAGAAGAAACATATACTTGATTTATCTGTGAACCTACTACTTTGCGACAAGCTCTATCCAAGCTGGGTTCACGCCATGGAACAGGAGATTTCTGCATTGCATAAAAATGGCACTTGGACTTTGGTTGATCCACCTAGTGATGTGAATATTATAGGTTGTAAATGGGTTTATAGACTCAAATACAAGCATGATGGGAGCATTGACAGATACAAAGCTCGCCTTGTTGCCAAAGGTTTCAATCAAACCTATGGTTTGGATTATTTTGAGACATTCAGTCCCGTTGTCAAAACTGCTACTATACGTATTGTTCTCACACTTGTCGTCAGTTTCAAATGGGACATTCGCCAACTTGATGTTCATAATGCCTTCTTGAATGGTGATCTTGAAGAACAAGTTTTCATGGCTCAACCTCCGGCTTTTTAGACAAACAATTTCCTTCCAAAGTTTGTCAACTCCGGAAATCATTGTATGGCTTGAAACAGTCTCCTCGTGCTTGATTTTCCAAACTTAGTTGTGCTCTTCTCAGCTGGGGTTTCACTGCTTCTCGGACTGATAGTTCCATGTTTGTCAAGTTTGATAAAAATTCTATTCTTATCATGTTGATCTATGTAGATGACATCATTGTTACAGGCAATTCTTCGCATCACATTTCTTCCCTCATTGCTCATTTGAACTTTGTCTTTGCTCTTCGAGACTTGGGGCCTTTATCATACTTCTTGGGTAATGGTGCACTACATCTTAGCCAAGCTAAATATATTGCTGATCTGCTTACTCGTGCTGCTATGATGGATTGCAAATCTTCTCCAACTCCAGGAGCCGTTGGCAAACTCTTGTCACAGTCTGATGGCACTCCCCTTATGAATGCTACTGCCTATCGCAGCATAGTTGGTGCTCTTCAATATGTCACCATGACCAGGCCAAACATTGCCTTTGCAGTCAATAAGGCTTGTCAATTTATGCAAGCACCTACAACATCTCACTGGTTGGCTGTCAAGCGCATCCTGCGTTATCTGAAAGGCTCTTCTCATGATGGATTGCTCTTACATCTTGTTCGTGATCTTGCTATTGAAGCCTTCTCCGATGCTGACTGGGGCTCTAATCCTGATGACAGACGAAGTTCAAGTGCGTACTTGGTCTATTTAGGTGGCAATTTGATTTCTTGGTCTGCCTCCAAACAGTGTGTAGTCTCCAAAAGTAGTGCTGAATCTGAGTATCGTGGTCTTGCACTTGCCACTTCTGAGGTCATCTGGATACAAGCCTTGTTGAAAGAGCTTTGTGTTTCTCTTCCTGGTCCTCCCATTCTCTGGTATGACAATGTCAGTGCTTATCACCTTGCTAAGAATCCAGTCTTTCATGCAAGGACAAAACATATTGAAATTGATCTGCATTTCATCCGTGATCATGTTCTTCGAGGTGATTTGTTTCTCAAATTTGTTCCTACTACTGAGCAGCCTGCGGATCTTCTCACAAAACATCTTACAAGTACAAGGTTTGCCTATCTCAAGTCACACCTTGGTCTTGTTCCCTGCCCCTTGCACTTGAGGGGGGATGATAGAAAGAATCCAAGCTAGTTTGTTAGTATGATATGTCGTTTGTTTGTGTATTATGATGAGCTGTAGTTTGTTAGTATGAGTTGTAATTTGTTTCTTGAACTCAAGATGTAACCTAATACATCAATATAAATAGATACAAAACACTCTGCATTGCTAAGTTAAGCAAAAGCAGATACTCATTTTGTTCATACAATTTTATCAGTACGTGACGTTGGGCCAAGTAATGGGGTTCAAGTCATAACCGACAATGCTCTAGTTTGTAAGGTTGCAGGTTTACTTGTTGAGAGCCAGTATCCTGAGGTGTTTTGGACACCTTGTGTAGTTCACACTCTCAACCTTGCCTTGAAGAACATATGTGTTCCAAAGAACACGCCTGCAAATGAAAAGGCCTACAGTTTGTGTAATTGGATTATTGATGTTGTTGGGGATGGGGTGCTGATCAAGAACTTTATCATGAACCATTCCATGAGGTTGCATATGTTTAATGAGCACTCGAGCTTGAAGTTGTTTTCCATAGCAGAGACACGCTTTGCTTCAAGCATAATTATGCTCAAGAGGTTGAAAGACATTAAAAGTAGCCTCCAGAGTATGGTGATTGGAGATCAGTGGGATTCCTATAGGGAAGATGATGTTGAGAAAACACGACTTGTGAAAGGAAAACTATTGGATGACTTGTGGTGGGACAAAGTGGATTATGTACTTCGTTTCACAGAGCCTATTTATTCAATGTTGCGGAGGGCTGATACAGATGAGCTTTATCTTCACTTGGTGTATGAGATGTGGGATGTTATGATTGACAAAGTGAAGCAAGTTATTTACCGCCATGAAGGAAAGGCAGATAGTGAGGAGTTAAGAGTTTTTTTCAATAGTGCATCATATACTGGTAGATCGATGGGAGAAAAGCAACACACCACTGCATTGCTTAGCACATTCCTTGAATCCAAGGTAAATAATTACATTGTTTTAAACTTTTTATTCTACTTAGTTTTTAGTCTTGACTAGAATTTATGGGTTATGCACTTAATGTTTATATATTAATTTGTGATTGACATTGCTTATATATAGGTATTATAGCAGAGAATGGCTTGAAGGGGCTCATAATCGTGTTTTGCCACACAAAAATCTTGAGATTTCGAAGGAGAGGGATAAATGCTTCAAGAGATACTTTCCTAGTATTGAGGAAAGAAGATTAGTTATTACAGAGTATGCTAAGTTTTTAGTGGGTTTAGGACAATTTGCAGAAAGTGATTCTCTACAGAATAGAGCATGCCTAGAACCTGATGTGTGGTGGGTTAAACACCATTACTCTAGACTATAGCTTTGAAGTTACTTGGGCAGCCTTGTTCTTCCTCATGTTGTGAGAGGAATTGGAGCACGTATAACATCCACTCATTAAAAAAGAACCAACTGACCCCACAACGAGCTGAAGATTTGGTGTATATGCATTCCAACCTTCGTCTTTTATCAAGAAGAAAATAAGAGTACAGAGACGGTGAGATAAGGATGTGGGATATCGGAGGAGATACTATTGATTCGTTGGATTTGGATGTTGCTGAAATGCTTGAGATTGCCAGTCTTTCACTTGATGAATGTAAGCTAGAGGCTGGGCTGTTGAATGAAGGGAATGCGACAATTGATCCGCCAGTTAATCAAGAGATGGAGCTGCCTAGCTGGTGAATTAATGAAATTATCAATTTACATTTTACATTATCAAATTAATGAAATTATGTTGCTTATGCTTTATGAGTATGACTTGAGCTTTACTTTATAATGCATTTGAAATTTTGAAAGAATGAATGTTTTATTGATATGTTTGGATTGTTCAATATTATTATTTATGATTTTATGTTCATGAGTTACAAAAAAAATATATTAAAAAATAAAGTTTTACCGTGTCGCCGAGTCCTATTTTTTTGAAAATTGCCGAGTTATCGTGTCGTATCCGAGTCCGTGCATCACAGGTGCTACCTAAACTATCTAGTATTATCCAAGTGCTACCCAAACTAAAGCCTATATTTTAAAGATCGTCATCGTCAAAGCCCATTCCCGATATTTTCAAAATAAATTTAGAAAATCACATATGAAATCACATGATTTGATAAGGGAAGATTAGAACTGATGAAAGCTTGATAGGTTAAAAAGTGTAAGTTAGGTTTTATCATACCTGTATGGAGAAAATGCCAAACTATTTGAGTAAATTACACCCTTAGCCACAAAACCTGTAAAATCACAAAATATAAGAAAAGTTAGAGAGATTGACAACTTAGAGCATATAAACACACGAAAAAAATAAATATATGTAGGGTTTCGATTTCTATTACTAAAATGACCTCGGGGTTATGAACATTTCTTGATTAATCAACTTGAAATCCCAAAGCTCGTTACTCAGGCCGGACGACTTCCTCCGGTGCCCTCTCCGGGACCCCTCGTCGCCCTTCGTCCTCCCTCCAAACCCCCACCTCTCGATCGACCCCAACCATCAGGTCATTCACAGTCGAAACAATCCCCTCTTCCCTGCATACCGTCCTTGGTCGATCGCCCTCTATTTCCCCACCAGCCCCTCCATCATCCCCAATCGGTCGATCGATCTGATTATTTGGTTTTCCTCTTTGCAAACTCATAATGCAGGAGGTACTTCCACAACCCCCTCAAGCCATCGAAGCTTCCATGGACTTCCATGTACAGGAAGAGGTGCAGGGTTATCAAGAAGACGAGGAGAACCGACTGTGAAGCTGCTCTTCGTGAAATCAAGGTAAGGTTCAAAGAAGCCCGAGGAGGGAGAAGAAGAAACTCATTTTTTTTTTCCAGAAAGTCCCTCTCGTTTTATTTGAATCCAGTCCTTGCCCCTGACATTTTATTTAAGTTTAATGGATATTTAGCCCAACCTGTTTTGTCAGTGCCACCAGATGCTATGGATCAGCCTATCTGCAACCGGCTTAATGGATATGTTCCACCACAAGGTTTTGATTTTTCAAGTTATGATGCTGCAGTTATTCACCACCGCATGATAGGTCATGTACCGCTGCATACCAATGTTGATGATCCAATCTAGGTCAATTTTTTGACAAATTTTAAGGACCAGTTTGTGCTCAATGCTTAAGGAACTTCTTGCATGTTGAAACAGAAAACACGATGTTAGAATGAGAAAAGAGGTTGAGTGTTATCAGAGGTGTGGCGCATGCTTTGTCCTATTTGCATTATGCATGTAAGCCACCTATCGTGCACAGGGATATATCAAGAAATAACATTTTATTCATTGTATTCAGATTTTGGAACTGCAAGGCAACTAGAACCAGGAGAATCTACCTGGACAATGCCAGTTGGCTCATATGGCTACATTGCACCAGGTAAGTTTTCTTTTTTGCAATTCAGTTAACATAATTTGGTTTTCCCTTTATTCCATTTATTTGTAATAAACTTGATGATATTTTCTTAGTTCCAGTCTTGCTCAACTTATAGAATACATCTAACTTTGACACTTACTGAAATTTTTTGGGATAGAAAGAATAAAACAACTGGGGAAAGTATATAAATTAGGACACAAATTTGTTTAATATATATTGAATTGAGAAACCAAGAACAATTACTAATATGAATGTAATCTTACCATTTCTTTCATCCATGTCTTTGTTTTATTTGCAGAGCTTGCTTCCTGGATGGAATTGACAGAAAAATGTGATAATACAGTTTTGGTGGTGGCATTGGAAATAATAATGGGCAAGCATCATGGAGAACTGATCTCAAAGACACTATCGGAATGAGACAATCCACTTCGAGCAAATATCTTAGATCAATAACTTCATTCTCCTAGTCCTCCCATTGCAAAAGAAATAGTTTGAGTAGTGGGCCTTGCATTGGCATTCACACGCAGTGATGGAGCTAGAATTTAAGTTGAGCAGTGGCAAATACTTAGTTAAAAATTTATTTTATATTAAGATACATAACTATTTTTTTCTTGATAAAGATGGAAAAATTCTACTTTTATTCTTGACAATTTGTTAAGTTTATGAATTATTTTTAGGCTCAATAATCACTCTTGCGAACGCACACATAACATCTTGTTGTCTGACAATAAATATAATGAGATGGGACCCGAACTTTGTAACAAAAGTGTTGAAAATTGTGGTGTTTGATACTAGATGTGATGTTGTGAAAATTCTTATCAGAAATGTATGACATGTTTGCTTAAATCAGTAAGTAACTTGTCTAATGGATGTAATGTTAATGAAAATTCTAAAATGTCAAATTATTAATATTATTTTAATTGGTGTACAAATTTCAATATAAGAAAGACGACAATTAAAAAAAAGGAAAATTTGGTTATTTCGTAAACTAAACACATAAGTAACAAATTTAAAATCTAAAATAAGCCTTAAAAATGTTTCATTATGTTGTTTTTCTGGTTTAATTGCTTCAATGTCTTACTTAGAAAAAAAAAATTTGTGAAGTAGAAGAAAAGTGCCAAAATTATATTTATTAAGTTCAAAAGAGAAAACACTTTAATAATGGAAGAAGACGAAAGTGGTTGGTTTAGGAAAAATGGTTGTCTGACTCTTTACTAAAAGGAAGGACAAAAAAAAAACTCTAAGGGTATGTTTGGTTGCACGAAAAATTGACATAAAAATTGAAATTGTTTATGTGAATTCGATACAATGGCCTCCCTCTCGAATTTGAATTCCTATGAGTAATGGGAAAACGATCTCATGAAAAATTGATTTCCTATCAGTAAATAGACAATCAAACAGCAGAAATTTGCATTACAAATAAAATAAATTCTATTTCCCAATAAAAATTACTAACCATAAGAGTTAAGGGATAAAATAATAGAAAGGGGGGGTGGGATAATAGCCAATTAGACTTTAAAATCTATAGGCAAAATCAGAAAACTAAGGGGCAAACAAACAAAGCATATTAATAGCATGCAAAATTTAAGTTTTAGTGGGGGTAGCTGCCCCCACTTGCTCCTATATAGATTTATCCCTATGCCCCCAGTTTTGATGCTTGCTTTGATGCAATCGTGCAGATTCGAGGTCTTGACCTTAGCATGCATCACATTCCCATGAATTGTAACAGTAAAGCTCCTACCTATGCCTAGTCTTTACTATTGTAGCATCAAAAGTCAACGAACTTGTTTAACAGCAGGAAGCCTGGATGATGATAACGAACTTGAAATGCCACCAAGAAGAATGAAAAAGAAAAAATAAATCAAGAAGCCAAACTTTCATCGCAACTAGATAAAATACCTTCAAAAGTCAAATAAAAGGGTTATGTGATTTTGAGGTCCATTTTGTTTGTTGACTTGAGTTTAGGGTTCGTTTTGAAAAGTATTTCATTATGGGATCCAAAATGACATAGTCAACTAGGTTGACTGTCAAAAAAATTTAATCTGATGACATTGCCTTTGATAAAATTAAAGATTGTGACTTAAAAAAATCAATTTTGATGAGATAAAAAAATTCAAAATCTTAATGGAGCCACACCACTGTAACTCATTTTGAGGCAAAACTAATGATCATAATAAATAAATTAAAAAATACAAAAAAAAAACAAAATATCGTCTTCTCTAAATGAACTCACACCATTGTAATTCATTTTCTCGAAATAGGGAGCATAGCATAAGCTTACCATCTAGAGGCCTTTCTCCATCCAAATAGAGCTTCAAACATGTACTTTACTACAAATTTGTAAGGACACTGTGTCATGTAGATTAATTAAAGAGCCCTTCTAGCCGTCAAGGAAATGGGCAAGGGGGGTGAGTATTACCACTCATTTCCCTCGAGATTCGCAAGGTTGTGCATCTTGAAGACACAAGTGCGCATCTCAAGAGGGATGAGCGGTCGCACTCACCCCCTCGCCCGTTTCCTCGCCATTTAGAATTTTCCTTAATTAAATGAATGAATTGGATTTGTTATTTGAGTTTATTTGAACTTTGTTTATATGTGAGGGAGATAGAAAGTTTGTCAAGAGGATTGGTAGTGGTGGTGTGCTTCCATTTGCAAATAAGAAAAAGGGCCAATTGTTGTTTGCCCCTACTATAAATATCCAATTGCTAAGTACACGCATTTAATCACTATCGCACTTACCCCCAAGACTAGCGGTCAATGAACATTGACCATGTATTTTTCAAATAAAATTACCAAAATGCCCTTGATAAATTACAGGTTGAGATTTAATGTTTTGTATCTCGAACATCTTATCTCGAGGAAAACACTAGGACCCAACTGAAATCGTATCTCGAGAAAAATCCAACAATTGATTTTTTTTTTTAAATGTATCTCAAACAGTTCATCTCGATAAAATTTTAATCATACCCGTATCTCGAGGTAGATTTAGTGATCCAAGCTTAATCATGTTCGCATCTCGAGGAAAATTTGTCTGTCCAAATTTAATATTGCACGTGTTTCTAGAAAATCAACGGTCTAAATTTAATCGTGCACACATCTCAAGGACATCTAACAACTGAAAAAAAAAAAAAAAAAACTTCAATTTCTTCCTCTTCCTTCCTCATTTGTTTCACAACCCTGCCGCCATTACCTCCCTCCTCTTCTTCCTTCCTCCTTTTCATCCCTCCTCATTCTTCCTTATCTATTTCACAGCCTGCCGCCACCTCCCTTTTCCTCCTCATTCATCCTCATCCCTCTTCCTTTCTCCTCCCCCTTCATCCTCCTATGTTTCACAGCCCCTCATCCTCCCTCCTCATCTGTTTTGATGATGGTGAGGCTGCGAAACAAATGAGGAATAAGGAGAAGAGAATGAGGAAAAAGAATAAGTGGATTTTTTTCCAGTCGTTATAATGTCTTCGAGATGCGTGCACGATTAAATTTGGACCGTATGAATTTTCTCGAGATGTTAGCAAGATTAAATACGGACAACAATTCTTTTCTCGAGATACGTGTACAATTAAATTTGAAATGTCAGATTTACCTCGAGATGTGTATACAATTAAGATATACTTCGAGATGTGTGTACAATAAAATTTGGACAATTAGCTTTTCCTCGAGATTAGCTGTTTGAGATACAAAATTGTAAATAAACTTTTAGATTTTTCTTGAGATACGATTACAATTTCCGTTCAACCTTAGAATTTTCCTCGAGATGAGATAAAAGAGAAGAAATATTCAATCTCATATTTTGATTTCTCAAAGGTATTTTGGTAATCTACTTTGAAATCTGACGGTCAATGGACATTGACTGTTAGTCTTAGAGGTTAGTGCAATAGTGATTAATGATGGATGCACTTAACAATTAGTTATTTATAGTAGGAGGCAAGTAGCAATTGGCCCCAAGAAAAAAAAAATGAAGAAAAGAGTGAGCTTGAGTGTGACAATTATGTTGTAACAGAAGAACTGCTCCACAATTTAAATCCACCACCACCACCACCCTGAAAGGCAACACATCCACCACAACCAACCACCATCACCCTTCTTTACCAACACAAACACCCTCACCACCGATTCCCTCCTACTTTATTTTAGTTACCGATTGAATCAATTCCATGGCTCTCTCAGCTTTAGCTTTATGTATGTGTTCTTGCTTGTACGTCCAAGTTACATTGATTTCCGACTAGGAGAATAGAGTTTCTGTCATTGGGTTCATTAGAGAAGAAGACACTTAAGAGCATCTCCAATGGTAAAAGTTAAAATGGGGGATGAATCATCCCCATTTTAACCAAAAACTAAATTTAGGAGTCTCCTTATTTCTTCACCACTCCAACCACATCCCTTATTTTAACTTTTTATCACTATTTTAATATATCTTCGACTTTTCTATACCAATTTAAATTCAATTATATTATTATTAATTTCAACTTAATATAATTACATTAATTAGTATTAATTATATTATTAAATATTTCAACTTAAATATAAAATATTATTATTTTCAATTATACTATTATTTAGATACTTTTTTAATTATACTATTATTAATTTCTACTTAATTTAAATTTGACTAATTAAAAAATTTGGGAGTAAAAAAAATAGTATTAATAATTAAATTTTTTATCATTATTTAAATATATATTCCACGTTTTTAATCATTATTTAGATAATTAATTTTTTAATTATAATATTATTTTGAATTAGTATTAATAATTACTAATAATAATTTTATCATTATTTAAATTTAAATTAATAATTATTTTTGTTTAAATTAGTATTTATTTGTTTTTAATTATACTATAAATACTTTTTAAATACTTATTTATCATTATTTAAATTAGTATTAATAATTAATTTTTAATTATATTATTATTTAGATACTTTTGTTTATATTTTTTAATTTAGAAAATTAAATATTGAGATTATTTTATTAATATATGAGATTTAGGGGATGGTTAGCCCCCTAAATTTAGGAGAAAGTTGAGGGAGAAGTTATTATGTCCTTATTATGGGGGATGAGTTAGGGGGATGATTGGATGAGTTTTTTTTTTTCAATAGAACCCCTAAAGGGATGATTGGAGATGCTCTAATTGGGTTATTTTTTTAATTTTCTCCATCAATTTTGCCTCGAAATGGGTTTTCATTTCCGAGTTTCTCTACGTCTATCAAGATCTCATCGAGATTGACTTTTTTGTTTTACAAATTTTGAACCCTTGATTAGTTGATTTAATAAGAATAATGTTGTTGCATTGAGAAATCTTTACCGATCAACCTAGTTGGTTGTCATTTTGGATCTTAGATTGAAATAGTTTTTAAAATGAATCACAAATTCAATTATGATAAATTAAATGAACCTCAAAATCAAAATAATCCTAAATAAAATACTAACATGGTTGTCATTCGCCTACTAAAGTGTCAAATTACATATCACAACAAACAAGCATGATAAGCGATTTATTAGACGGGTTATATAAGTAAGTACAAATTATCAATGGCTGGATGGAAATTGCCACAGTCTCCTTCAGCAAAAACCCACTACCACATTGTCAACTGAGTATCACGGCCCAGGATGGGGATTGGGAACCTTACAGTTGACAATATAAGAGGATTCAAGAGGAAAATGATCTAACATATATGCAAAAACTAACATTGTTTGGATTCAACTGAATTCAAGAGAGCATTCAAAATTGTCTTAAACTAAAAGATTATGAGTGAACTTAACTCAATAGTAAATTAATATAACTACATTTTCGGTTTTTCGAGCATTTCAAGGGAAACCAAAAAAATAAGAAGACATAAGCCATTGTGGGAGAGGAAATTCTAATACCAGTTGAGGTTACAAAAGAATTCAATTGGGTGTTTCAAAACCTTAAAAAGTTTTTTTTTTTCATTTTTGTACATTCAATTAATAGCCAGGGAGAGCAAATTCAAAATTCAACCTGTTGTAAACATACAAAAGTTGAACCAAAACAAGAACAAGAAAAAAAATTTGAAAAACAAGAGTAGTGTTGAACAATGTCACCGTCTCTCGTAGATTAAGTGAGCACAAACTCTACAGAACAATGAAAGAGAAAACTTAATTCCTAAATGTGAATGAAATCTTGAGATCAAAAGAAGAAACTGTCTACTCTTACCGCTCTAGGTTGAGTCTCGTTCACCTGTACCATTGTCTTTATGTTTCAGAGAGCTCTTTTTGGTTTTAATAGAACAAGTGAGCAGTAGTTACTACTTACACTTCACGATTGAACATGAAATTGAAGTAAAAGGCATTTTCACTTATTCATATGCGTATTTTAAATAGCAAATGAATAAATTATATTTTCTACTTTGTTTTTTTTTTTTTTTTTTTTTTTTTTTTAATAAGAATACTAGGTTTTTTATTACTTGAAAAAATCTTTTACATCAGTCGGGAGTACATGACGACTTTACCCGATAAAAAGAACCAGAGGACTTACATCATAGCAAACCCAAAATAAATAGTGACCAAACCCCTAGATCAATGTCTATACTTGCTGTTACTTTTCTTCATTCTAGATGATCGACGAGGATATACCTTGATGTCTCTGAAGTCCGTCGTATGAAATCTTTTCGATATTCGAATTTGGTCTGTCTTTAAACTTAACACTACTCTTGACCTAATGGTGTATTCATCCAAATCTTCTTCTTCTGAACTGATTGTATCTGAAATGTCGGTATCGGTCTCCATTTCGGTTTCGCTGTTAGCGTTACGAACCAAATAGTTAATATGTTTTATATTCGGTGCTTCAAGTACTATTGCATCCACTAAAGTTTCGTCATCTTGTACAATACCCGCATCTGCTGGAAACCCTACCTTCTGGTCATGCACCTTGTCACCACTCTGAACGCGATTCTGAGCACCAACGTGAGCTCCACTGCCAGAGCCATAGACAAACCACTGTCAACATGATCATCCTCAGCTACTGCGTCCTCCTTTGTTGGCCCGGAGTTGCTGCCTGGAATCATTGCATTTATCTGTACAGAAGCATTCCCACTGCTCGTCTGTTTCCCTAGGCTAGAGATCCTGACATCCCTGCCTACAGCCTTGGTCGAAACCCCATGCGCCCTCCCTGGTTCCAATTGGTGAACATACTCATACGCTCTCTGCTGCGGCCTTGAGCTGCTACCTGAAGCATTATCACATTCTTGCATGAAAGCTTGGTCATCATTCGCATTTATCCTAGGGATCAACTTATTTGGATCATCATCTATAGCATTTGATGTTCTGTTCACCAAACCAACTATTGGTGACGCGACTTGCTCTGACGAAGCAAACTCTGTTATTGGCAGAACACGCTCTGGCTGGGACGAAGCAAGCCCTGAAATTGTCTCTCCTTGTTTTTGAATCACTTTTGCAATCTCAACCGCTGTGTACCCCGCCTCAAGAAGTCCTTCCTCCGTTGTTTCTGGCTCTACCATGTCACTGACTGGATCCTTCGTCTTACAAGGCAATTGATGATTAATTAGATTACTCTCGTCTTCAACTATGGTCTCCGTAAGTGACTCGAATTTGTTTGACAACATGACATTCCCCGAATCTTTGACCATCGGCCTCTCAGCACCAACGTCCTCCTGAATTTCCTCACCCTGATCATTCTAATGGGCAAAATACTAATGGGCAAAGTCTTTAACTAACTTATTTATACCACTTTGTTAAACATTAGCGAAATACTAATGGGCAAAGTCTTTATTTTTACTAAGAACGTCATGATTCTCGTCATAATTTAGTTAATGGCATAAATAAGTTAAATATTTTATCCCTTGGTCTTGTATCCAGAATTTTCATTATAATTTTTCTTTTGTATATAATAGCTTTAAAATTAGAGATTTGAGGGAAAAAAAAATGTTTGAAGTCAACAACCACACATTCTTTTCTTGTGATCCTCTTTGTACTGGACATTGTTGCATACAATAGCCAAATCAATAGCGTGTGATTTAGTGATTTCACGATGCAATATCTCATGCATAACCTCAATATATAATAGTTCCAGTAATCGGATTCATCCTCATCACCTTAGTATACATCAATGGAAGGTGATCATTTCTCTGAATCAAGGGTATTGGGCTTACATTTTCTTTAGATGAATTCGAAAAGAAATGTGTCATCCTATATTCAATCTCTTCCTTGCAAATAGCTTTAATTAGTTACAGTCGGGGAATCAAAACAACAACCAAACTACTCCAAGATGTCAACAATGGCTTTCTCCAAGCAATATTAAGGTCACTCAAGACCCATCCGGTGGCATCTTTAAACCAGAATTAAATTTTTTTTTTTATCAGAAACATAAATTACATTACTTAAAAGCAAAAACAGTTCAAGGCATCATGATACATCCTACTTCAAAACCACAGTTACTGCTATTACTACATCTACCATCAACATAAACTAAAGCAACTAGTTGGTGTATTATTAAGTTCACATGTCTGCTAATATGAATAGAACTGAAATATTCAAATTTTGATTGAAACTAGAGGAAGCAAATAAAATAATTGAAACTTGATTTGACAATCAATCTCAATAAACCTCAAAAGTGGTCTGAAATTTTGCATCTTTCGATTGTAGTCTATTAAAAAAAACTCTAACTCTATTCTTACTCCTACTCCTACTTCTATTCCTACTTTATTATTATTATTATTATTATTATTATTATTATTATTATTATTATTATCACTAGTAAACCAGCATGCACATGAATTATATAAATAACCTTTGACATTAAAAATGAAAATAAAAACAATAACTTGGGATGTGGCTTTTTTTGGTTAAAAGAATATATGTATCCAATATTTAAGAAGCAATCGATCCAAGTTGGTTTTTTTAAATACCAGGAAATCCGCATGTGCAATATGTGTGTTACATATGTAAATGTTTTGCATTAGGAAAAAGAAAAACGAAAAAAGAAGAAATAATTTATCAAATAAAATGATTATATGAATGACAAGGAAAATGAACGATTAAAATATACCGTAAATTCTTACATAAATCTTATAAAATCCAGAACATATTCAGCATTACCAACTCTCAAATCACCCTTAACATTCCTATAATAGACTGGACAATCACTACAAGAAAATTGTATTTTAGCGACGATCATCAAAGACATACAACGACGGTTATAACCGCCGCTACATAATACAGCGACGGTTAAGAAACCGCCGCGAATAAAGGCGTCACTAGAGTGTTCATCAACGGTTTTCAGCAACCGTTGGCATAACCGTCGCTAACAAACATATAGCGACGGTTGTCCACAACCGCTGGCAAAACCGTCGCTATATGCTATTTAGCGACGGTTATAGCCGTCGGCAAAACCTGCTTAACCATATTTATTTTTGATTTTTAGTAGCAGTTTCCATGAGCACATTGCGACGGTTGTAACTGCTGCTAAAATGGACGAACACATTGCGCGGTTGCACCCGCCGCTAATTCATTTTGATATTCAAATTTTTTTTACCAAAAAAACCACATTTTTCAACCTTCAGTACTCTCTTTTCATAGGGTGCAATCTATCCAACATGTGTACAACTTCTAGGCTTAAATAAAAAAGCAAATATAAATGACACTATACTCAGTTGATACCATCATCATACATGAAGAAAGACCTTAATTTCATTTCAAAATCAATATTACATGATCTAGGGGGAAACTACAAATTAAATTATTACATATTGTCAATGCTCACAGCTAACAACCAAAACCAAAGTTGTAGAATGACTAAATGGTTAGATTAAAATAAACTAAAGTACGAAATGCTCCACAAGCTTTGGTGCTCATCACTGATCATGTTCTTCCTACATTGGGAATCACAAAAAAATATGAGAACATTTCACCACAAAACCAAAACAAAAGAATCCAAGAACAATGAATTAAAAATAAGATCATATTTCAATTCTCTATGCCCCATATGGTCATATTATCATTTGGTTAAACATTGTCTACGAGCTATAACATTCACAATTGAACTGGCAATTATTGATAAAATCCACAACTAGAACCGTTGATAACGAAAAAGGTGAATATGGCTGCAATGGAAAGGAGATCCGAATTCATTACAAACTTATGAACAAAATTGCATATGATCCGAATTCACCAGCAACCTCTTCAAGGAAGTCAACGTCAGTGGGACTGACACGCCCAGTGATCGATGGAGGCCTATATTGAGTCAAAGGTTCATTTTGCGCTCTTTTTATACATGGCCACCTGCCTGACCCTTGGCAGTTAAATACTCCTATAACTCTCGAGAACTTGTTCATATTCCAAATCTTCAACAAGTTGTCATATCAGAATGAGCATATTGTAAGTTGTGTACACTCTTAATACTTGAAAGACAAATGCAAAAGCAGTTTACACAAGGTGACAATCTTAGATGAAAGAAGCAAAGTTCAAAGAATGATGTTGCAAACATGTACCTCTTCCCATCCATGACTGAGTCCACAAATAAGCAACCCTTGGTAGGTTGACCTGCATACCTCGCTCTTAGAACAGATCCATGTACATTTAATTATACAGAAGACTGTCATTTGTATAATCACAAAATCTTAAACACAAGTTGTGCAACCAATAATTATTTATCTTAGCAATAGCACTGTAATAACGAGCAATCTGATTACCTTACATATACACCACAACCACCCACTGCTCTAGCTGCACCATGGAACTCTGCTGTTGCATGATTGCTCTGCAATTATGAAACAAGCAGTTATCATTCAGCAGTTCTCACTGCTAAGAGGTAACCAATGATTCTTAAGAACATTTAGATAATTATTGAAGGGCCGGAAGCATGGCTATGTGTTCATGGCAAACCGCTAAGTACAAATTATTAAGTATGCTCCAATGAAGAGAAGCCTACTTTATCCAACTATTTTATATTTTTATGGACCGAACATTGAGATGACTGAAAAGAGATGAAGATTTATGATGTAAAAACTTACATAGAACATGTCCCAGTCGGGTACAAATATCTCCCCAAGTAGAAGACTATTGAATGCAACAGAGGCCACATGCAAAGTCTGGAAAGTTACCTCCCTTGGCATGAAATCCTCTGATGCTCTGGCAACAACACTCTTTTTTGAACTGAAATCAGCGAAAAAAATATGAGGAAGAAATGTAAGTGAATTAGCTTAGTGGTAACAATTTCATACAGAATAAAAGCACACCTATAAATAGAATCCGTGTTATGACACATGCAACAAATTAGATTATTGTCTTTAAAGTTTTTGACAATTGACGACTCAAGTGCTTGTTGATACTGTCTGGTCAGTGACACCCGTCCGCCATAACCAGTTCCCATAGTCTCTATCACATTTTGCACATCTACCTTCACTCCATCTACACCACATTTAGCAAGGTATTCATGAAGGTCATTGTAAAACTCGTAAATCTTTGAGGGATCAATAAGCCAAACCCCATATCTGTCCAAGTTATCCATGGCTATATCCCTAACATTCCCGGTGTCCCTGGGGGATTGCAGTGGATATTTAATCTTGGGATTGTATTTCTTCATTGCTTCAGCAGATGGACGGAGCCCTACCCAATAACCAACCAAGGCATGCCAAACATAGACATATCTGTAAGACCAAAAATAAAAATTACTTAACAGAACAAAAAGATAATAGAAACTATGAATCAATTGATCACAAACTTACTTCACTCCATATTTCTCCTTGATTGCCTTGACAAACTGACTTAGATCATTGCAGTCGCATTCAACTTCTCTATTTCAAAACTTTTTGTTTTCTTTGAGGTCAACTAATCTCTCTGCAAACCTATTAACCAGCAGATGTAAATCAAGTGATGTAGATCAGTCAACCCATATGGACTCATTAGTCTTAGCAGGGGTAAACACATACTCAGTTCCGTTAATAGCTGGTTCATTATCTTTGCGAAATCCATCTACAGATTGTTGCCAACCATCATCGATGATGAGAAATCTAGCAGGACAGCCGCCTGCTGATAAACTGCATATAGAAAGACAAAATGGTTTGAAAAAGGTTACAAAGATTCCTTGGTTTACTATTGTTCAGCTCAGATAAAAAAATTCAATCTCTCTTTGGAACCTTTCAAGTCCTTGTTTGATTCCTCGTGGATTGACATCTCTGTAAAAGGCATTCCAAGTGCACCACCCAAACCAATCCAAATTTTCTGGAATCTGTCATTTAATTCATGACATAGTTAAAAATCAGATATTTTTCAGTTGAGAACAACAGTTTTATTAACCGTCAAGCCTGACAAGCCATCAAAAAAGTGTATAGAAATTGTGCTCAGTTTACCACAAACCTTTTTGTTATCAATGTGACTGAAGGTACCCTTGAACTTCCCTAATAGCCTACAAACAGTTCAAGATATATTGAAAACAAATTGATTACAAGAAGATTAAATGGTTAAATGATTTTAAAATTTTGAAAAAACACAATAGATTCTTTCAGGAGCTCATATGGGTTGTCCCCGGAGTTGATGAAAACAGATTCTAAAATTTCTGAGGTTTGAACATCAGGGTCCCCTGAAGCAATCAACCATAAAGACATACAACAAGAACCAAATATGCGCCCTATACACACAATGAGCTTCAGATACCAATCAGTACTTGAGCAGAAAATTGACAGTATCACTTACCACTTTCAATGCATACTTGAAGCTCATTAGCAGAACTTCCCTGCAAACTTGCACGGAATCTACCATCCAACACGGGCAACATCAGAATGTAAAATGTATTTTCATCAGTTGAGTCGGCGGTTTCCTCCAGAAGGGTCAACTCTTTCCTCATTTCCAAGAGCAACATTTAGGTTTCAATGGGGATGTCACTCGCGCTGCTTCCAAAGCGCGGTATCATCCACCAAATCTTGAATCTGAATAGACATACAAATCTACATTCCCTACTTTCAAGCGGATTTGATCTATCGATCGAAGAAAAGAATCGAGTGAAATGTTGGAGGGGAGAGGAGGGGCGGTCATCATCAGAGCTTCTCTTCGTAAGCAAACAACATTGGATGAGACAATTTCACTCATCGTCATCGGTGGGGAGTTAGGGTTTGGGGAGGGGAGAGGATATGGTGAAGGGGTTGAGAGGTGGGGGAGGGACAGGAAATTAGGATGGATGGGCTCAGAACCGGACGAGTGAGCGAGTTTTCACATTTGCTTTAAAGAAATTGATGTTTTATTTATAACGACGGTTTAAAACGTCGCACTTAATTATAACTGTCGTCAAACAACAATATTCTGCGATGGTTGAATAACCGTCGTTAAATAAAGTATTTAGCGGCGGTTTTTCGAGACCGTCACTAAATAGCCGCCGCTAAATTGCCATTTTCTTGTAGTGAATATTAGAATATATATAGCTAGCCAGACAATCGAAAGAGGTCGGAATAAAGTTTGACATATACATGTTTTATTTTTTATTTCATTTTATATATTGTTTAAAAATATTTGATGACCGTTTCTTCTAACATAAAATTTATAGGTAACATAAATTTTATATAGTTTACAATAAAATCATAGATAAAGACTTTTTCTAGTTTCATAAATCAAGCATGGAGATTTGAAAGAATAAATAAACGTACATATTTAATTAAAATTACATAATTATTAATTTTTTACAAACAAAATGACACAATTCTTGCTTTGCTAATTATTATAAAAAATTGATTTTGGGTTTGAGCATATTGGGTATTCATCAAATTTAAGATATTCAACATTCAAAAATGTTAAAACGGGAATAAATCTATAATACCCTTAAAATTTAAAAACAAACTGGATAGGGCCTGAATTGTCCAAAAAGTGAAGTAGTTACTCTAAAGGGTTTTGACTTTATAGATGGTAGAGATTATTACTACTACTACAATAGTACTGCTACTATTAGAATTATGTATATTATTCGAGAAATTCTAAATGTCGAGGAAATGAGCGAGGGAAGTGAGGTGGCGGGGGTGGGAGCCGTTCATCTCACTCGGGATGCGTGTGTTGACTTTTTACACGCGCATCCCGAGCAAGATGAGCGTCTCCCACCTTGCCACCTCACTCCCCTCGCTCGTTTCCTCGCCCATTTCCTCGCTGTGTAGAATCACTCCGATTATTATCATGGTGTATTGCAAATAAGATCCAAAGAAAATCTAGAAAATCTCTATGAGATATTAAGAAGAAAATCTTAATAAATCTCTTTTACATAAAGTAAATAACTTATGCATTATATAAAGGTCAGATAGTTACAATAACACGAAGTAGAGCAGAGTTGAATGAAAGAAAATATACAAGATGGAGATGAGCAAAGGTGCATGGACACTTTTTCTATTGATAGCGTTAGGCATAGAGATGGCCAGAGCCTCAAAACCACCATCAACTTTTGATGATTTTGCTGAACCGCTACCGTACCACCACAAAACACCACTTATCTTCAACAAACCACCACTATTCCACCACAAACCGCTATCATCCTTCGACGAACCAGAACCCTACAAACCAGTACCACGACCTCCCAGCTTTCTGAAGTGTTATCGGAAGTGTTATTCTTCATGCAAGAGAGAACATCCTGCGCTTCGTGGATGCTCACGTTTTTGCTTAAAACAATGCAAATCAAAACAACCACCATCCAACTTTGCGAAGTGCTATCGGGAGTGTGTTTCTTCATGTAAGAGGGAGCATCCTGGGTTTCATGGATGTGCACGTAGTTGTTTGAAGCAATGCAAGCATGCACCACCGGCCTTTCCCACACCACCACCCTCCGAAGAACCAGAGCCTCCACCCTCCGAAGAACCAGAACCTCCACCCTCCGAAGAACCAGAACCTCCGCCCTCTCACCACAAACCACCACCACCCTCCGAAGAACCAGAACCTCCGCCATTCGAAAAACCAGAACCAACGTCCCACAACAAAACACAACCACCTTACGAAGAACCAGAGTCACTACCCTCTGAAGAACCAGAACCTCCACCGATGCATCACAAACCACCACCACCCTATGAAGAGCCAGAGCCTCCAACTTCCCTCCACATACAACCGCCAGCCTCAGAAGATCCAGAACCTCCACCATCTCACCACAAACCACCGCCGCCACCCAACTTTGCAAAGTGTAATCGGAAATGTTATTCTTTATGCAAGAGAGAGCATCCCGGGCTTTTTGGATGTTCACGTATTTGCATGAAGGAGTGCAAGCATCGTAACCATGATACTTCATATGCTAATTCAAGTGCTAATAACTATTGCAATTTGGGTTATACATGTACTACTTCTCATCACCTTGGAACCAAATGAAGATGGCATTAAAGAATTGTGTTAAATCATGTGATAAGATGTGCACCAACCCTCAGTAGTACCTCACATTGTAATGTGCTTATTTGAATAAAAAAATAAATGTTATGACTTTTAAGTTTATCATTGGCTTTCTTGCAATTAATTCTAAGGATTTCAATCTATCTGGATGAGTTAACTGCCTATTAATTATGGTATGTTGGTTGAATAGAATCCAATTCCAGAAAAACTAGAGGGACACTTAAATTTATGGGGGAACCACTAGTATTTAAGAAAAAATTGTTCAAAATGGTGATAGACCACTTTTCATTAATCTAGATTTTGATTAAAGGTATGAATTGAACTCTCATGAAACATATGAATCTATTTTTTTTGGAGAAGTAAGGAGTTGCTTTCATATGAGTTCAACTCTCACCTTCGATCAAATCTAGAATCCATTATAACTGGTCTACCATATTTTGATCAAATTTGTCTTCAACACAAGGAGCCCCACATGGATTTCATGGAGTTAGATTCCATGCAACCAAACATATATACCCCTAATAATATGGTATAATTAAACACTTCAAAGTACACAACGAAAGCTTTCTAACGATTTCCATTGTCCTCTTTCCTAAATGCAAAGCGTATGGCTTTAATTTTATGACTAACCCTTGATAATTCAAACCAAAGAGGTGACAAGCTAGGATTATTTCTCAAATAAGAGAGTAAGTCTAGGCAACCAGGATTAGCAACCAGTTTTTTGTTAGGTTTGAGTTTTTTTTTTTAAAATTTTACCCTTCTCTTTAAAACACAACCACAAACATCATTTATAAAAGGGGTATAAGTGTAAAAAGTCCAAAACCTGACAAAAAATGGTTGCCAACCCTGACTGCCTAGAATTGTTGCAAATAAGAATAACATATATGATCAATAGTTCCAATCCATTCCGTCAAAACTTTATATTTCACCAGCCTTCAAAATATTTTATTTTCATAAGATACGCCTACATTGCTAGACCGCCTCAATGCAAAAATATTTTTTAGGGTTAAAGTTAGGGGTGGGCATTCCATCCCGCGATCCCGATCCCGTCCCGAATTTTTTCGGGTCTTAATGGGATTGAATAATTTCATCCTGATCCCGTCCCGTTCTAGAATGGGATGGGATGGGATGAAGATTTTCAATCCCACCAATCCCGTCCCGTCCCGAACTATTTTTTTAATATTTATTATTTATTTATTTATTTTTATTCATATAAACTTACAGATGACTGACATAAATTCATGGTGTTTGCAATGGTAACAGAAATGTTACTTCAAGAAATAAATATTCATTAAGCAAGAGAAAGATAGCAGACTGTTGCTTGGATTCCCAATAAAAATTGCTCCAATTATTTAACTTCCAAATATTGATAATACCCAGGTGAAGATGAAAAATGACAATTAACTGAGTAATACATATTCAGAAGGGAACATTCACGGGCGGAGCCAAGAATTTGAGATGCCCCGGGTTGTAAAAATAAATTTTTTTAATTACAATATATGTATTTATGGTAAACCATTATGAATATGTTAGAACATCACCAATAGATCTATATTTCTTCCCTAACAAAAGATGAAACGTCATTTTGTTAAGGAACCATGAATTTTGTTTCCCACAGTAATGAAATTGTAAAATCAGTTGGAAGGCCATCACAACGATACAATACTGTTAGTGGGTCCCATTTATCATGTCATTTTCTAAAAGTCAAGCCCACTCGACTTCATTGTTAGGGAATTTAGTGGCTACCCTTATATTTGCATGCCACATCTATATCTAATTATAAGAAAGTTATTTTTCACGCTCTAATATGATGATAATCTTCGCGACAGTCACAGGCAGCATGCTGATCCCGTCCCGTATAAACGGGATGGGTATATCTCGTCCCGTGCCCACCCCTAGTTAAAGTTGTCCAAACTCATAAAATTTAAAAGTGTATCCCATGTCCCCACTAGCTCTAAACCTTTCTGGACACTCCCGAAAATGCAGATATGACCTTTTAGGAAGGTTTTAAGAACTAGATTCTTCACGTTTTCATGAGAAAAAAAAACATTGTCAAGCAAATAAGTTTGAATAACATTTAGCACGGTTTTTACCAAACAAATTAGTAAACCATTTTTATTACGCTTATTATCAATCTCTTAAGAATATGTAGTACTTTTAAGACAATTTCTAATTAGTTGTCATTACAAACTTATTATATTTTTTTAAAATGGTCCTCAGTAAGCACCATTTTATCTTCTTCCACATCTGATGAAAAACAATCTTAAGAAGCACACAATTTGTATTAACGACTAATAATGAACCGTTCTAAAAGAAATATACCGATTTAACAACTTCAAGCATCATAAAAAAACTAGTTACAAAGTTCTTGGTGAAAAAGGTTATAAATATTCTTTAGGCAAATTTTATTGCATTTTTTCTATTTTTATTTATAAAAACATTTAACCTAGTTTTTCAAATATTGGACAAAGTTTTAGTAGGTAAATCAAATATGCTTTCAATATCCCATGTTGACGTCTTTGAAAACATATATTTGCATATTTTGTATAATTTTGATATCTTAAGAGGGTTATAAAGTCGGTGAAACGTAAACTATTAGTTCTCTTGTTTATTTATATTTTCTAATTAGCATGGAAGAGAATCGAGTTATCTTCTTCTTCTTCTTCCTTTTTAACCTTTGAAGATAAATAACTTTTAATTTTATTCATGAGCAATTTTATTTAATGCAATATCTCGACTCTTGAGGATGACATAGACAAGATGGTGATTCGGAAATTTGCCTAGTATAAAATGTTGTGATGTTTGTAAAAGGATGTTAATATTTAAGTGGAAATTTGCACTCATTAAGGCTTTTTTGGCTCAGTGGCAGAAATTCTATTAAACGGGATCACAAGTGATTAAAGGTTTGATGCCCGACTAGAGCAAGTACAATTCCAATTTTTTAAAACTTGGTCGGATTTATCAGTGGTTTTATACCAAGTTGTTGGTGGTTAAATGTAATAATATCAATGGTACTAGACTAGGTTTATGAGACGAATATAATTGGTTTTTATGATGGTTTTATAGAGTTTTTTTAAGAGTCATTTACGACGCTTTTAGTACACAAATTAAGACTAACATTCATTAGAATTATTCAGGACGATTTGTTGAATAACAAATGAAAAAAAAGAAATTAATTCAAATGACTTTGCCATAAATGTACATTTTGGACGATTATATATAGTCTAGAAAACTGTCATAAATGTACATTACGGACGATTTTTAGCAGCCACAAAAGGGTGAATTTGTAGTAGTGAATATTAATAACACTCTTAAACTTATACACTATATTTTATTTCAAGGAAGTATTTCAACATTTGGTAAGAATTTTAATAAGTAGAAATGATTAAAAAATCATAATATAAATATATTAGAAAAATCCTACTCACATGAATAGCTTACGACGAAAAGGATAATGAAAAATAATAGATATTTCTATAATTTCAATTTCATAGTTTAATTTATATATATATACTAAGAATGACAAAATTTATTTAAAAATACTAGTCGCTTGAATAATGTAGATTAAAAAGGAAAAATTAATGACAAAAGAATTTGATATTTAATTTAGGGCTATTTTATTTCATGGTTTAATTTTATATAGTTTCATTAAAGTCTTAGATAATTACCCAGTGTCAAAACACGTGCAACGCATTTGCAGACTGCTAGTAATCTTTTCCTTGTGTGGCAAAGACGATTACTGCTACTATTATTATCACGGTGTATTCCAATAAGATCCAAAGAAAATGTACATAATTTCTGTGAGATATTAAGAAGAAAATCTTAATGAATATCTTTTACATTATGTACACAAGTTATGCATTATATATATAAAGGTTAGATAGTAACAAGAGTATGAAGTAGATGTTGGTAAAGTGCTGGCTTGAATAGTCTCACATCAAGTAAGAATGAGTCGTTACTAAGTTTTATAAGGAAGTGGTTCACTCCCAAATAGCAACGAGGCCTTTTAGAAAAAACCTCACACCACCTAGGCCCGGATGGGGCGATAGATGGTGTTTAAGTTGGGGACAACATCGTTGTTATGTATAGTGGACCAAGAGGTGCGTGCTAAACCACCATCAACTTTCGATGACTTTGTTGAACCACTACCATACCTCCACAAACTACCACCAACCTCAACGACCAACAACCTTTTTAATCACAAACCACTACCAGCCTTCAGCGAACCAGAATAACAACCACCATGACCACCCAACTTTCTTAAGTGTTATCAGAAATGTTATGCATTATGCAAGAAAGAACATCCTAGGCTTACAGATGCTCACCAGTGCAAATCAAAGCCACCACCCTTTGAATAACCAAAACCTCCACCGTCCCACCGCAGTCCACCACCACCCTTTGAAGAACCTGAACCTGAACCCGATCCTCCGTCCCACCACAAACCACCACCACCCTTCGAAGAACCAGAACTTCCACCGTCCCACCACAAATCACCACCACCCTTCGAAGAACATACATAACCTCCACCATCCCATCACAGACCGCCACCAATGCCATCCAACTTTGTATTGTGTTATGAGAAGTGTTATTCTTCAAGCAAAAGGGAACATTCTGGGTTTTATGGATGTTCACGTACTTGCTTGAAGCAATGCAAGCATCATAACCATGATCTTCCATATGTTAATTCAAGTACCAATTACCAAATGAAAAGCGATTAGAGAATTGTGTTGATTCATATGGTAAAATGTGCACCAACCGTTAATGGTACCTCGCATTTAATGTTGAATAAAAAAATACAGAAATGTTATGATTTTAAGGGTATGTTTGGTTGTACATGGAATCCCATGCCATGAAAATCCATGAGGAGACCTCCATATTTTATGCTAATTGAGGTATCACTCCACATCCATCATTTAATTTTGTGATCAATGGTGGGAATGAAAGTCACATGAACATGAGACTTTCATTCCCACCATTGATTACAAAATCGGTGGATGTGGAGTGATACCTCAAATTAGCATAAATATGGAGGTCCCCTCATGGATTCCCATGTCCATGGCATAAGGTTCCATCCAACCAAACACACCATAAGTTTATCATTTGTTTTCTTGCAGTTCTAAGGACTTCATCCCCTTTAGATGAGTTAGCCGATCAAACAAAACTTATTTAATTAAAACACTTTAAAATACATGTCGGCTTTTCTAATGGCAATGTGTGTGATTTTACAATTTTGATTGAAGAGGTTAATTAATTCAAACCTTGGGTGACAAGCGGGCTCTGTCAAACATGAATAACATGAATGATAAAAGTTGTTTCCAATGCAAACACCGACAGTGCAAAACTTTATTCTTTTCCACTGATAAGTATCAATTGATTAGCATTTTTTATTTTTTTTGTGTGTAAATGCAAGAAGGATGAGAAATAATCAATGCATTCGTATATTTGTAGAATGTTATTAGTGTTTGGATGAATAATGATCACTCCAAAATATATTAGGGTGTGCCAAGAATTCATGTAAGTAGTGCTCTGATAGGAATCAGACTTTTGGAAGAACTAGACTATGAGTTCTATAATGCCTCAACTAAGATAACTTTTTCATATGCATTCACAATCTTTGAAACTTATGAAGGAAACAAAGATCATTGGACAATGAACAAATAAAAGTGGAATTAAAGCAAAGTGCAGAAAATTGTAAAGGAATATAATGCAAACCTTCAAAGTAATTGCAAAATTGTAAATGACATGAATGAAAGAATTGAAAAAAACATATATAAAAGATAAATCGTTTTCGATTTGAACTTGAAAATGAACTTTTGTTGAGAGATGTCTTTTTAAATTGTAAAATGGTGTTTGGTTCTATTTATAGACCCAAAGGTAGTTGCAAGCAAAATAACTTCCTCATCCTCAATTTAAAAGCATATAACCAATAGCTCCATGACATCAGACTTGGTTTGGTTCCTAAACTAGCAACTGAAGAAGCCCAAATTAAATTAATCGCGTACTTAGAACGTATGGTTTCTTTATGACTATTAACAATTATTATTTTTGTCATTGTGACCTATCCCTATTTTTTTTTTCAATGCATTTTTAATTTTATATGTAATTGCAAACATAAAAAAAAATGTATTTTTTCACACATGGTATACAACCTCCAACAAAATATATCTGAAATTAAAATCTAAAATAATAACTATAGAATTCAATAAAATTATATACCATTAGCTAACTCCTACAAATTTAAGGCTCATAAAAATCATTTTTTCTATGAAATTGTATTAGGATTTTATTATGTTTGCAATTTTCAGATTTTTAGCTTCAACTTATAAACTTATCTTATTTATTTTGTGGTTATAGTTATTACGCTCGTTTGCCTTTGCTAAAATTATCGATGTAATAACCTTATTTTGACTTAAAATTGGACTACACTAAATTCAATTTGATATATGCAATGTACTTTTGATAGTTATATATATTTATTAATTATCAACTCGGGTAGGAAAAAAATTATGGCTTTGCCCCCCTGATACCTACTATTATCATCTAATAACTATTTGTCATTTCTCCCCCTGACTATAATTCTGGCTCCGCCACTGCTTGTAAGTTGTGCAAATCAAGCATACCCTTAGAGTTAATATAATTAAACACGACTTCTTGTTTTACTAAGGGTGTGTTTAATTTTTGTTTCTGCGAAATATCACTAAATAATCTTCTTGTTTTGATTTTTATTTCCATACAATATATCCTGTAACATAATGCATTTTGCAAATTGAGCAGATGCATTAATTTGTAATGCTTTACTTTATGCGCATTTGGTAGTAACTAAATAAAATTGATACAAAGCATACAAGTGATTGTGAGTGGTGTTGATGATGGTAGTAGTTGTAATTGTGCATGATCATGCTGGCCGTGAATGTGGTTGTGGTGACGGTGATTGCTAATGTGGGCGATGATAGTGGTGGTGCTACTGGCGATGGTTGTTAAAATGGTGGTGGTGGTGATAATGGTTGCGCTATCTATGGTGGTTGCAGTAGTGAAGGTGGTGGTGATTATTCTATAGTGATGGGGTGGTTATGCTATAGTAGTTGTGGTGGTAGTAATGGTGTTGGTGGTGACGACGATTATGGTGCTACTAGTGAAGTTGTGGTGGTTTTGGCGAATATGCTATGGTAGTGGTGGTCATAAAGGTGGTGGTGATGGTGGTAGTATCAGTGGTTATGGTGGCAATAACGGTGGTGGTGGTTGTGATGATTTTGTTGTGGTGGTGTTGGCGGTGATGGTGTTAGTGGTGGTGGCTATGGTGATTGTGGTAGTAGCAATGGTGATAGTGGTGGTGGCTGTTGTGATGGTCGTGGTGGTGGTTCTCGATGATAACAATTATAGTGGTAGTAGTGAGGTGGTGCTACTTGTGGTGATTATGCTATGGTAGTAGTAGTGGTGAAACTGATGATAATAGTAGTAGTAGGAATGGCAGCGATGGTGGTTATGGAGGTGGTGGCAGTGGTGGTAGTGGCGTGATGGTAGTGGTGGTTGTAATGGTTATGGTATGGTGGTCGTGGTAGTGGCAATGACGATAGTTGTGAAGGTAGTGATGGTTGGGGTGTTTATCAAGGAGTTGGGAGTACTCGAGGAGATGATAAGAGTTTTGCAAAGTAATGTGAGAGATTTTGTCCGACAAAATTTTATAACTAGGAGATGTGAAAGTCTTGAATTTGAATTTCAAAAACTGTTTATCGTAAAGTCAACCAAACACTTAAGTTTATGTAGCAATCATAAACTTTTGCATTATAGTGGAAGCATAGCGGAAGAGATGAGAGAAAGTGGGGAGTTTGCATGAAGTTGTAAGTTTTCAATATATTGTTCCCCCTTCTCTCCCTTTCATCACTTTTTTTTGGGTTAATTGCTACTCCCCCCTACAATAGATAGCTAATTGTAATCTAATGGTTTAAATTTATTCGTGCACACATTTCGAGAAAAATCTAACGAATGAAAAAACACTTCCACTTCTTTTTCTTCCTCCTATTCTACTTCTTCCTTCTCTATTTCGCACCCTGCCACATCTTCCCTCTTATTCCTCTTCCTCCCTCCTCTCATTTTTCCTCATCTGTTTCGCAGCTCTGGCGCCACCTCCCCCTTCTTCGTTCCTCCTCATTCTATTTCTTCCTCATTTTCCCCTTCTATTTTGGTGACGGCGGGGCTACGAAATAGAGGAGGAAAAAGAAGTGAAAGTTTTTTTAGCTGTTAGATTTTCCTTAAGATGCATGAACGATTAAATTTGAACTGGTAGAGTTTCCTCGAGATGGTGATGGCGGGACTATGAAACGGACGATGAAAAAAAGTGGAAGTTTTTTCAACCGTTAGATTTTTCTCTAGATGCATGCACGATTAAATTTTTATCGAGATGCGCACATATTTAAATCTGAACCGGTAGAGTTTCCTCGAGATGTGCGCACTCTTAAATTAGGACCGTTAAATTTACATAGAGATGTGTGTATGATTAAATTTGGACCGTTAGATTTTCCTTGAGATGAGTTGTTTGAGATACAATTTTTTAAATCAACTGTTAGATTTTCTCGAGATACGATTTCAGTTGGGCCTTAGAATTTTTCTCGATGTAAAATGTTCGAGATACAAAAGATTTAATTTCAACATTTAATTTATCAAGAGTATTTTGACAATCTACTCTGAAAACTGACGGTCTATAAATATTGACTACCAATCAAGGGAATAAATGAAATAGAGAATAACGATGGATGTATTTATCAATTAACTATTTATTGTTAGGAAAAATAACAATTAATCTCTTTGATTTCTTTATTTATTTATTAAGAGTCACGTAAAATGCACGCGCAATCTGATTATAGCACGGTATCAGAAGAATCCTTGAGTTCCAAGAAACAATTCGCGTCCCTGAGGGTTCTGGAGCAGTCTAGACATCGTGTGTCTCTGGAACTTTCCACACTCTTTGTGAACCTTCCACATTCTCTACTTAAGGGAACCCTGCTCTCTTCATCTCCCCCACAAAACACAAAGCAATCCAAACCAAAGCAACAGTGCACTCTCAAAGTCTGTTTCTTTCTTTACTTGCAACTCCAATCCTCCAATGGCTGCAACAATGGCACTAAGGAGAGCAGGCACCACTTCCAACCTCCTGACCAAGTTCCTCAACCCAATCCGCCCTTTTACTGCCTCACTTGCACCTTCTTGCAACCGCCTTTACAACACCAACGCTCAGATCCGAGATTATGAACCAGATGATCGAGAAATCGACATTGATCGTCGCCGAGCCTCAGATCGCCCAATCTCTCGCGGTGGATTCGCCCCCAGTTTCTTCTCTGGTAGTTTGTAATCTTTACTCCTACCTGCATGCATGTTCAATCAATCTCTAAATACGTATAATATTTGTTGAAATTGAAATTGACCCAATTGTTTGTATTGCAGATATGTTTGATCCCATTTCGCCGACGAGGAGCTTGAGCCAAGTTCTGAACATGATGGACCAATTCATGGACCGAGGAATTGGAGGTGGATCAACCAGGAGAGCTTGGGATGTCAAGGAAGATGAAAAAGGTCTGTATCTGAGGATGGACATGCCTGGTGTTGGGAAAGAGGACGTGAAGGTGGGTGTGGAACAGAGCACATTGACAATTCGAGCACAAGGCGAGATAGAGGAAGGAGAAGATGAACAGGACACGAATAGAAGAAGGTACAGTAGTCGAATCGAAATCCCAACAAATCTTTACAAGTTAGATCAGATCAAGGCAGAGATGAAGAATGGGGTTCTCAAGGTTTTCGTTCCAAGAGTGAAGGAGGAAGAGATGAAGGATGTTTTCCAGGTTAAGGTGGAGTAGATTCAGTGTTGGTTGTGTTACTTGGTTTGGTTTATGTTTTTAGGTCTAGTGTCAAAGCAGAGTCTCATCACATGTCATCTGGTCGAATTATTGTATAGTTGATGAGTAATGACATTTAGCAGTTAGCACATCTTGATGACCGGTCAGCTTTTTTGGTAAAATTTTCATGGAAAAATCCATCTTCTCTATCTATAACTGCAATTCATCAGCTGGCTGGTTGTATGTGCCCGCGATCGGAAATCTCGAAACTGTCCTTGCTCAATTGAAAAATTCCACTAAGAAGATCTGTATCTATAACGAAGAAGATGAGCAAACCCTAAACTCTCACCGCCACAAAACTTTCTTCTTCTTCTTCAATTCCTCAGCAAATCATTGTTATCTCTTCTCGCGTTCTCTCCAGCATAAGATCTAAACCTGTATCAACTCAGATTGAAGTCTCCAAGCACCGTGATGAAGATTGCTTCATCTCCTTGACAGAGTAAAAGCTCTACTTGACGGGTCGGCCTCTCTCCCTTTCTATTGATTAAAATCTATCCATGAAATTCGTCATCGTTCGTTGCTATTTTGAATCAATTCAATCGATTTTGAGAATGGAAGAGTTATTTCACTGATGAAAATTTATCCATTAAATTCATAATTGTTTGTTGCTATTTTGAATTTGAGAATGGTAGAGTTAAGGCTTGGGAAGGTGAAAGGATTCATGAAGTTGGGTGTGGATGACGAGTTCAACCAAGGACCACAATACATGTTCAATGCACCACTAAGGGAATGAACATATTCTTATATAGAAAGTGTTTGATCAAATGACCACCAATGTGATAAGGAATAGGACAGGTAATGTGACATCGTTTTGCAATTTGCAAAACTATAAAGCTAACAAAATAGGGATGAATGTAAAGACTTTTGAGATATATGAGATTCAAAGGGCAAGAACATTTCTTCGTAGGTTTGAGAGGTAAAGGTGGGTAGTGTACGAAATATCTGATGTTTTCAATATTATTTCAATGTATTTCATGTTTGATCAAATGCTATATTTTTGAACGTATCACTGATATGATAGTAAAAAGCACTAGCTGTATCCATAGGAACTTGTCACTATATTGCAATATTGTAAACATGGGAAGCGGGAATTTATTGGCATGATTCAATCAATTCAAGATTTCATTTGGTCAACAACTTGGGAATCTTAGTTCAGTTGTGGCTTTGTTTGTGAAGCCTTTACTTGAGACAATGGGTGATCAGAATTCAAACACAAGTAAAGCTTCAGGAAGAAACAAATGATCAGTGAAGAAAAGGTTGCATTTCATATCGAACTTGAAAAAAATCAAAAGCTGCATTGTGGTTATTCAATTGTTGTTTCTCAAATGACTATAGTGTTATTAGAAATTTTTTATTTTTTTATTCTTAGCAGGGTGCGGTGATTTCAGGTAGGAAATCTTACTGTGCTTTGTTTTTTACTATGTTAGATCAGTTCATAATGTGTGCACTTTTTTCATGCAATTAGCATGTATTTTCCTGAAGTAAAATAAGGATAGATCAGCTTTAGTTCGATTTAGTGATTTTTCATGTGTGAAAATTCAACTTAATAAGTAAAACTTGGGGAAAACACAAATGATTAATGAAGAAAAGTTTTCATTTCAGGTCGAGTTTTGGCCAATCATGGATTGAAATGGTCAAATATATGCATTGTGGTTATCCAATTGCTCTTTCTCAAATCATTGTAGTGTTCTTAGAAAAGAGCTTTGTTGATTTTAGTTGGTTGTCGAGCTGTGCATATGATGGTTTTAGTGTTTATAATTGGTTGTTCTGTGATACAGGGGGTGGAAGTGGCCATGAGCCTGCTCATGCTGGTTTTGTTGGGGAAGGAATGGTGACAGCAGCCATCTATGGATATGTTTTTGCCTCTCCTCCAGTTGATGCTATTATGGTTGTATGTGTTTGATTTAGAATAATTATCACCTGAATTCATATTGTCGATCAATCATTTCCGAATAAAATACTAACACTATTTTCCATAGGCTAAAAAGTTTGCGAGCTAAACTTTCAAAGTTTAGAATACTGTTGATCAAACACTATTTTCTTTCATTAACTGCAATCACGCTTAGAAAAAATCGACATATCCTTGACCATTCAACCGTTTTTATAGGGGAGACCTTGATTTTTCTTTTTCATTTATTCTTGATTTTTTCCTTCAAAGTCATCCAATCCTGAACCCTAACTATTCAAATCAAATGAGGAATTGAATTTAGAATTCAGGGAGAGGTGATGCATAGACCAAATGAATAGAGGATATAAGTTGAAATTCCAAGCAAAGAGTTGCCGAAGAAGCATTATTTTCTCAAGTCAAAGTCTTCCACAGAGTTGACTCCACATGCAACACTCCCTTCCTATTCTATTTGTGCTTCAGAATATATAAAAGACGCAATGAAGGCCTTGTTCAAAGACACAAATTAAAGTATTGGAAGCTGCAGACATGGAGAGAGCACTACATGTTGCAGTTTTCCTTCTCTTGCTTTCAGTTGTATCAAAGCAAGTGTTGGCACAAAATGAAGCACAAGCTTTGTTGACATGGAAGAATAGTTTGAATTCAGATACACTCACTTCATGGTCTCTCAGCAATGGTGGGAGAAGTAGTCCTTGTAGCTGGACTGGAATTCGATGCAATGAAGCTCGGCAAGTTGTTGAGATAAACCTCTACAACTCAGGCGTCGACGGCACTCTGGAGAAGTTCAACTTTTCAGCCTTCCCCAATCTCACTGCCCTCAACCTTGATCTCAACAACCTGGTCGGACAAATTTCAGGTGATATTGGTTCACTTTTGAAACTTGTTTATCTTGATCTGGGTAACAATAATTTCACAGGTAGCATCCCTCGGGAGATTGGCAACCTCTCAGAACTCCGTGACCTTCGCCTCACAAACAATTCATTTGATGGACCAATTCCCTATCAACTCACCAACTTGCAGAAGCTTTGGAATTTCGATCTTTCTGAAAACTATTTGCTGAACCCAGACCCTCTTCGGTCAAATGGAATGGCATCATTGACATACCTGTTTCTGAATCTAAACTCTCTTCATACAGAAATCCCTCCCTTCATCTTTGATTGTCCAAAGTTGATCTTCATTGATCTGTCTAAGAACCTTATCAGAAGTCCAATTCCCATGCAACTTGTGACCAAACTTAAGAACCTTGAGTACCTTAACCTGACTCATAATGTTTTTGAGGGACCTATTCCAGTGCAAATCAGAAACCTCAAAAAATTACGAGACCTGAGGTTGGGATTAAACAAGCTCAATGGTACCATACCAGATGAAGTTGGCCTCTTGCCAAACCTTCAAGTCCTCGAACTGAATAACAATTCACTTAGTGGGCCAATACCATCATCAATCGGTAACCTTCGGATGCTTCAGGATCTTAACCTGAGAAACTCCAGCTTGAATTCAACCATCCCAGCTGAACTTGGTCTATGCACAAACCTTACCAAAATTGAACTGTCAATGAACAGCTTTTCAGGCCCACTGCCTCCTTCCATGGCCTCATTAACCAAAATTTCTATGCTTGGAATTTCCAGCAATCAACTACATGGCGAAATCCATTCGTATTTCCTGACCAATTGGACCCGACTCACTTCCTTGCAACTCCAGCAAAACAACCTCACAGGACCAATTCCCCAAGAAATTGTACTCCTCCAAAACCTCCAATATTTGTACCTATTTGAGAATCAATTATCAGGTCCCATTCCTTCGGGAATAGGAAACTTGACGAGTTTGCTCGATCTTGACTTGTCTGTTAACCTGATAACTGGTTCGATCCCTTCTAGTATTGTAAACTTATCTACAATTACCAGAATCAATTTCTACAACAATTCACTCACTGGATCCCTTCCCCATAACATTGGTAAACTGGAAAACTTGCAAGTACTAGATGTGAGCTCAAATGCACTACAAGGAATCTTGCCCACTTCCATTACCCGCCTGCAGTCCTTGACTGTGCTTTATGTTTCAAATAATCACTTCTCTGGTTCTATACCTGAAGATTTTGGTCCGGGTTCACTTCAATTAGCCGGCTTCGCCTTCAACAATTTCTCTGGCAATCTCCCTTCCGGGATTTGTGCAGCAGGAAAACTCAGAATCTTGGGAGCGTCTGGAAACAAACTAAAGGGACCCATCCCAGAAAGCTTAAGGAACTGCACCGGGCTAACCAGAGTTCGCCTAGACGATAACTTCCTTGAGGGAGACATCTCAAAGGCATTCGGTGTGTACCCAAATCTCACATACATTGACTTGGGCGATAACCAATTGTCTGGTGCAATATCAGCAACCTGGGGAATGTGTGCTGTGCTCTCATTTTTCAGAATATCGGGCAATAAGATATCAGGAAAGATCCCACCACAGATCGGAAGTCTGAAGGAGCTACAGAAACTTGATCTTTCCCGTAATCAATTAACAGGAGAGCTTCCAGTTGAACTCTTTGATTCATCATCAGTTCTGTATGAGCTAAATTTGAGCACCAATCGCCTCTCTGGACAGATACCAGCGGAGATCGGACAGCTATCACCTCTAAGAAATTTGGATTTATCAGCAAACAATCTAATTGGGCCGATCCCTGAGAATCTTGGGGACTGCGACGCCCTAATATCCTTGCGACTCAATGAAAATCATCTGAATGGAACGATCCCTTCAAATCTTGGAAAGCTACTGGCTTTGCAAATTATCCTAGACTTGAGTCAAAACTCGCTCACTGGGCAGATATCACCACAGCTTGGAAGTTTAACTTCGCTCGAAAACTTGAACCTTTCTAACAACAGGCTGTCAGGTTCTATACCCTCTGCTCTAGAAGGCTTGATAAGCCTTCAAAATGTTGATGTATCAAATAACAACCTCGAAGGTCCAGTTCCAGATATCCGTTTCTTCGAAAAAGCTTCACCAGAGGCATTTGCTGGAAACCCAAGACTGTGTGGTAACAAAATGGCAGGTCTGGAACCTTGTCATAGCAGCTCTTCTCCCGGCAGCAAAAACAGCAATAACAAGAAATTGGTATTGGCCATTGTCATTCCACTTAGTTGTGTTGTAATTCTTCTATCGATTCTGTTTGGAATCTTCACCTACAGCCGTACTCCAAGAAATGTTCCTGATGAGGAAAATGAAGAATTGTACCATGACAGCTCATTCTCTATATGGAATTACCATGGGGACATAGTGTTTAAGGACATTATCGCCGGAACAGAGAATTTCAAAGAGAACTATTGCATAGGCAAAGGTGGACAAGGGAGTGTATATAAAGCAATGCTTTCCAATGGTACCATTTTTGCTGTGAAGCGCCTTCATCCATCATCTGATGAAAGTGGATCCTGTGAGGGTGACCTGAAGAGTTTTCAGTCTGAAATCCGTGCACTTACAGAAATTCGTCACCGTAATATTGTAAAACTGTACGGATTCTGCAAATTCAAGGGAGGTAAGTTTTTGGTATACGAGTTCGTAGAAAGGGGGAGCTTGGGAAACTTCTTGCTCGGAGATAAAGAAGCAAAGATGTTGGACTGGGAATTGAGGTTGAAAGTTATCAGAGGTGTGGCGCATGCTATGTCATACTTGCATCATGATTGCAAGCCACCTATCGTGCACAGGGATATATCAAGAAATAACATTTTACTGGATTCTGAATTTGAGCCCAAGATTTCAGATTTTGGAACGGCGAGGCTACTGAAACCAGGAGAATCTAACTGGACAGTTCCAGTTGGCTCATACGGCTACATGGCACCTGGTAAGTTTCTTTCTTTATAAAATTCGGCTAAATTGTGTGTTTTCCCTCATTTATGTTTTTCTGCAATAAATTCAAATGGCTGCCCTCTTGAAATAGATCAGCCAAAGAACAAATTGTCCACAAAACTCGCTACAAATGTTCTTTACTAGGAGAATGTCAAAAGCTCCCAAAAATGCAATGGTAGTTTCTAGGTTCCAGTCTTTCTCAACTGAAAGAGATCACTAGGATCGAATTTGTTGAGAGCTGTCCTGGTAGAAAGAAGAAAACAATTGGATAAAGTATGCAATTAAGGACAGGAAATCCTTTGTTGATGTATTTGAGAGTACAGGTCCACTAACTTTAGCTTCCCAGAACAATAAATAGAATGTAGGAGTTTAGCAAAACAAGAATAATGACTAACATCAATGTTAACTTTGGATTTCTTTTATTCATGTCTTCATTTATATTGCAGAGCTCGCTTCTACGATGAAGGTGACAGAAAAATGTGATGTATACAGTTTTGGAGTGGTGGCACTAGAGATAATAATGGGGAAGCACCCTGGGGAACTGGTCTCGAGCATAGAATTGGAAGGAGGTGATCTACTTCTAGCAAACGTCTTAGACCAACAACTGCCCCCTCCTCAAGGTCTCATTGCAGAAGAAATAGCTAAGACAGTGGGCATTGTATTGACATGCACGCATACAAACCCCCAGTCTCGACCATTCATGAATTATGTGTCTCAAGAACTGTCAGCACAAACACCTCTGACTTTGGATGAACATTTCGACACACTCACACTGAAAATGTTGAAGAATAGTTCCTAAGAACACAATACATGTCAATTATTCATTAATATTAGTATTTTAGGCATATTAATAATTATAGTATTATCATGACTGTGTTTTCAATTATGTTTAGGGGTTGTTTTAAAAATTAGGTCAGTTATAAACACGAGCATAGGTTGATCATTGTAATTTGGTTTTACTTTGTTTATTTTATCGTTTTTATTTTGAATTATTTCGTTACTTCAATTCTTATTAAGCTTATTTCGATTATCATTCTTTTATATTCTGTCAATTGGTATCGATTATTATTGCTTGGGAAAAATTCGAAGTAATATGATTGAAAAAATAAAACTCCCGCAGCTAAAAAAATGGAAATAGCGATGGAGAGGTTGGATTTGATATTCGAAGAGATGATGGATCCGATATTTGAGAAATACCTGTCAGGCAACACAGAGGCCATGGGACTGACCCAACCAACACCATCGCCAGTGATGACATAGGGCCCAAGAACCCTTCCCTTCGATGGCGCTGCCTAGGACAAGAGATTCTCCCACAACCCCCTAACAAGAACAAAATAAATCACCCGTCTAGATTCTAACCCTAGATCGTTCACCAGAAGGACCTGCACTCCATCTGGATCTGGCTCGTTGCCCTGCGTCTACTCTCTTTGAAAGATGTACTCCCTAGATCGTTCATCCGGAGGACCTACACTCCACTTGGATTTGGCTCACTGCCTTGCACCTACTTTCCTTGAACGATGTGCCACCTGCACCTGCACCTCGCCAAGTTCCCACCAAGCCATCGGCTCTAAGACCAATTGTTGGCGCGTTAGGTACGTGCACGCACCTTGGTCCACTATACATAGCAACGATATTGCCCCTAACTTAAACACTACCATATTGAGCCTTCCATCTGGGCCTAGGTGGTGTGGGATTTTCTTCAAAAGGTCTCGTTGCTATTAAGGAGTGGACAATTCCTTATAAACCTTCGTGACAACTCCTTCTTACTTGATGTGGGACTATTCAAGCCAACACTATCCCAAGAATCTCCACCTTTGGCGCAAATCATCACACATCCTACAATCCATTTGCCCAATCCACAACATCTCGAGATACACCTCTTCCTCGAGTGTCTTGCGCAACAACGATCATGAGAATAGTACACGATGTACCAGCTCGAATATCCCGGTGTTGTTGGCTCCACCTAATCGCAATCACCGCACTAACTTCACCTCATCCGGACTTGTAGAATATCCTCTTGGCAAGAGTCTGAAACCTCACGCTGAATCATTCACTTGGAGGACCTGCGCTCCACCTGGATCTAGCTCGCTGCCTGCGCCTACTCTTCTCGAACAATGTGTCGCCTGCACCTCCTCTTTGCCAAGTCCTGCCGAACCATCAACTCTGATACAATTGTTGAGGCGTTGCGGGGTCTACGTGTACCCTTTGGTCCACTATACATAGCAACAATATTGTCCCCAATTTAAATACCACCATATTGGACCTTTCATCTAGGCCTAAGTGGTGTGGGGTTTTCTTCAAAAGGCCTTGTTGCTATTAAGGAGTGGACCATTCCTTATAAATCTTTGTGAAAACTCCTCCTTACTTGATGTGGGACTATTCAAGCCACCACTATCCCAACACAAGGCTCGTGGCAACCACAATCATTTTCGCAACTCCAACCACCGCCGTCAGCCTCCCCCACCAACAGTCCAAATTGGCCACATCAACAACACCAGTTCAAATTGCCCCACCGCTCGAGTCACCTTCCCTCTGACCACAACACAGGTCGATCGTTGCAAGCGTCCCTCCGCAACAATTCATCGTAGCCCCTCAACCCTTTCCTATCTTATTTTCATTGAATTGAGGAAGAAAAAAAAACTTCCTCACACAACCCGCCCAAATTTTTATTATGGTCTCTATCACAAAATTTTATTTGTCTTATGGCTATTTGCCCCTACAGATTCAGTCAGCACCACCATACCCTGTTGTTTCATATAATGTTTCTGATCAGGTTGTTTACCCCTACTAGACAACACCCATGCCAAAGCAGAACATATTCTTGGATCTGCTTTGCGACAGTTTCGAATCTCATTTCCAAAAATTTGCGCACACAATTGAAGTTTTGAAATGGATCTCTTTAGAGTCAGGGACTTCTTGACTTTGTATTTGGTGGCTTATTTTGGAATAAAATGTTTGTGATCCCAACAATTATCAAAGCCAGGTTCGAGGTTCCTTCTACTTAGACACTTCACAGTATGTTGTTGTTTGTGCTCGTAAGACCTTTTGGGCTTTAAGCTCGAGGACGAGCTTTTTTAATCCGGGGAGGTTGATGTAATTAAGATATTTATTAATATTAGCAATAGTAGTATTTTAGGCATATTAATAATTCTAATATTATTTAAAGATTGTTTCCTATTATGTTTAGGGTTTATTTTAGAAGTTATATTAGTTATAAATACGAGCGTAGGCTGATCATTGTAGTTTGGTTTTTTATGGAATAAAAGTTATTTTGTTTATTAGTTATGTCTGTTTATTTAATCATTGTTAATCTGCATCGTATGCGTGTCACGATAATCTCGTTAGCAGAGCAAAACGGGTTTGATTGCCCACTCAATCTGGCAAGGCCCAAATGACACTAAGTCCATTTTGGCAGAATCTAGAAGGCTGGGTTCCAAATTGCAGCGTCCTACTAAACCCACACGTCACATGGTAAAGCCCAATACCCGTAAGGCCTAATCAGACAAGTATTTGGGGAATCGCCTAAGACGGGCATGTCAACAATACATTGATTCCGACTAGGAAATAAATACTGGAGTATAAGTCATGCATGGAAACTTTCTTGCATGGACAACACTCCAAAAGGGAAACCTCTCCTGCAAATCTAGGAGCACAAGTCATGTAGGGAAACTCTCCTACATGGACAACTCCCAACTAGGAAAGTATCTCCAACAAGATCTATTTCCGTAAACTATGCCACCAAAGGCCTAGTTGAACAATGACTCTCGCATTATAAATAAGACACAAGGTTGATGAACAAAGGTATGCTATATAACTAAATTTTACAGCTTTAAGCATTTCTCAAGCCTTGTCTAACTTTAGCATCAGAGTGTCATCGACCACCACAACGGTGGCCCTTGGCTCACGTGTCTTCCCTGTGTAGGTCAAGGTCAAGGTCAAGGTCAAGGAGAGCAAGATTCGAGTACATCATGAGTTATTTCATTATTTCAATTCTTGTTGAGTTTATTTCGAATATCGTTCTTTTAAATTCTATTATACTCTAAACAAGCAAATTCGTCTATTGACTTGCCCATGCATCACATATCCCTACTTTTGTAACAAAAGAAAAATTGAATGTCTTTCCAAGCCTTAGATGTGTATTGAAGGTACAAGAGTTAGAATTCTTTGGATACAATACATGGTAGCTCTAGATAATGTGAATATAAAGTATATTTGCTACTCATTTGGGTTGCCAGCCAATTCCATACAACATGGCTAAAATGCACAACTCCAAATGAACAAGCACGATAATGGGCAGGGTATCACAGGTATAGGGAGGGAGGACAATATGCAAAATCTAACATGTTTTGGATGCAAAGGAGGTGAGAGGATGTTCTCTTCTTCCATGCTTTCAAACTTTTATATAGATTTCTATTTGGATCTCAATTCAATGAGATATTGGGGATTGATGAGAGAGGTACTAATACTGAGATGGACAGTTTAGGAAGGGGAGGGGACAATGTTCAATGGCTATTGTTGGGTCATTAATTCAAAGTATGTGGACTCGTGTAGTTGCAATTAGAATTGTCGTTTCTCGATTTCCCGTACTACATTTAATGTTGAAGTAACTGTTGGTTGACGCTGCTTAGTAAACCATTACGCCTAAATATCGGCTATAGTGGAGCATGTTAATCAAATGCATCTTATCAAAGCGTATGCTTTGGGTTTTCCAAAAGCTGAAGGAAGATCTCCCTCACTGGAGTCTTCAAATGTTCTAGCATTTGCAACCATGAGCCTTGATAAGACTTGTTGTTATGCGATGCCACCTAATCTGGGTGAGCATATGATTGATTTCATGAGATCTTGTAATATCTTCTTATATTTTGAAGAAGTGTTACAATCTTCCTCTCGGGGACCGTTTTCATCTTCCAGTACTTAAACGCCCTCTCATTCGTTACTGGTGTCGTGGGATGCTCCCTGCAATTAGTTTATGGTTGATTGGAGCATCGACGGACGTGACTCTCGTTCCTGGGGTGGTGCTTTTGCGTCACTCTAGGCATTACATATTTGAAAATCGCCCCCTTTTGGAAGCACTGAGAGACCTCGATGATCCGCTGCTCAGGGGCATTTTCATCAGTTTTTTGTTTCTTAATTATGTTCCTCTTCATGAGGCAGATTGGCGGAGCAAAGAATTGACCCAGATGTATGCATTTCGTTTCGAGGTTCATGTTGCTACTTTCAAATCATTTTTGAAGGTGATTCGACAGAGCAATGAATTGAGCACACTTTTTCGACTTCCTTCTCAAACATTTTACTTTCACCAACTTTTCTTCTGGAGCCAGATTGGTAGAGCGGAATCATTACGCTTGTTTCGACGGATAAATACTTGCGTCAGACTTAGATACTTAGTGTATAAACTGATATACTAGTTGGTCGGCAAACTTTGTAATAACTCTCATTGCAATAAATAAAATCTTTTTTATTTCTAGAATGTGTCTGGTACGAACAATTCTTCTAAACTGAAATGAAAAACAAAAAACAAAAAATGAAATCAAAACAACAAAATAATTTAACTCCGAGCGGGGACTAAGCTAACCCGGCCCTGAAGAATGCGCATATGGTCTTGTTTTGCCAAAGCTAGCGAAACTACTGAATAGTTGACTTCGTGCTAGCAGGCAGATCCTTCTGATTAACATCTCTTGGAGTAGTTGCCAAATTGCTGAAGTATCGTTACCTAGCTCTTTATTAGTCTAGATTGCGCTACTAGCTCTGAATTCTGGCTCTCCGTATAGTTGCACTTTGGTTATCGGGGCTTCTCCTATTTCACAGAGTGATTCTCCTATTTGTCTAGACCCGGTGCCTGATATGTTGTTTTTTGGGCCCGAGCTGCAATTGGCAACAATTCATGCTGTTTCAGGACTGCATAATGGCAGTTTCTTGCTGCAAGTTGATCTCCTTAGATAGTTCCTTGGGCTTTGTTGGCTGTATATTTTATGCATTGGTGCAGAGTGGAAACCACTACCTTCATATGATGAAGCTACAACCTTCTTAGAATAATGTTGTAGGTGGACAGAACATCAACCACCATAAATTCTTGGACAAAGTACTTCCACAATTGTGGCTCTTTCGCTTCCACCATTAGATTGATCTTCCCGATGGGGAAACACTTCTCTCCACTGAATCCGACCATGAAGTGGTTGGCGGGGGTCAAATCTTGTAAATAGGACATTGAGTGAGCTTTCTGTATCCACTAAGGCCCTATCTACTTCCCACTTAGTGATGAGGTCAGAGATGACTAGGGCGCCATTGTGAGAAGAATGTACCCTTGGATATCCCTTTTCGTAAACGTGAATGGTGGGATCAGGCTGTGAACTCATGCATGTTGTACTTGTCAGTCCTCGCACTAAGATGGTGTCCACATCTTGGTCAGTGTCCTCTTGCGGAACCTATTAGATTGCTGCCATTTGGGACCGATCCCGTGGAGGATAAAAGATGCCAGAAACTTCTTTTTCAATTTCCTTGACAGTGTCTGGTATTTCCCTTACTCGGCCTTGCCTCTTGTCCGAGCCTAAGAACTCATTGAGCTTGCCTTTTCTAATCCACTACTCGACTTCTCCTCTGAGTTTTTGCAATCATCAGTATTGTGTCTGCCTTCCTTGTAGTAGCCATAGTATTTGACGTTGTCACGCCGAACAAGGTCTTCTTGCTACTTGGGCGACCATTTCAGTGCTTCCCAATCCTCGGTGGAATCAAGGATGTCGGACATATTGGTATTGAGAAAGGTGACAGATTTGCACTCGACATAATTAGAGGCCTTGTCCTGCCTGGTTCATGTCGTCGTCCTTTTTCTTATCCCTGGAGACAGAGGGTTTATTATCTAATTTTGTTTTCCTCTTGGCAGCCAGCATCGGCCAGCATCTCGTCTAGATTGATATATCTCTGGGTATCCTTAAGCAAGTCTGTCATATTGGTTGGGGGTCCAGAGTAAGGAAGTCGTAGAATTTGCCTATTCTCAGACCCAAAGTGAAAGCTGTGATGGCGGTGTCATCACTACAGCCATCGATGAGGGTCAACATATCATTGAAATGAGTGGCGTACTCCCTCAACATCTCGTTCGGTTTTTGTTTTAGGGTCAATAGATAATGCGGGCCCTTCTTGATTCATTGGCTGCTCATGAATCATGTGAGGAAAATCGTCACCAATGTCCGAAACAAATCGATGGATTTCGCAGGGTGGCTGTGGAACCATGTCAGCGCATACGTCTTTAGGATGGCAGAGAATGATCAATACATTATCTCAGACCCTTCCTTGAGTGCCATAATGTGCTGAAAGTGGCGCAATTGATCGGACGGATCTCCTGTCCCATCGTAAAACTTCAGCTTTGATGGTGTGTATTTCTTTGGCAGCGGTTCGTCCATGGTATGATCCATGAATGGGGGGACTGTTAGGTTAAACAACACGTTCGGGGTTGTGCGAGATGTGTATGTCAGCTTTGGACGTTGGGTCTTTGTTGGTCGCTCCTCCACCTCTAATTCATTGAAAAGTTGCTTGGGCAGCGCGACTCTTCTGAACGTGTTCTCTATAGCTCACTGGGGACTGGGTTCTTCGCTGCTTGTGATCTCCTTCTGCAGGTAGATGATTTTGTTGTTTGAGTGCCTCCAATGCTTTTGCAATTTGCTACATCTGGGTTGACAATAGATCTACCCTTGGGTCTGCCGTGGATTCCACCGGCCCGGGGGTCTGATAGGGTTCCTTCCGCGATGGTGATGGTGCCGGAGTGGGGGGTGCTTTGCTGGTTCAAGCGTTCGAGGGTTCCGCAACATCTGCATTGTTGTGGGATCTTGTTGTCACCATCTTTCTGATTCTATGTGAAAGATGGTACCACTGCTTCTTCTAAGGAACTCTTTTGTTCCTCACGAACGACGCCAAACTGATGTAGTCGATTCCTGCTTTCCTTCCTCGCTACTTACCTAGACCTGCACAAATAGCACACGTGAGCCAAAGACCACAGTGTGGTGGCCGATGGCACTCCGAAGCTTAAGTTAGATAAGGCTTAGAAGAGGCTTAAAACAGTAAATTGGATTTATGTAGCGTACCTTAGTTTATCGACCTTATCTCCCATTTATAGTGTAGGATTCCTTGTTTGGCTAGGCTTTTGGTGGCGTAGTTTAGGGAAAAAGATCTTGCTGGATATCCTTTCTTAGCTCAGAGTTGTCCATGTGGGGTAGTTTTCCTACACAACTGGTGTTCCTAGATATGTGGGAGAGGTTTTCCTTTCTGAGTATTGTCCATGCAAGTACGTTTTCTTTCCCGACTTATACTCTAGTATTTGTTTCTTAGTCGGAACCAATGTATTGCTGGTCTGTCTGTCTTGGGTCGATCCTCTGTATACTTGCCTTATCAGGGCTTACGAGTATTGGGCTTGACCGCGTGACGTATGGACTTATTAAGGCATTACAATTTAGATCCAACATAATGAAGTCGGCCAATAGTGGGCTTAATGTTGTCTGGGTCTCGCTAAATTGAGCATGCAATCAGGTATGTTTTGCTCTGTTGACAATATTATCTTGACACGTGTACGACGTTGATCAGAAGACAGTTTGATGTACCATCAACTATTATCTGTACATTGTTATGTCTATTGAAATTACATTTCTCCATCATTGTTACTTGCCTCTAAGTTATTTTCCAATGCAATTTTATTAGTAATTGCAAACATTAAAATTGTTTAGTTTAATAAAAACTTGTTTTCAGTTCTCTCGGAGCGTATGATTTCTTTATCGCCATTAACAATTAATATTTCTGTCATTCTGACCCACCTCTATTTTTTATTTTTCAATGCAATTTGATTTTTATATGTAATTGCAAACATTAAAAAGAACTGTTTGTTCACATGCGGTATAAAACTTCCAAAAAAATATCTGAAATTAAAATGTAAAATAATTACTATAGAATTCAATGACAGTATATACCATTAGCCAACTCTTACAAAATTTGAGGCTCATAAAAACCATTTTTGTATGAACTTGTATTATGTATTAAGTTCGCAAACTTCAGATTTTTAGCTTAAACTTAGATACTAATCTTAATTATTTTTTTATTCTAGTTATTATGCTCGTTTGCATTTGCTAAAATTATCGATGTCGTGACCTTATTATTGCATTAAATTGAACTACAATAGATTCAATTTGATATATGCAACGTAAATTGTTGTATTTTTTTTTTTATTAATTATCGGCTCAGGTAAGAAAAAATTATGGCTTTGCCTTGATACCTACAATTATCAACTAATAATTATTTGTCATTTCTCCCACTGACTATAATCCTGGCTCTGCCACTGCTTGTAAGTTGTTCAAATAAAACATACCCTTATGGTAAATCTACTTAAACACATCTTCTTGTTTTTACTAAGGGAGTGTTTGTTTTTTGTTTCTATGGAATATCACTAAATATGTCTTCCTGTTTTGATTTTTGTTTCTATACAATATCATTAAGGCTCCGTTTGGTATCCTGTAAAATAATGCATTTTGCAAATTGAGCGGAGGCATTAGTTTGCAGTGCATTACTTTATGGGCACTTGGTAGTAACTAAAGAAAATTGATACAAATCATACAAGTGATTGTGGGTGGTGTTGATGATGTTAATAGTTGCAAATGTTGCATGGCCTTGGTGGCGGTGAATGTGGTTGTGGTGATTGTGATTGCGAATGTGGGCGACGACAGTGGTGGCGGTAGTAATGGCGATGATTGTTAAAATGGTGGTGGTGGCGGCGGTCATGGTGGTTGTGGTGGTCATAGTGGTTGTGGTGATTGTTGTTGGCTATGGTGGTTGCAGCGTTGGTATTAGTGAATTGATGGTGGTTGTGGTGATTATGATATAATGATGGTGGTAATGGTTATGCTATAATAGTTATGGTGGTAGTAATAGTGGTGGCGACGACAATAGTTGTGGTGGTACTATTGAAGTTGGTGGTCGTTTTGGTGAATATGCTATAGTAGTGGTGGTGATGGCGGTAGTGTCGGTGGATATGAAGGTTGTGGTGGTGGTAGTGGCAATAACAATAGTAGTGGCTGTGATGGTGGTGCCAGCGGCGATGGTGGTGGCTATGGTGATTGTGGTAGTAACAATGGTGATGGTCGTGGTGGTGGTGCGTGACGACGGAGGTTACGGTGGTAATAGTGAAGTAGTGCTAGTTGTGGTGGTCAAGGTGACGACAGTAGTGGTAGTAGGAAGGCAACGGTGGCGGTTATGGAAGTGGTGGTAGTGGCATGATGGTGATAGTGGTTGTGATGGTTATGGTATGGTGGTCATGGCAATGGCAACGATGGTAGTTGTGAAGGTGATGATGGTTGGGATGCTTATGAAGGAGTTGTGCGTACTCGAGGAGATGTCGGAAGATTTTGTTTTATAAAGTTTTGCAAAATTTTATAACAAGGAGATGTGAAAGTCTTGAATTCAAATTCAAAAAATTGTTTTCTGTAAAGTCAACACTCATGTTTATGTAATTGTCGTAAACTTTTGCATTATGCATTGTTTTATCGTATATCAAACGGAGCCTAAATAGTGGAAGCACGGCAAAAAGATGAGAGAAAGTGAGGAGTGTGCCCAAAAGTTGTGAGTTTCTAATAGCCATGTGCTAATAACACCAACACTTCTCCTAATGGACACCACCACCCATTTTTTGGATATGCTATAGGACACTACCACTATATAAACAAAAAAAACCCTAACCATAACCCATCTTCTCCTCTCTCCCTCTCTTCTCCATCAACCCCACCACCGCCACCTCTTATCCTTCTTCCATCTTCTTCCCACCACCACCTCATTCCATCTTCTTCTTTATATCTGTTTTTTTTTTTCTTCTTCTCCCTGTGGTGTGGTGGGAGTGGTATGGTGGTGGTGAAGGGGAGAAGGGGGCGGCGGTGGCCTCCTCCCTATTTTTTCTTCTCCCTGTTGCGTGGTGGTGGTGGTGGCGAAGATGAGGGGTAGTGTCACGCCCCAACCCGCCACGGGAACCGTAGCGTGCCGATGCGTGAACTAATTTCGTAATACAAGCGGATCGTAACCGGCCACAAAATCATAATATAACACATTCTTGAAACGAGAATCAAATGGAAATAACAGCTACGATAAAATTTGAACATAATAAGAGTATTCCATTCGCCTCGCTAGAGTCATAGCGACAAAAACCAATATATACGAATATCTAGTATTTAACAAGATAATACAAAGGAAGCAAAACATACCCGTACAGGGTGGACACGACAAAACAGCACAAAACAAACCTATAGCTGGAAACTGGGCCTAAGCGCCACGATCAGCAGGAACGCCAACACTGCCTGCACTCCAATAAAAGCACACCCCATGCGGGGTCAGCAAAGCACAAAGCTAGCTGGTGTGAGCGATCTAAATACAAATAACAGAATAATATACAAGGGAAATTCATGCCACACAATAATGAATAAGTGAGTACTCCTAGATGCATGATCCATAAAATGGAAAAGGTGTCCCTATACAGGTTCTGAAGTCTAAATCACACCGTGTCTCTAAGGATAATATTTCTAAGTTCAAGCACCAACATAAGCATTTTAGATTCAACAATAACTACAAGTGTATGAGATATGCCGGTCATTATAGGTGACTCAAACATGATAAATATCAAGTGGTGAAGGTAAAGACGATATTGTAATCATGCATGACCTCCTAGGTATGGCAATCAAGTCGAAAGTCGAAAGTTGAAACCATACAAATTTTTATGTAAGTGTCTCATATCATAGGTATCCGCATACCCTACGAATGTGTCTCACCCAGACACATCCCACAACATGCACCAGTACCACTTCGGGTGATTTGTATCCCAATGGGGTGTCATCTGCCAGGATACAAACTTAAACATCCCGAACGACTGGCCTAACACGGCCAATCCAACACAAATCAAACTCAAGCACACCGGGAGGGAAAACAAATAATCTCCAAAGCAAGTCCTCTGAGACCCGTCCTACTGCACTCTCTAGTGGCAAGTGCGTGCGGGAACTCACCGCACCTCAGTAACTTGCCACATGCAATAGCGTCCTCAATGTCTGTAGGTGCAAGTCATCTCAAGCACTATCAAACTCACGATGCGAGCAAACTCTTAAGCATCGACACAACAGACATTAAGCAGGGTAAAGACACTTACACTAATATCAGCATGCACGTACTACGTCTATACAGAATCAATGTAACAAATGTGTAACCATAATCTGTTAGGCAATTTTCATAAATCCGCGACTATGTTAGGGTCCCAACATGACCTAATTCACCACAATAAAGTCATTCGAGTCAAACTATTATACATGTTCAAGACTCGGCAATCTACGGTAAAACATGACATACTGAGTCTATTCAATTATGCAATTAAAAATCAGGTCATTAAACCAAAATAGTAATCTAACCGTGTCATACTATGCAAACTTGAAAACGAAGCATAAAAGCCCAATGCCATTACACCAAAACCTAATCACACCCAAATTCAACCACTATTCGATTTCATTCTTGTATATCATGTTTTCAGAAAACTCAATACACAATTCATTCACAAAAGAACCAACACAACCATCGAAATCTCCAAAAACCCCGAATTTGCAGCACTGGTCGGAAATAGGTCCAAGAACAACTGAAATCATGAATTTGCAGCTCACCCACGAGACCAAAGCTCGGATTCACACTGGAGAACCTTCCTAACGGACATGCACATTGATTTTTTTTTGAAATTTCGGCCAACCCTTAAACCTCCTTTGCTAGCACCGACAATGACAACTCTGAACAAGCCACACACCCTGAATTTTTGATTTTTAAAGCAAAAAAACTCAGCAAGAAGGAGAGGGGAGAAAGAGGAAAAAAAATAAGGAGGAAATGAGATTTGGAGAGAAGAAATCGACAACTCACACGAAATTTCACTGAGAAGAAGAGGAAACAAAGGGAGAATACGCTCCTTCTAAGGAAAAAAAAAAAGAAAGGAAGAAAAAAGAATGGGGGGTTTCTCTTTTAAGGTTGGGTGGCTATGTGCCCCCATCAGATTTTCTGAGTACACCCCTCCAAATAATATATTTTTTTTATATATATTTTTTAAAATGAAATCTATGGATATTACAGGTAGCGGTGGCCTCTTCCTTCTTGTTTTTTCCTCTCCCTGTTGCGTGATGGTGAAGGGGAGGAGGGGTGGTGGTGGCCTCATTTTTTTTAATCTTCGCCCTTGCGGCGGTTCCTGCAATTTGGGAACCCATATTCGCCCAAATCTTTGGGGGTCTCATTCGCAGGAATTATCGCGAGGGCAAAAAAATAAGGTGGGACACCGCCATTTCTCCTCCTCCTCCCTTTCACCACCACCACCACCATCTCGTTACCGCTAGGGAGAAAAAAATGGAGGAGGAGAAGAAAAAAATGAGAGGAGGTGAGACACCGCCACCTCTCCTCATCATCCTCCCCTTCACCATCACCACCATCACCACCACCACCACCTCACCACCGCTAGGGAGAAAAAAAAGGAGGAGAAGAAGAAAAAAATATGGGAGGAGGTGGGACACTGCCACCTCTCCTCCTCCTTTTCGCCTTCACCACCACCACCTCACGACTGCCACTCCCCACCACCAGGGAGAAAAAAAGGAAGAGAAGAAAAAAGGGGAAAAGGTGGGATGAGAGTTAGCAGTGGTGAGGTGGTGAAGAATAAGAAAAAAAATGAAAGGAATAGAAGGAAGGGAGGAGGAGGAAGAGAGGTGGCGGTGGTGAAGGGAAAAGGAGGAGGTGGTGGTAAGGGAGGAGGAGGAGGTGGTGGCGGCAACGATTGATGGAGAAGAAAGGGAGATAGGAGAAAGGGGGTTATGATTTTTTTCCTTTTATTAGTGATGTTCTTCAACAAGTAATGATGTCCTTTAGAAATGTGATGATGTTCTTCAGAAAGTAGGGTGTTGATAGTGTCCATCAGAAAAAATAGTGGTGTTATATAGCAAAAGCCTTTTTAATATTGTTTCCCTCCTCTTTTTCTAGCTTTTTTTTAAGAGTCCGTAAATTGCACGTGCAATCTGGTTATTTACTCTGTTTTCAACAATTCTAGGGTGTCAGGATTGCAAGCCATTTTTTTGTTAGATTGTGGGATTTTTATACTTTTACCTTTTTTTTTTTTTTTTTTTTTTTTTTATAAATGATGTTTGTGATTGTGTTTTAAAGAAAATAAATAAAAGTATGAAAAAAATTCAAAAAAAAAAAGAATTACTGATTTCCTTGGCTGCCTGTACTTACTCCTCTGTTACAATAATAGTACTAAAAACGGCGATTCTAAATGGCGAGGAAACGACCGAGGGAGGGGGGTGTGACCCTCCATGTCCCTCGAGATGTGTGCCCGTGTGAATCTCGAGGAGATGGCGGGTCAACACCACCCCCCCCTCTTCCCTTGCCGCCAAGCATCACTCTGGTAAAAAAACATTTTGGGTCCCCGAGGGATCCTGAGAATTCTAGGAGTAATTCTACATTGTGAGGAAACCAGCGAGGAGAGGGTAGGGAGACCATTCACCCCCTCGGGATGTGAGGCATCATTTTTTGCGCACGCATTCCCAAGGGGTGAACGGTCACGCCCCTCCCCTCGCTGTTTCCACTTTCCATCGCTCGTTTCCTCGACATTTAGAAATTCTGGAATTCTAGACATCGTGTGTCTAGAACTTTCCATACCCTTTGTGAACCTTCCACACTCTCTACTTAAGGGAACCCTGCTCTGTAGCTCTCTCCTTCTCTCACAAAAGCACAAAGCAAGCAGCCCTGCACTCTCAAAGTCGGAATCTTTGTTTCTTTTTCTACTTGCAATACCAATCTTCCAATGGCTTCAACAATGGCACTAAGGAGAGCAGGAACCGCTTCCAACCTCCTGATAAAGCTCTTCAACCCAATCCCCCCTCCTACTGCCTCACTTGAACCTTCTTGCAACCGCCTCTACAACACCAATACTCAGATCCGAGATTATGAACCAGATGATCGAGACATCGACATTGATCGTCGCCGAGCCTCAGACCGCCCAATCTCTCGCGGTGGATTAGCCCCCAGTTTCTTCTCTGGTAGTTTGTAACCTTTACTCCTACTTGCATGCACGTTCAATCAATCTCTAAATACACATCATATTTGTTGAAATTGAAATTGACCCAACAATTGTTTGTATTGCAGATATGTTTGATCCCTTTTCGCCGACGAGGAGCTTGAGCCAAGTTCTGAACATGATGGACCAAGTCATGGACAGAGGAATTGGAGGTGGATCATCCAGGAGAGCTTGGGATGTCAAGGAAGATGAAAAGGGTCTGTATCTGAGGATGGACATGCCTGGCGTTGGGAAAGAGGACGTCAATGTGAGTGTGGAACAGAGCACATTGACAATTCGAGCACAAGGCGAGAAAGAGGAAGGAGAAGATGAACAGGACACGAAGAGGAGAAGGTACAGTGGTCGAATCGAAATCCCAGCAAATCTTTACAAGTTAGATCAGATCCAGGCAGAGATGAAGAATGGGGTCCTCAAGGTTTTCGTTCCAAGAGTGAAGGAGGAAGAGATGAAGGATGTTTTCCAGGTTAAGGTGGAGTAGATTCAGTGTCGGTTGTGTTACTTGGTTCCTTGGTTTATGTTTTTAGGTCTAGTGTCAAGCAGCTTCTCATCTCATCTCATCTGGTCGAATAATTGTATAGTTTTATGAGTAATGACATTTAGCATTTAGTCCAAAGCCAAGCTTTGTTTTGTGATGACCCCCAATTTCATTGGCCCTGAAGCTCCAACTCAAGCACCACTCGTAAGCCAGCCTGCGCACCATTTGATGACTAATTTATATGTTACTGAAATAATAACATCGATGAAGCTCGAAAGTGTTGTTCTTGTCACTTTAACACACAGACTTCTAAAACAACACTATCACCATTTACTTTCACTTACAAGTTTTTCTTTCCCCTGCTTGTGACCGATGCAAGTTTCTCAAGCACTTGTAGTTTTGCGAAAATTGCAACAGTGATTAATAACGGTGGTAATCTTCAATTAGCAATTTTTTATGGGAGCAAATCGTCAATAATCTAATTTTTTTTGTCCATGTATAATTTTAATTTGAAATTAATTTTTGACCTATAAATTTTATATTTCAATTTAATTTGCCCTCATATGTCAGCAATTAATTTTTTTTTGCTCTCACATAGTATAGTATCATGTTGGTTCCATTTTCTTTCGCCTCCCATATTATTATAGTCAATCAACTGATGTAAGGAACTCCTAGTACCAATGTTAGAAGATGATGAAATCAATTAACAATCAAATATTTTTTGAATGCTACGAATTTTTGACACCACCAGCTTACATTTTTATCTATTTATATTTCTTTTCCATTTCTTATTCCTATTAAGGAAAATTCTAAATGTCGAGGAAATGAGCGAGGAAACCAGCGAGGGGAGTGAGGTGGAGGGAGGGGAACCATTCCATTGCCTCAGGATGCGTACAAAAAAATTCAACACACACATCCCGAAAAAAGAAAATGGTTCCCCTCCCTCCACCTCACTCCCCTCGCTGGTTTCCTCGCCATCTAGCATCTCTCTTCCTATTAAATAACACCACCACTGTATAGTTTTTGTTTTTCCTCTTCACTTTCCTACTTCTTCTTCTCCAGAGAAAACAACCAGTTGGCAGGCCCTCGCAGCTATCGCACGTCCTCGCAACCCCGCACGCCTTCAAAACCATCGCACGCTCTAACAGGTCCTCAGAGCCCTACCTTCGTAGCCACGCACGTCCTCAACTACCGCACCCCTCCTCGCAGCCAGTGCTCCCGCCCTCGTAGGTCCTTACAGCCCTACCCTCGCAAGCCCTTAAAGCCACCTCCCTGCCGTTGTGATTCCTCCTCCTCCACCACCAGCCCTCGCCATCGTCTTCATCTTCTTCTTTAATTTTTTCGATTTCGTCGCAATCCATTATGCGAGATTTGGTTTCAATTTCGCATCCCCTCTTGCAAAATCAAAACCAAATCTTGCGGGTGGTGGACGGTGTGGTTGCATATTATGCAAGGTTAGGTTTTAATTTATGCGAAATCGAAACCCCATCTGGCAAACGCGGGCGAGCGACCAGTGTACAAGGATTTTGATTTCTTTTTCGAGTTAATTTTGGTTTTTGGATTTTAAGAAATATTTCGTGAAGTGTTTCAGTATGTAAAGAAAAAACATAACATTTTTAAGGATAAATAAAATATATAATAAATTTTGAGTATATATTAAATATGCGAAAAAAAATATTCGAGTAAATAAATATATTAAACACGTTAAATGAAATCAAAATAACTATAATTAGAAAATCAATACCTATAATTAGAAAATCAATGGGTAGTTAAAAAAATCAATATATAAGTAAAAGAAAGTGATAATTAGGAAATTAGATGTTGGTTTAAAAAATCAATATATAATTATAAAAAAAAAACTCAAATTTATGAAAAAATATCTAAAAAATCTTTGAAAAAATGTAATTTTTGGTAATGATTTTTGTATTTTTACCGAAAAATGAAATTTACAAAAAAAATCTCGAAATTTACCAAAAACCTCGAAATTTTTTGAAAAAAAATCCAAAGAAACAGATAAATAAACAACTTAAACAAGGATATCATGGCATATTGCAATAAGATCCAAAGAAAATCTAGAAAATCTCTCACATATTTATTAAGAAGAAAATCTTAATAAATCTCTTTTGCATAAAGTAAACAACTTAATTAAGCATTATATATAAAGGACGAATAGTTAAATAATATAAAAGTTTGTATGAAAGAAATATACAAGATGGAGATTAGCAAAAGTGCATGGACACTTCTTCTCATACTTGTAGCATTGGGAACAAAGATAGCCATAGCCTCCAAACCACCGACAACTTTCGATTATTTTGATGAACCACTACAATACCACCACAAACCATTACCAGCCTTCGAAAAACCAGAACCTCCACCATCCCACCACAAACCACCACCAGCCGACGAAGAACCAGAACCTCCACCATCCGATGAACCAGAACCTCCACCAACCCACCACAAACCACCACCACCCTTCGAAGAACAACCACCTGCCCACAATCCACCGCCACCACTCAGTTATACAAAGTGTTATCGAAAGTGTTTTTCTTCATGCAAGAGAGAGCATCCTGGGTTTATTGGTTGTTCACGTACTTGCCTAAGGCAGTGCAAACCAAAACCACTACCATCGCCACCCAGCTATACAAAATGTTATCGGAAGTGTTTTTCTTCTTGCAAGAAAGAACATCCTGGGTTGATTGGTTGTTCACGTACTTGCTTGAGGCAGTGCAAACCAAAACCACCGCCATCACCACCCAGCTATACCAAGTGTTATCGAAAGTGCTTTTCTTCATGCAAGATAGAGCATCCTGGGTTTTCTGGATGTTCACGTATTTGCGTGAAGCAATGCAAGCCTCGTGATTAAGACACATTAGAGGATTGCAATAACTCGTGTGATAAGATGTGCATGGGCCCTTACTAATACCTCACATTGTAATGTGCTTACTTTAATAAAATAAAATAAAAGGTTATGATTTTTAGTTCATCAGTTGCTATATATTCTAACTATTTCATTCGCCTTCTAGCATGTTACCTAAGTAAATTTTTTTTTTAATTAAAACACTTTAAGAATATACATGGTGAGAGCTTTTTCGAACAGAGGGTTTTCGAACAGAGGGTTTCGAATAGAGGGTTTGAGAAGGTGGTTTTCGAACAGAGGGTTTTCGAACAGAGGTTTTCGAAGGGTTTCGAATAGAGGGTTTCGAAGGTGGTTTTCGACAGTGCAAGGAGTTTTCGAAGGTAAAGAGGGGTATTCGAAGGTGGTTTTTCGAAGTTGAGGTGGATCTCGTAGTAGTGAGGGGGTTTTCGAGGGATCTCACAGGAGCATCTTCCTTCTTCTTGATCCGCCATCTTTGGGGCTTGACGGTGGTGAGCGAGGGCATGCGACTGCGGTGAGCTCTTTTTCATACTTTGGAACACATTTGACAATTTTTCGACAACAAGTAAGATCTTTCAGTTATTCCTCATCTTCGTATTGATATGATGCTTGTATGCTGGTGAAATTGTGCTTGTATGTTTGTAAATTTGTTCTAAATCTTGGGAGAGATGGAGTTCAAAGAAGGAAATCTTCGTTTGTTGAAAATTGATGGGAAAGAATTTGGGATTCGAAAGTCAAGAGGAGGTTTGTTGTTACTTGAATCGAGCTCGAGGGTTAGAATCAAAGTTTTTGTCGAATTGCATATGGGAAAATGGATTGAGTTTCAGCTTAAGAAAGCTGTGGAATCAGGCTCTAATGCCTTCTCAGCCAGTTGGAAAATCAACAATAGATGGGTTATGATGGTGAAAGAGGCCAATATAGGGGGAATCTTCCTTTCTATTTTGGTGGGTTGGGGATCAAGGTCCAAAACTATCAGGGTGCCAGGTGGCGTGGAAGGGACAGGCTGAAAACAACTCGCCCAAGCTATGAATGAGATAGTTTTAAATAAGGTGCCTCAGACTTTTCCTAAGCAGCAAGTTAGAAGAAATGGAGTTTCAACTTTGCCAGGTATTAGTGTTGTCCCACCCTCTCGCAAAAGAACCTTTGTGGAGGTAGTAGCCACTAATCTCTCCAGTGTGAGCCCTACCCTGATTGCCAGTAAGGGTCCCATTGCAACAACCTCTATTCATCGGGATTCTCCCATTGATTTCTTGTCCCAAGTTTGGGGCAATCATCTTCCTCCTGATCCCGTTGCAAAAATGAATCGTGCAAGGTCGTTGATAGAGTTGCCTGAGTCAGTGATTCAGTGGACACTTGTTGCTCTTCCGTTTGGACACACAACTTTCTTGGTCTTCGCTAACTCTCCACACGTGTCCTCATGCGAAGCATTCGACCCGCCTCCTAGGTTGCCGACACTGAATGATCAGTCTCCCCAGCACTACCCAATGCTTCCCCATTCCCCTGCTTCTCGTGCCGTTTCAGTGGGTAAGGTTGGAAACTCGCTGTCTGAGTCAGCTCGTCCATCTCAGCAGGACAAATGCAAAGGTATTGTTGGGCCCTCACCCAGCAAAGGGCTTAAGTCTTTTTTGGAACAAAGCTTGGCCAAGTCTAATGATCAACAGACAACTGGCAATTATTGGAGGGTTTTAGAAGCGGTGGAAGAAGATGTCTTCAACTTGGACCCCCTTTTGACCAAGATGTCTATCCATGCCCGCAGGGATCGAAAGCTGGCAAGAAAAGCACAGCGTGACAGAGCCGCTGAATGGGCCAATTTCTCAGTCTTTCATACCAGATCTAGGTTCATGCTTAAAAAAAGATCCAACAAATCAAGCTCAACTAACAAGGCAGGGCAGGTAGAACTTAAAGGTTGTAGAGCCCTGCTGGGCTGACAAGGGGAGAGTCTTCCAATCAGACCCAGGATTGTTCGGTATCTTTACCTTACCCCCCGGGTTTCGAGCCACTAGCAGAACAATGTGTTGAAGCCCATGGTTTGTCTACAAATCTATGTGTTTCTCATGCGGAGAGTTTCTCATCTACCCCAGACCACGTAGGCGCTCCTCCAGGTTTCGAGGTCCCACAGACGGATAATCTGGGGTTTTTACTCCCTAGCGAACAGACTTCTGGCAAGTCTCCAAGGTTTGTTTCTAGGGTCAATGACAGTGCGGAGCCTTCTGTCTCTGACTGTCATTCGACCCAGGAAGAAGCATCAGATCGTTCGGCCTTCAAAGAAATTGACTTGACAATGGGAGTGGACCTCAATCAGGATGAAAACAGGGCTTTAGATATGGTTCAAGCTGCAGCGCAGTGTACAATATCTGACAAAGCAATGGACAAATGCAACAACCCCGGGTTTGAAGGTTTTTCATGAACCTCAAAATTCTTTCGTGGAACTGTAGGGGGCTCGAAAATACTGAGCGGCAAAGGGGTTGTCGTAGATTAATTTCAAAGAATCGTCCAGACCTTGTTTTCGCTCAGGAAACAAAATTGGAGAGATGCTCTAGAGAATTTATCAGAAAATTGTGGGGTGATAGTTCTTTTGATTGGGCTATGGTGGAATCCATTGGCAGCTCGGGCGACATTTTAGCTATTTGGGACGCTGATCTTTTGCAGATGAGGGAAGTGTTGAAAGGAGTTTTTTCCCTTTCTATTCAATTCCAAATGATCTCGGATAACTCAATTTGGTCAGGGACTAACATTTATGGTCCATGTGATCCTTCGCTTAGAGATCACTTCTGGGAAGAACTATATGACATTGTTGGTTGGGTGCAATCGCCATGGGTGTTAGCGGATGACTTCAATGTTGTCCGTCATATGAATGAAAAAAAAGGATGCAGGAGGAGGTCCATGAGCATGCAGAAATTCAATCAATTCATTAATGAGGTGGAACTCTCCGATTTCAGTCTAAAAGGGGGAAATTCACATGGTCAAATCGTAGAGACCTTCCTATCCTTTGTCGACTTGATCGATTTCTAGCCTCGGTGGATTGGATTGACAAATTTGGTGATAAAGTTGAATGGCTCAAGGGTACAGCAGGTTCTGACCATCACGCGATTTTGCTTGCGAACTTGTCTGTTGGTGGTGGTACTCGCCTTTTTTCATTTGATAACGGTTGGTTTGATCACCCTAACCTGGCAGAGGAGATGAAAGCTTGGTGGAACAACTCAGTAGTCTCTAGCCACCCTGGCTACTGTTTATGGTGGAAGCTTAAGGCTCTCAGATGCAATCTCAAAAGTTGGAGGACTAAAGTTTGGGGTAAGACAAATTTATTTATTCAAAATATCTCTGCTTTAATTGCTAACATTGATGCTGATGAAGAGATCAGGGACCTGACCGTTGAGAGGTCTTGTAGAGTGCAGCTACATCAAGAGTGGGCAACATTAATCAAAAGAGATGAGGAGTTTTGGAGGATCAGATCAGGAGTCAACTGGGTTCGTCATATGGATCAGGGGACCAAATTCTTTCATACCTTGGCTAACAGACGCAAACTGTTTAACTCCATTGAAGCTCTTTGCATGGGTCAGGAGTTGGTAGTGGATGAAGTCAGTATTAGAGAACTCTTGATATCTCACTTCAAGGAGTTGTTCCATGAAAAGGAGGAGTGACGACCTTTCTTCTCGGGGATTACCTTCAAGTCTATCTCTCAGTCTACGGCTACTGCCTTGGTAGATAATTTTTCGGAGATGGAAATTAGAGCGGCAGTGGAAGATCTAAAATCTGAAGTTTCTCCAGGTCTTGATGGTTTCTCTATGGTGTTCTATTTGAATATGTGGGAGGTAATCAAAAATGATTTTCTGAAAGTTGTTGTAGAATTTAACTCAAGACATTTTCTTGATTGGCGGTTGAACACCACTATCATCTCGCTCATTCCTAAATGTGCGGGAATGCGGACAGTAAAAGATTTTAGACCTATCAGTATTTTGAATGGGGCCTATAAGATCATTGCCAAGGTGTTGGCTAACAGATTGAAAATAGTTCTTTATTCAGTCATTTCTCCTTTTCAAAGTGCAGCAGTCAGTGGAAGACAGGTGGTTGATAGCCCTTTGATTGCCAATGAAATTATTGATTCTCGGAAAAAACAAGGTGTTCCAGGGCTCGTTATCAAATTAGATTTCTCCAAAGCCTTTGACAATGTTTATTGGAGATACTTGGATTTGGTAATGGCTCGCATGGGGTTTGACTCCAAATGGATTCACTGGCTTCACACTTGCAGATCTACAACTAATTTCTCTCTGAAAATTAATGGTCAGCTGCACGGGTTTTTCAATAGCTCGAAAGGCCTGCGACAAGGCGATCCCCTGTCTCCTCTTCTTTTTGCTATAGCAGCAGAAGGTTTAACTCAAATGATTCTTAAAGCGGTTGATGCTAGCCTAGTGAGAGGGTTTTCTGTCGCGGAGGGTAGTCCGCCTGTCTCTATTCTCCAGTATGCGGATGATACTATCCTCTTTTGTGATACTTCCGCTTCTCAGGTTCTTGCTCTTAAAAGAATTATGCTTTGGTTTGAAGTTATTTCAGGACTGAAAATCAACTTTCACAAATCAAGGGTGTTGCCTATTGGAGATGTCCCTCATCTGCACCAGTTGGCGGGTTTATTGGGTTGTTCAGCTGGTCATCTTCCAGTTAAGTACTTGGGCATGCCTTTGGGGGCTAGTTTCAAAAGTAAAGCTGTGTGGGATGAGACAATCGAAAGGATGGAATCGAAACTAGCGTCTTGGAAACGCAAATTTCTCTCTAAAGCAGGCAGACTAGCTCTTGTACAATCCACATTAGCTTCTATCCCGGTCTTCATTCTGTCTCTTATCAAGGTTCCATGTTCAATAACAGCCAAGATGGAACGAATCATGCGCAATTTCCTTTGAGGTTCTACTCATAACTCTAGAAAGATGCATTTAGTGGGCTGGGAGAAAATTTGTTGCCCTAAATCTCGAGGTGGTTTAGGCATTCGTCAAGTGCTCACTTTCAATATTGCATTACTTTCTAAGTGGCTTTGGCAATTTGCAGAAGAGAATGATAATTTATGAAGATCTCTCATTATGGACAAATATGGGTGCAATAGATGGGTTTGGGAAAAGAGAACTAAGTACACTTCCTACGGATGCTCTTTGTGGAAGTCCATCTCCCGGTGCGCAAGTGGCTTATACCCTCACACTTCTCTCCAATGTGGAAATGGTGATCTCATCTCTTTCTGGCATGATGTTTGGTGTAGTAACCACTCTTTGAAGGATCTGTTTCCACTGTTGTTTATCATTAACAACAATCAATATGGGAGTGTGAGCAGTTTTTGGTCTAACGACAATTCTTGGGCTCTTTCCTTTCGAAGACACCTCAATACCGGGGAACTAGATGAGTTCGCTAATCTAATGCATCTGTTGGATAGACAAATGCTCTCAGAGGGACCAGATAGTTTGGTGTGGAAGGGTAAAGGTGTGGGCTTCTCGGTGAAAGAATTTTCGGATATGTTGGCTGCATCTTATTATGAGACCCACTCTAACCCCTTCATTTCCTCCCACAAAAATCTGGTATGGGTGAAAAACATTTTTCCTCGGATTAATTTCTTTAGTTGGTCAGTTTTGCATGAGAAGATCTTGACTAAAGATAGGTTAAGAAAAATAGGAATCCTCACTGGGAGTTTTTGTGTGCTTTGCAATGAATTTGACGAGACATTGGACCATTTGATGCTTCATTGTAGTTTCTCCAAATCCATTTGGAGCAGTATCTTGGTGGAATTCGGTTTGAGTTTGATGTTTGAAGGCTCCATTTTAGATTGGCTAAGTTGGTGGTCTCAAGCTAATCCTTCCCGTCGGGGGGAGTGGTTATGGCGTAGGGTCCCTCACGTTCTTATGTGGTGTGTGTGGAAAGAAAGAAATAAAAGGGTATTTGAAGGACTAAACAGATCAGCGCACTCTATCTTTATCGAGATTAGAAAATTGTTGTGGAGGATGGGTACGACATGTAATTTATTTAGGGATTTGGGGTATGACACTTTCATAGTGTCTTGGCATTCCTTGATATAGGAATGTTTCTAGTTGTATTTTGTTTCCCTTTCTTTTATTAATAAACATCTTCGTGTTTGACAAAAAAAAAAAAGAGCTTTCTAATGTTTCTCATTGTCCTTTTTGTTAAAGGTGATGATTTAAAATTTCTGATTGACGATGTTAATTCAAATCTCGAGACTAGGAATCAGGGTTATATCTTCAAACAAGCATAACAATTGCGATCAAACTTGTTGCTTATAATTAAGGATTGTGATTTCGTGTAATTATATGAAATTTTTCGTTTTTTTGAAATTACGAAAAGAAAAAGAGTAAAAGAAAAAAATTACATTTTTAAGGGTTTAATTTTTCGAAAACTTTCAAGGATTTTTTCATAAATTCATGATTTTTTTTGTAAATTTCGTTTTTCGGTAAAAATACAAAAACAAAAACAACTACTAAAAATACATTTTTTTTTTCAATTTTTCGTAAATTTTGAGTTTTTTTTCTTCTAATTATCGTTTATTCTAATTATCTATTGATTATTGAAACTAAGCCCTAATTTCCTAATTATCACTTCTTCTATTTATATATTGAATTTTTTAAACTACTAATTGATTTTCTAATTATAGGTATTTCGGTTTCATTTAATATGTTTAATACATTTATTTATTTGTATATTATTTTTTCCACATATTTTATATATCCTTGAAATTCATTATATATTTTATATATCTTAAAAAAAGTTTACATTTTTTCTTTACACACTGAAAATATTTCACGAAATATTTCTTAAAATTAGGAGATCGAAATTAACTCGAAAAACAAAATCACAATCCTTGCTTATAATGCCATCAATGCAAATTTTCCTCTTTCCACTGAACAATATATTAATTAATTAGTGTCTTCTTATTGTTGTAAAATGCAGGAAAGATGGAATAGTAATCAATGCATTGAAGAATGTTATTAGAACTAGACAATTTGCTCGGTGGCGTCAACAGTGTTCTCATGCAAAAAAAAAAATGTACTCTATCTTGGCAAAAAACACAAGACAACAACGACGTGCATCTACCCTTTCCACTTTGACAAAATGAAAACTTTATGTTGTATGCACCACCATATAAATTCGATCACAAATTAATCTCATATACTTAAAAACGATTGAGACAAACTAGTGCGATAGCCAAGGATTTGTGCTTTAATTTACAATTCGCAACCCCACCCATTTCTCCTTTCTTGGAGTTCACCATCCACAACTTGTATTTTCAAGTATTGGGATTGTTTAGAATACTGTTGATCAAACACTTTCAGGTAAATTACGGAGGGGTTTGCACCAATCTACTGAGTTTTTTTCATAGGCTAAAAAGTCTGAGAGCAAAACTTTCAAAATTTAGAATTCTGTTGATCAAACACTATCTTCTTTCATTAAATGCAATCAGGACTCCCGTTTCTTTTTTAAACTCAGTGCAAATTCAAATTATAAAATTGTAATTTTCAAACATATTTATTGCAAGATTGTCGTTGTGTAACCCACCATTCCAGAAAAAATCGACATATCCTTGACCATTAAACCATTTTTATAGATGAGTCCTTGATTTTTCTTTTTCATTTATATTTTCTTTTATTCTTGATTTTTTTTCCTTCAAAGTGATGGATAATATTATAGCTAAGAAAAGTCGAAAATGCTAAGAACATAGACCCGATTATAAAGCCTGCCTGAGTGCCTTAATGATGCTGACCAATCGGGTCTATGTTCTTAGCATCAGAAAATGAGCATGATTCTGATCAGAGAGCATGAACAGGTTCATATTGGATGGATGCGCAGCGGATAATGATGTTGAACAAGATGAACGCAGAAAATGTCAAAGTCTTCCACAAAGTTGACTCCACATGCAACACGCTCTTCCTATCCTATTTGTGCTTCAGAATATATAAAAGACACAATGAAGGCCTTGTACAAAGACACAAATTAAAGCATTCGAGGCTGCAGACATGGAGAGAGCACTACATGTTGCAGTTTTCCTTCTCTTGCTTTCAGTTGTATCAAAGCAAGTGTTGGCACAAAATGAAGCACAAGCTTTGTTGACATGGAAGAATAGTTTGAATTCAGATACACTCACTTCATGGTCTCTCAGCAATGGTGGGAGAAGTAGTCCTTGTAACTGGACTGGAATTCGATGCAATGAAGCTCGGCAAGTTGTTCAGATAAACCTCTACAACTCAGGCGTGGACGGCACTCTGGAGAAGTTCAACTTTTCAGCCTTCCCCAATCTCACTGCCCTCAACCTTGATCTCAACAACCTGGTCGGACAAATCTCAGGTGATATTGGTTCACTTTTGAAACTTGTTTATCTCAATCTGGGTAGCAATAATTTCACAGGCAGCATCCCTTGGGAGATTGGCAACCTCTCAGAACTCCGTGACCTTCGCCTCACAAACAATTCATTTGATGGACCAATTCCCTATCAGCTCACCAACTTGCAGAAGCTTTGGAATTTCAATCTTTCTGGAAACTATTTGCTTAACCCAGACCCTCTTCGGTCAAAGGGAATGGCATCATTGACATACCTGTTTCTGAATCTACATACAGAAATCCCTCCGGCCTTCATCTTTGATTGTCCAAAGTTGATCTTTGTTGATCTGTCTGAGAACCTTATCACAAGTCCAATTCCCATGCAACTTATGACCAAACTTAACAACCTCCAGTACCTCAACCTGACTAGAAATTTTTTTGAGGGACCGATTCCAGCGCAAATCAGAAACCTCACAAAATTACGAGACCTGAGGTTAGGATCAAACAAGCTCAATGGTACCATACCAGATGAAGTTGGCCTCTTCCTAAACCTTCAAGTTCTCAAATTGGACAACAATCCACTTAGTGGGCCAATACCATCGTCAATCGGTAACCTTCGGATGCTTCAGAATCTTAACCTCGGAAACTCCAGCTTGAATTCAACCATCCCAGCTGAACTTGGCCTATGCACAAACCTTACTGAAATTGAACTGTCAACAAACAGCTTTTCAGGCCCACTGCCTCCTTCTATGGCCTCATTAACCAAAATTTCTAAGCTTGGAATTTCCACAAATCTATCTTACATTTCATATAGCTTTTTCACTGTTCATGAACAGTGCTCACTCTCCGTTTGTCCTACGTGGCAGCATGTTATGTATTTGGCGGAACTTAAGAAAAAATTTAAACTCCCGATACTTTCCTCTTCTCTCCCTCTCACCCTCCCTCTTCTTTCCTCTTCTGCCTTCATCTTCCTCCACCCAGCCTTAAGAATATCTGACTGAAGAAGTTAAACATATCTGAAGGTCCAATGCTTTCCTCACTCTCTCCTTTCCCCTCTCTTCCTCTACCCAAACCCCTCTTCTTTCCCCTCTCTTCTTGCAGATCTAAACACTTGGTCGAACCTCTAATTGAATTTCTTCACTGTTTGGTCTACCAAAGTAGGTTTCTGCGAATTTCATCTCCTTTTCTCTCTCTAATTGACCTCATTGAAGGGAGAAAAACCCTAACTTTCACTTCAATTCGGATCCAGTTTCACCCCATTTTGCTGTTTCAGTCGAATCCCACCGCGGCTTCTCTCCTCAGGTGAGTAATTTTGTGTTTTTTTAGCTTCGAATTAGGGGCTTTACTTGATTTTAATGGGTTTTTTTTTTTTTTTTTTTTTTTTTTTTTCTATAGTGGGGTTGTTTGAAATGTTGAGATGGAGTTTGTGTAGTTGTAAAAATGTGACCTTGGAGGTGGAAATTAATGATTTGGTCATGAATCGGGTTCTGGGTATTGTGATTTCAAGTTATTTGATGGATTTTGTTTGGTGGGTGTTCAAAACTTGATTTTTAGGATTGGGTATGTAGGAATTCTATAATTTAATTTTTTTAAAAGAAAAATTTTGGTTTTGATGAAGGGGTATCAATGTGTTTGCTGATTGATGGAAGATTTTGGTGGTTTTATGGGTAAAGGTTGAATTTTGGATGAATGGGATTTGTGTTTGGTGGTTGATTTAGTGAATTGTGTGAGATTTTGATGAATGGGTTTTGTATGGTTTGATTGTGAACAGGTACTTTGCATGATTTTGGATCGGTTTGGTTCCTGAAATGTTTGATCTATCTTGAATCGACATAGACAGGTAAGAAATGATGAAGAGAATTATCATTTGGTTCCTGAAATGTTTGATCTAATGATTGTTTGGATTGTTACAGACTCCACTTTTTTTGTTTGGTTTAATCACAAAGAGTAGGATGGTCTATCTAATGTTTTTTTTTTTTTTCAAACTATGTTTACTAAACTTCAAACACCAATTATTGAAAGCTTTACTATGTTTACTAACTGTGGATGCATAAACAAAACAATGCAGATTCTTTGTGGATGATGTCCCAATCAGAGTGTTCAAGAACAACAAAGATTTGGGCCACAAGGGGTGGGCTTGAGAAGACTGATTGGTCTAATGCCCCATTTGTAGCTTCATATAGAGGATTCCACATTGATGACTGTGAGGCATCCGTGAATGCAAAGTTCTGTCCAACACAAGGGAAGAGATGGTGGAATCATTTGGGTCCGCCAAAAATACACCATCTATAACTATTGCACTGATATAGTTAGGTATGCAAGCATGCCACCTGAATGCAAGAGAGACAGAGATGTCTGATCAATCCATGATGATGCTGAGTACTCATTCTACTTTACTTTTGAGATGCATGCATGTATTTAATCTTATTTGATTTCATTGTATTGGTATTGATACTATGATATTGTTGTATGTTTGTGGTAATCATCATCTGTCATTGTTGATGGTATATGGATATTGGATAATAGAATATTATGTGTTATCACCACGCGTTGTGAATGAAATTTTTTTTAAAAAAAATGGGAAGTGTGAGAAATATATGAGAGTCATTGTGGGAAATGGGAAGTTGAGTTTATGATGGAAATGATGAATCTGATATTGGTTTTCACAATTCCCAATTTTTTTTTATTTTTTTTTAGTAATCCCAATTCCCTTCAAAGTCATTATCCTCAAAGATATGTTGTAGTAGTTGTCTTACTTTATTGTTGTTTCTGTTGTTCAGGGAGCTGCTAATCTCTTTCAAGAAATCAACTGGGCAGAAGCCTGAAAGAGATCAACTGGGCAGAAGCCTCACATGATTATCTTTTATAGGTAACATTTTTCTCATATCATCAATAGGTAGGGAAGCTGTTGTTTTTCCCCCTATTTCATCTTTCTCATTTTACTTGCATGTTTTCTTACTTACAAAGATGGTGTGAGTGAAGGGCAATTCAATCAAGTGTTGTTGCATGAGGTTTACGCAATTAGAAAGGTACTTGGTGTTGTTAATGAGTAGAAAGCTTTTAGTCTAATATGGAGAATGCCTTAAATACAATAGTACCTCAATTCATTTCTTTAAGTATTTTCAATACGAGTCTTGCATTATTTTCCTTAACTTCTTTTTTGCTTTGTGTTCATATTTCAGGCTTGCATTTCATTGGAGGCTGGGTATCTCCCTCCTATTACCTTTGTCGTGGTACAGAAAAGGCATCCCACAAAATTGTTTCCTAACAATCATGGTGACAGGAATGCCACAGATAAGAGTGGGAACGTTCTGCCTGGTACCAGATCTTGCTGTTCTGTTAAATTGATACATTGAAACCTTCATCGATTATACTACTTTGAAGGTAGTAATTATAACTGTCCTTATATTTCTTACTTTGAACACTAGGAACCGTTGTCGATACCATGATATACCATAAGCTCTCTACTTATGAAAAGTTATGTGTATGACTAAGTGGTTAACAAACAATGATTATATTTATAATTATTTTTTCGTCAATTCTTTTTATGGTACTTGCAGGCCTACCCATTACCATGATCTGTGGGATGAGAATCACTTCATTGCGGATGCATTGCCGTTGCTTACCAACAACCTCTGCTACACGTACTTTCTTCATTGCTTGCATCTCATAATTTTTTCAGTTTTGATAAGTTCAAATTCTGATCAAATAGCCACTGGGTTTTATGTTTCAGGTATGCGAGGTGCACGTGGATCTCGTAGAAGGCGCGTTTCAGTTCTTAGATTGGCTTCATGAGGCTGGTTGCTCTGTTTGGCAGGTTTGTCTACAACAAAATTTGTTGAAGTTTATAGTTCATGTTCCAAATTCGATTTTGTATTTGTGTTAAATGGATGCAATTCTTTTCATTTTGCTCAAATTTGATTGTTTGGGTTTAAAGTTGCAAGTAATTTGCTTTGGTTTGCATACTTGCAGGCAGCTTGCTTGCTGATATTATAATTTGCTTGCTTGAAATTACAATCAAATTATCATTTACTATGAATATTTAATCATTATATGAGTATTAAAATTTGTTTCACAGTTAATTCATTGCAAGTATTTTTTTTTTTTAAAAATGAAAGAAAAACCCAATTGTGATTATTCGACAATTCGGTGAAAGTACGATGTACTCTATAGTAGTGCCAACGGCACGGGTATTACACTAGATATATTGTATACATTGTTTGTTGCTTTCAATGGGAATAACTTGCAAGTTTTTTTTTTTTTTGGTATTGTTATGCATCTAACACTAATTCCTTCGGTCACTTATCGATGCCTTCTCTATCATGTACATGGAACACATTCAAATTTGCTTCAGTTCTAGGAAGTACCGCCACCCCACAAAAGTGTATGTTGTGCTAATTTATGGTATTATCATATTTATTTTAGGGTGAGAAGCTTATTGGTAGTCTTTGGGTTATGTTCTCCAAAACATGGAATCCAAAGAAAACCCGTGCAATTCATGTGTAATCAAGCACAACCTAAATTTTTCCAGAGAGAGTATTTAGTCAGGGAGTATGAGTAATGATTTTCCTTTCTCAACAGGAAAAATTGAAACTTGGGAAAATTTTCCCACTTCAAAATTTGCAAATCAAATATATGGCAAATCCTATTGCCAGGGAAAATTTTGAATAAATTTCTTTTCCCATGGCAAATGGTGTAATCAAGCACAACCTAAATGATTGTTAAGATTACAATTATGTAATATGTCATTGGGTTTCAACTTGCTGATGATTGATTGTCATTATAAATTTTTATGACAGGTTCATACAAGTTTCAATATTGAAAAATACAGGGGAAACTCTGTCGAAATTTTGGTTTTTTAATTATTCATGACATTGATTGTCATTATAGTCACTTATGTGAAGAATAATTTCTTATGACATGTTCAGATAATATCAATGCCAACGTATATATCAAAATTTTGTATATTCAATGTGTGTATTGGACTGTGTATTACATTCTTTGTATTCAATGTGTGAGTTGAACTGTGTATTAGATTCTTATGACAGGTTCAGACAGATTTCAATATTGAAAAAATAGGGGAAATTCTGTCAAAATTTTGTAATTGTCCAAAGTGTGTAAGTTTGACATTCTTCAAAGCATTACAAATTTTTTATTCCTAATAGTATTGTGTGTGACTTATTTAATTGTGTGTGACATTGATTGCCATTAGAGTCATTTTTGTGAGTATAAATTATTATATTAGGCTCAAACAAGTTTTAATATTGAAAAATTGGGAAGTTCTGTCGAAAATTTCATTTTTTTAATTGTTTAAAATAATATATATATAATCTTAGCATTCTTCAAAATATGACAATTTTTTTGGTGATATAATGATATTGTGTGCATGTCTCTTCGACTTTTCAACGCCATGTCTTATTACAGAAACTTCTTTTAATATTGAAAATGATGACATTTGGTGGCATTTGTTGTAGCCAAAATAACATGGATATTTCTTAATGTTGTAGCCAAAAGATGACATTTGGTGGAGATTAAATTCTTTAGCGCATTGGTTGCGTTGATCAATGTTATTAAAAAAAATTTGCGTTTAATGAGTATTAAAATTTGTTTCAAAGTTAATTCATTGCAAGTGTTTTTTGTAAAAATGAAATAAAAACCCAATTGCGATTATTCGACAATTTCGTGCAAGTACGATGTACTCTATCGTAGTGCCAACGGAACGGGTATTACACTAGAAAAACAAGTACATGCTTAAAGTTGTAGTTGTAGTTGTAGTTGAGGTGATAATTGTCAGGTGTCTTGATTATATTTTGCAAAATGGGGTTGGCCATTGGTGGAGAGAATGAATTAAGAAACATATTTCCTTTGTTGGTGCTGGTTAACGGGTCTCTAGCAGGTTTCTTTCACATCCTATAGGCTTAACAAGGGGACCTGGTGGATGGGCTTGAGAGGATGCAATATTATCTGAAAATTTTTTGGCGCGTGTCGAGTATTTTAGAATTATGGATAGCCGATAGGTGTTTTTTTTCCCCTCATTTGCAATTTGCAAAAAATGCCTAGATTTAACTTGACGTGGATAGGTTTCATTTTTTTGGTGTTTGTGATGTGCACAATAAGCAGGACTGACAACCATCTTCGGGTTTATGGTGGGTGTTCGTACTTCCTTTTAGGTACTTTTAGCCTCTCTAAAGTGGTTGGAGATCTATTACTGGATAGATCTGCTATCTAGAAAAACAAGTACATGCTTAAAGGGTAGACTCTCTGATAAAAAATTGCTCTTTGAAAATGTAAAGGTGTATTAGTTCCCATTGTTACTCTGTTTGTTTGTTAATCTGGCATTGTTAATTACCATTGTGAATTTGTTTGTTTGATTTGGTTGTTAATCTGATTTGTTTGATTTGGTTTTTACTTTTCATGTCTTAATGGTTGATACTATTTGTAGTTGAGAATGCCAGCTTTTGAAATATCAAAATTTGAAGTATAGAAGTGTCGTAGGCAGCATGCATGCTTGCTTGCTTTCTTGCAGGCAGCATGCTTGCTTGCTTAGTGCTCTATTTTTTTTGTCAATAATTATCTGGCAAGTATAGCATTTTCATGTAGATGAATTTAATTGGGGATAGCAATATTAATCTGGCATTGTTAATTACCATTGTGAATTGGTTTGTTTGATTTGGTTGTTAATCTTATTTGTTTGATTTGGTTGTTAATTTTCATGTTTGAATGGTTGATACAATTTGTAGTTGACAATGTCAGTTTTCGAAAAATCAAAACTTGAATTATATGAGTGTCGTAGGCAGTATGCTTGCTTGCTTAGTGCTCTATTTTTGGTGTCAATAATAATCTGGCAAGTATAGCATTTTCATTTAGATGAATTTAATTGGGGATAGCAATATTAATCTGGCATTGTTAATTACCATTGTGAATTGGTTTGTTTGATTTGGTTGTTAATCTTATTTGTTTGATTTGGTTGTTAATTTTCATGTTTGAATGGTTGATACAATTTGTAGTTGACAATGTCAGTTTTCGAAAAATCAAAACTTGAATTATATGAGTGTCGTAGGCAGTATGCTTGCTTGCTTAGTGCTCTATTTTTGGTGTCAATAATAATCTGGCAAGTATAGCATTTTCATTTAGATGAAATTAATTGGGGATAACAATATTAATCTGGCATTGTTAATTACCATTATGAATTGGTTTGTTTGATTTGGTTGTTACTTTTCATGTCTTAATGGTTGATAGTATTTGTAGTTGAGAATGCCAGTTTTCGAAAAATCTTAACTTGAAGTATATGAGTGTCGTAGGAGGATCTGTCAGTTGAAAGATATCGTGAAGAACAAAGCTTCAATTTTTCCATCTTGCAGCTTCTAAGTGGAAGAATCAAGTAAGAAAAATCTAAGTGGAAGATCAAGTAATATAGAAACTCAAGTTACAGTAAAAATTAATTACCCTGCCCCTACAATTGTAGTTCATCTTTAGCAAAAATGAATTACGCAGTCATTCTGATGCTCTTTTGTTTGGAAACAGGTGGAGGCTTTGAAGTGTCTGTTTTCACTTGCAGACTTGGCAATAATCTGGAGGAACGAATGAGTCACTTAAGGTAACAAGTAACTCTATACTGCTTTCTTGACCCTAGCTTCAATGTGGATTCCTCTTCAATGTATTCTCTAATAAAAAATTCAGTTTTTATTCAATGGTTTCCTCTGCTAACTTGCCTCTACTACTGGATGCACCATATTTGTTTGATGAAATTCCTCTTTTTTAAGAGTGCTTAAAGGTTGGAGCTTTATGGTTTTTGAGTATTGGGGTTTGGTAGAGTAGCTTAAATGTTGGAGCTTTATGGGTTTTGAGGTTTGTGCAGGATGTTTTTAGATGCTTAGTGTGATGGAAATTTGTGGTTGCTTTTGAAATGCAGTCTTGGTGTTTTCATTATTAACATAGTTAGAGCTCTGAATTTGTTGAAGCAAGGCAATTATGAAAATATTGGTTTATGTTTGTAGCCAAATTATGACATTTTCTATTAGTGCTACAACTTTCAACTTTGTTACCCCAACAATCTGGTGTTCATGGATTTTAACATGTTATCTTTTTACTATGATATATTATTTGGTGTTTATGGCATTGATTTTCATTATAAATTTTTATGACAGGTTCAGACAGGTTTCAATATTGAAAAATATAGGGGAGATTCTGTCGAAATTTTGGTTTTTTAATTGTTCATGACATTGATTGTCATTATAGTCACTTATGTGAATAATAATTTCTTATGACATGTTTAGATAAAATATCGATGCCAACGTATAGATCAAAATTTTGTATATTCAATGTGTGTGTTGGACTGTGTATTACATTCTTTGTATTCAATGTGTGTGTTGAACTGTGTATTACATTCTTATGACAGGTTCAAACAGATTTCAATATTGAAAAAACAGGGGAAACTATCTCGAAATTTTGTAATTGTCTAAGTGTGTCAGTTTGACATTCATCAAAATATTACATATTTTTTATTCCTAATGGTATTGTGTGTGACATTGATTTCCATTAGAGTCATTTTTGTGAGTAATTCTTATTTTAGGCTCAAACAAGTTTTAATATTGAAAAATGGGGGAAAATCTGTCGAAAATTTCTTTTTTTTTAATTGTTTAAAATAAAATATATATAATCTTAACTTTCTTCAAAATATGAAAATTTTTATGGTGATGTAATGATATTGTGTGCATGTCTAAACGACTTTTCAACGCCATGTCTTATTACAAAAACTTCTTTTAATATTGAAAATGATGGTTATATGGTGCGTTGTTAGAGAGATTTTTGTGAATGCTAATTTATGTGAGAAAAAATGAACGCCTACAAAATGCATCTCAATATTCTTCTAAACTGAATGTGGCATTTCGTTTTCCCTAATGACATTCTGTTTCTTAACTGTTGAGCCCTATTACAAAAGCTTTTTTAATACTAAAACTGATGGTTATACAATGCATTACTAAACTAAATGTGGCATTTGTTGTAGCCAAAATAACATGGATATTTCTTAATGTTGTAGCCAAAAGATGACATTTGGTGGAGATTAAATTTTTTAGCGCATTGGTTGCGTTGATCAATGTTATTAAAAAAAAATATTTGCATTTAATGAGTATTAAAATTTGTTTCAAAGTTAATTCATTGTAAGTGTTTTTTTTTAAATGAAATAAAAACCCAATTGCGATATTCGACAATTTCGTGCAAGTACGATGTACTTTATCGTAATACCAATGGCACGTGTATTACACTAGTCAACTACATGGCGAAATCCAGTCGTACTTCCTGACCAATTGGACCCGACTCACTTCCTTGCAACTCCAGCAAAACAACCTCAAAGGACCAATTCCCCAAGAAATTGGACTACTCCAGAACCTCCAATATTTGTACCTATTTGAAAATCAATTATCAGGTCCCATTCCTTCGGGAATAGGAAACTTGATGAGTTTGCTCGATCTTGACTTGTCCAAAAACCTGATAACTGGCCCGATCCCTTCTAGTATAGAAAACTTACCTACAATTACCAGAATCAATTTCTACAACAATTTACTCACTGGATCCCTTCCCCAGAACATTGGTAAACTGGAAAACTTGCAAGAACTAGATGTGAGCTCTAATGCACTACAAGGAATCTTGCCCACTTCCATTACCCAACTGCAGTCCTTGACTCTGCTTTATGTTTCAAATAATAACTTCTTTGGTTCTATACCTGAAGATTTTGGTCCCAGTTCACTTCAATTTGCCGGCCTCGCCTTCAACAATTTCTCTGGCAATCTCCTTTCCGGGATTTGTGCAGCAGGAAAACTCACATACTTGGGAGCGTCTGGAAACAAACTAAAGGGACCCATCCCAGAAAGCTTAAGGAACTGCACCGGGCTAACCAGAGTTCGCCTAGACAATAATTTCCTTGAGGGAGACATCTCAAAGGCATTCGGTGTGTACTCAAATCTCACATACATTGACTTGGGCGATAACCAATTGTCTGGTTCAATATCAGCAACCTGGGGATTGTGTGTTGTGCTCTCATTTTTCAGAATATTGGGCAATAAGATATCAGGAAAGATCCCACCACAGATCGGAAATCTGAAGGAGCTACAGAAACTTGATCTTTCCCGTAATCAATTAACAGGAGAGCTTCCAGTTGAACAATCTAATTGGGCAATAAGAACTTTGGATTTATCAGCAAACAATCTAATTGGGCCGATCCCTGAGAATCTGGGGACTGCAACGCCCTAATATCCTTGCAACTCAATGAAAATCATCTGAATGGAACGATCCCTCCAAATCTTGGAAAGCTACCGTTTTTGCAAATTATCCTAGACTTGAGTCAAAACTCGCTCACTGGGCAAATATCACCACAGCTTGGACTTTTATTTTTGCTCGAAAACTTGAACCTTTCTAACAACAGGTTGTCAGGTTCTATACCCTCTGCTCTAGAAGGCTTGATAAGACTTCAAAATGTTGATGTATCAAATAACAACCTCGAAGGTCCAATTCCAAATATCCGTTTCTTCGAAAAAGCTATGGAGAGTGGGAATTGAGGTTGAAAGTTATCAGAGGTGTGGCACATGCTTTGTCATACTTGCATCATGATTGCAAACCACCTATCGTGCACAGGGATATATCAAAAAACAACATTTTACTGGATTCTGAATTTGAGCCCAAGATTTCAGATTTTGGAACGGTGAGGCTACTGAAACCAGGAGAATCTAACTGGACAGTTCCAATTGGCTCATTCGGCTACATGGCACCTGGTAAGATTATTTCTTTAGAAAATTTGCCTAAATTGTGTGTGATTAGGCACACTGACTTTTGAGATTTTTTTTTTTTGTTTTAAATAATTTATTTGTTCCTCAATTAGTTTTTTTGTGTGTCCCTCTATTCTCACTTTTCACTTCAATCGGGACTTTATCCTTCAAATCATGTACATATCAAATTCAAATGAGTTATTCTAAATAGCCCGAATAGACAGCCTGGTTTGCTGCCTGGGGGGGGGGGGGCAAAATACAATTTTGCCCCCCTCTTTAAACAACTTTTTGGAGAAGGTGTTTAAAGAGGGGGGCAAACTTGTATTTTGCTACCCCGGCAGCAATCAGGCAACCTCTCCCAGGTTGTCTAGAATTTTGGAATTCAAACTCTACTTTTAGAGTTAGAGATAGAGGTTAAATCCCTCAAATCTCTCAAAGAACATAAATTCTAGCGGGCCTTCCCTGCTTGGGGGGCGAAAATATATTTTTGCCCCCCTCTTTAAACACATACTCCAAAAATGTGTTTTAAAGAGGGGGCAAAAATGTATTTTCGCCCCTCAGGCAGGGAAATCAGGCTGATTTCCCAGGCCAGCTAGAATTGCTCTTAAAAAAAACCAAAATCCACAGTTTCTTCTTCACACTACATCGATTGGATAAGATGAGGGAAACCCCCATAATTCATCATCTTCAAAGATCTATAACTATTGAGTTATTTGAGCTCATTTTCACAAGATCCAGTAGGATTCAAACCACCTTATTCTTCTTCTTCTAGGTACCAGGTGCCTGCATTAATCACTGTGTTGGTCATCTCCACAAAAAAATCGTAAACAACCCAATCTCTTCCTCATTTTCTTTATGTAGTAGTAATCGACGATTCAAACCCTTCTCTTCTGTTGTGTTTCTAGAAGTAGTAATCATCTTCAATAACTGTCTTTGTTGTACTTTCCTTTTTGCTATATTTAAAAAAAAATCATGTTAAATTAACTAATTTTTATATGATATTTAATTAATTATGACATCACTCCGCCCCCTCTCAACAAAAATCCTGGCTCCGTCACTGTGTGTCCCATCATTTGTGTTTTTCTGCAATAAATTCAAATGGCTCCTGGCTTGAAATAGATCAGCCAAAGAACAATTGTCTGCAGAACTCACTACAAGTGTTCTTTAGTAGGAAAATATCAAAACTCAAGCTCCCAAAAATTTGATGGTAGTTTCTATGTTCCAGTCTTTCTCAACTGAACGATATCACTAAGATCGAATTTGTTGAGAACGTCCTGGTAGAAAGAAGAAAACGATTGGATAAATATGCAATTAAGGACAGGAATCATTTGTTGAATGATTTGAGAGTACAGGTCCACTAACTTTAACTTCCTAGAAAGGCAAATAAAATCTAGGAGTTTAGCAAAACAAGAATAATGACTAGCATCAATATTAGCTTACGATTTCTTTTATTCATGTCTTCATCTTATATTGCAGAGCTCGTTTCTACAATGAAGGTGTGAGACCTGCAGTTTTAAAAAAAAAAAAAATTATTTCTTTAGGCGGGGTGTACTTAGCAAAGGTGGTGGGGGCACATAGCCACCCACCCCTTTTAAAACAGCACGACCCCTCCCCTCCCCCCTTTCTTCTTCTCTTTCTTTCTTTCTTTTCTTTTTTGGTTTCTGTTCGATCCAGCAGCGAGCAAGCTGCGACCTCGTCGCCTCCTCCAACCAATTTTTGGCGATTTTGGTGGAATTTCGTCCCCAAGTTCACCTCCTCCTCCTCCTCCTCCTAGGTTCGTCCTCTCCCCTTTCCCCTATTTATTTCTCAGTTGTTTTTTTTCAAAAAAAAAAAAAAAAAAAAAATCAGTTTTCATTTGGATTGGGGTTTGATCGGTGTTCATAACTCCGATCAGCCGTGTTGGGGCCTTGGTGGCGTCCTTGGGAGTCCTTAGAACCGACATGCAAGACTGTTTTGGGGTTGACCAAAAGTTTTTCAAAAAATCAGGGTGCATGTTTGTTTGGAGGGTTCCTTGGCGTGAAACCGGGCTTTGGGTGCGTGGGTGAGCCTCAATTTCGTGACTCTGAGTGTCCTTAGACTCTTTTGTGGGTTGTTGTGCAGTTTGGTAGCGATCAGACCGGTGTAGGGAGGGTTTCGGCGCGTTTTCGCCCTACTTTGGGTTTCGGCGGAGTGGTTGCCGAATTTTTAGTGCCTGTAAGTTTTCCTTTCAGTCACGCGCCGCTTGTATTTATTTATTTATTTCAGTTTTCGGCTAGTTTACTCATTTCCGAGTCCGCCTTGCAGTTTTCGAATTTTCGTGGTCTCGCATTTGTGGTTTTGCGTGTTTGGAGCTTCGACCGGTAGGAATTGGGTTTTGAAAATCCATTCCGCCAGGTGAGTAGAATTATAATGTTTATTTTGAGAAAATAATTATTTGAAATTCTAAACTGAATTTTTACATTATACCGTCAATTGGGTGTAATTGAATCAAAATCCGAAATTCGGACTTTTAAAATATTTCGAGGATTGTGTTAGTTATGTGTGAATGAATTATGCATTGGATAGGATTGTGTTAGTTATGTGTGAATGGATTATGCATTGGATTCTCGAAAAACGTGATATACTTAAATGAAATTGAATAGTAATTTTGGTGTGATTAGACTTTGGTGTAATGATATGAGACTTGTATGTTTTGTTATCGAGTTGCATAGCCTATCATGTTTTACCGTGGCTTTTCAAGTCTTGAGCATGTATGATAAACGACTCGAATAAATTTATTGTGGTGATTTGGGTCATGTTGGGACCCTGGCATAGTCGTGATTTTATAAAAATTGCAGAATTATTATGATTGCACGTTTGTACATTTGGTTATGTACAGACTCGTCATTTGTGCATGTGGATAGTAGTATAAGTGTCTTTACCCCGCTATAATGCATGTTGTGCCGATGCTTAGGAGCTTGCTCGCATCGTGAGTTGGACGGTGCTTGAGATGACTCGCACCTGACATTGTGGACGCTATTGCATGTGGCAAGCTTGCTGAGGTGCGGTGAGCTCCCGCACGCACTTGCCACTATAGAGTGCAGTAGGACGGGTCCCGGAGGACGTGCTTTGGAGATTACTCGCTTTCCCTCCCAGCGCGTTTGATCTTGATTATGTTAGGTTGGCCGTGTTAGGCCAGTCGTTTGGGACGTTTGAGTTTGTATCCTGGCAGATGGCACCCCATTAGGATACAAACAAGCCCGAAGTGGTACTGGTGCACGTTGTGGGATGTGTCTGGGTGAGACACATTCGTAGGGTATGCGGATGCCTACGATATGAGACACTTATACAGGATTTTACAGGATTTCTGATTTCAACTTGATTGCTATACCTAGGAGACTAGGAAGAATTATGAGATTGTTTTATTTCCATTGCTTGATATGTACGATGTTTGAATCGTGTGTAATGATCGGCATATATCGTAAACTGGTAGTTATTGTTGAATCTGAAATGTTTGTGTTGTTGCTTGAACTTAGAAACATGTCTTTAGAGACACGGTGTGATTTAGACTTTAGAACTTGTTGCTTATTCATTGTTGTGTGGCATGAATTTTCCTTGTTTATTATTCTGTTATTTGTATTTAGTTCGCTCGCACCAGCTAGCTTTGTGCTTTGCTGACCCCGCAAGGGGTGTGCTTCTATTGGAGTGCAGGCAGTGTTAGAGTTCCTGCTGATCGTGGCGCGTAGGCCTCGGTTTTCGTTGTAGGAGCGTCTTGTGCTTTTTGGTTGTGTCCACCCTGTACGGGTATGTTTTGCTTTCTCTTTGTTTCAGATGTACTATATTGTTAAACTAGATGTTTGTATATTTGTTTTGGTCGCTATGACTCTGGCGGGGCGATTCAATTATATATCTATTTTGTCCAAACTTTAGCATAGTTTTATTTTCGGTTGTTTATCGTATCAAGAATGTGTTATATTATGATGTTGTGGCCGGTTACGATCCGCCTGTGTACGTGGTAGTTCACGCATCGGCACGCTGCGATACCCGTGGCGGGTCGGGGCGTGACAGAGCTTGGTATCAGAGCCATTGATACCGGTTCACATAGAACGTCATCGTATACCACTTTCTTGAGTGGATTGGGTAGAGGAGTTAGGACTTTTGTTGTGCTGTTTGATGTATGGTATGTGTGTTTTATTTTTTCGTAGAGGTTGTTTGGTGATGGCGAGTGGTCAGAGAGTCCCTCTCCTAGCACCGCCTATTCGCCTAGCAGCTATTCCCGGTCAGGGGAATGTTGAGGGTATGTTATTTTGTGTATTTTTTTTGTCATTTGGTGTGTGCCAGTTGTAGTAAGATTGTGTTATGTGCATTACGCTTAGGAAAAATTGCATGTTAGTGTGTTGTTATGTGATTCATGATATATGTGTTGGGTGCCAGGTTTTGTGCATTCGTCGTCTTCCTTGTTGAGGGCTCTTTTCGATACAGGAGCATCTAGGTCTTTTATTTCTAGACAGTTGGTTGTTAGAGACAACCTTGAGGTGGTGCCTTTGCCGGAGCCCTTGTGCGTGGTGTCTCCCTTGGGCAGTTCGGTTTGGTTGTGGGAATTGTGTCCCAGTTTTGAGTTTTCATGGTTGGGGTACAGCTTTGTGTTTGACTTTATTGTTTTGGGTTTTGAGGGCTATCAATTGATTCTAGGGATGGATTGGTTGTCCAGTCATCCGGTGATCATTGATTGCTTGCATAGGTCGGTGATGTTAGCGCCACCTGATGCTTCACCTCGTGTGTTGGCTTGTGAGCCCGATTCGGTTTCGTTGATGTCAAGTTTTCTTAGCTCTCTTGAGATGTCTTGTCCCGACACTAGTTCTGTAGAGGTTGTGTGTGAGTTTCCTGATGTGTTCCAAGAGATTCCTGGTATCCCTCCACGTCGTGAGGTAGAGTTTCGGATTGACCTGGTTCCTGGTACTGCACCTATCTCTAAATCAGCGTACAGACTTGCACCTAAGCAATTGGAAGAGATGAAAGTACAGCTTGATGAGTTGCTTCGGAAGGGGTTTATTCGTCCGAGCAATTCACCTTGGGGAGCTCCAGCAATATTTGTATCCAAGAATGATGGATCATTGAGGATGTGCATAGATTATCGAGATCTGAATAAAGTGACCATCAAGAATAAGTATCCATTGCCTCGGGTTGATGATTTATTGGATCAGTTGAGGGGAGCCGTAGTGTTTTCACAGTTAGATTTGCAGTCTGGGTACCATCAGATGAGAGTTGAGGAACATTTCGTTCCAATTACCGCTTTTCGGACCCGTTATGGCTTGTATGAGTTTTCAGTCATGCCATTTGGATTGACAAATGCACCAGCTTTCTTCATGGATTTGATGAATAGATTGTTCAGTCCGTACTTGGACAAGTTTGTGGTAATCTTCATTGATGATATCTTAGTGTACTCGAGGAGTTTAGAGGAGCACAGAGAGCACCTTCGCATTGTTTTGCAGACACTTAGAGAAAATCAGTTGTATGCGAAGTTCAGTAAGTGTCACTTCTGGGAGCCTAAAGTTCGATTTCTTGGGCATGTCATTTCTAGTGGAGGTATTGCAATGGATCCCGAGAAAGTCGAAGCAGTGAAGTCTTGGAGACGACCTAGTAGTGTGACAGAGATTCGTAGTTTTCTGGGTTTGGCTGGTTATTACCGACGGTTTATCGAGAAATTTTCCTTGATTGCGGCACCACTCACTCAGTTAACTAGGAAGGATGTTCCTTTTGTATGGTCAGAAAAGTGTGAAGAAGCTTTTGAAACTTTGAAGCTTCGGTTGACTTCAGCACCAGTGTTGACTATTCCGACACCTGGTAGCCGACTGGTGGTATTTACTGATGCTTGTGGTATCGGATTGGGTGGAGTGTTGATGCAAGGCAAGAAGGTCGTAGCCTATGCGTCTCGACAGTTGAAACCCCACGAGCGAAAATATCCGACACATGATTTAGAGTTGGCAGCCGTAGTCTTTGCTTTGAAGATCTGGAGACATTATCTGTATGGTGAGAGGTTTGAGTTGTTCACAGATCACAAGAGTTTGAAGTACTTATTCACTCAAAGGGAGTTGAATATGAGGTAACAACGATGGGTTGATTTCCTTAGCAGTTATGACTTCGAGATACAGTATCAGCCTGGTAGGGCCAATGTGGTTGCAGATGCCTTGAGTAGGCGACATGCAGTGATGGCAACCATGATGATTCAGGAGTACCGAACACTTGAGACATTAGCTTTATTTGCAGTTCAGCCTACTTTCAGTACAGAGGGCAGCATGATAGCGGGTTTAGCAGTTTATCCATCGTTGATCAGTAGAGTGGTGGAGAAACAGACCTCTGATCCAGTGATTACGAGGCAGATAGCAGATTTGGTAGTGGACACATTGGATGAGTGCCCTACCGATTGGTCAGTGGGTTCAGATGGAGGGTTGCGATTTCGTGGGCGGCTTTGTGTTCCGTCTGATGAGGAGTTGCGAAGAGATATCTTACAGGAAGCTCATAGATCTCGTTTCACCATTCACCCCGGTGGAACGAAGATGTATCGAGATTTGAGACGTTCTTTCTGGTGGCATGACATGAAAGATATTGGAGAATTTGTGGCACGGTGTGCGACTTGTCAGCAGGTGAAGGCCGAGCATCAGAGATCGTCTGGGTTATTGCATCCATTGGATATCCCGACGTGGAAGTGGGAGTATATCACTATGGATTTCATCGATGGACTTCCACGGTCGAGGAAAGGTAATGAGTCGATATGGGTCATTGTTGATCGGTTGACGAAGTGTGCCCATTTCATTTCTGTTAGTATGAATCGGACGACAGACAGTCTAGCAGTGTTGTTCATTCGGGAGATAGTTCGCCTTCATGGCTCGCCTGTTTCGATTGTATCCGACAGAGATCCGCTTTTTACAGCCCACTTCTGGCAGAGCTTTCAGCAAGCTATGGGTACTAGATTGGATATGAGTACAACTTATCATCCACAGACAGATGGCCAATCTGAGCGAGTGAATCAGGTAGTGGAAGACATGCTTAGAGCATGCATTTTAGACTTTGGGGGCAGTTGGGAAGATCACCTACCGTTATGTGAGTTTGCGTACAACAACAGCTACCACGTAAGTATTGGCATGGCACCGTTTGAGGCACTCTATGGACGACCGTGTAGGTCCCCTGTTTGTTGGGCAGAGATTGGAGAGTCAGTTGTGATGGGGCCGGATGTGATCAGAGAAACTACTGAAAAGATTGAGCTGATTAGAGCGCGGTTGTTGACAGCCCAGAGTAGACAGAAAAGTTACACTGATAGGAGGCGTAAGGAGTTGGAGTTTGATGTTGGTGACAGGGTTTTTCTGAAAGCTTCTCCAATGCGCGGAGTTGTTAGGTTTCGAAGTCGTGGGAAACTTGCACCGAGGTATGTAGGGCCATATGAGATTACTGAGAGGATTGGACCAGTGGCCTACAGATTAGCTTTGCCGCAGAGTATGTCAGGTATCCACAACGTGTTTCATGTATCCATGTTGCGGAAGTGTTTGGCAGATCCATCACAGATTATAGAGCCTGCTGAAGTAGAGATTGCGGATGAGTTGACGTATCCAGTGAGGCCAGTAGCCATTGTTGATGATGATGTGAAACAACTTCGTCGGAGGATAGTGAAGTTAGTGAAGGTTCAGTGGAGCCACCGAGCGGGTGACGTGACTTGGGAGCTAGAGGATCAGATGAGACAGAAATACCCCGAGCTTTTTGCCTAGGTTTTCTTGTCGTGGCTTTTGTCCGATCTCGAGGACGAGATCTCTTTTAAGGTGTGTATGATGTGAGACCTGCAGTTTTAAAAAAAAAAAATTATTTCTTTAGGCGGGGTATACTTAACAAAGGTGGTGGGGGCACATAGCCACCCACCCCTTTTAAAACAGCACGACCCCTCCCCTCCCCCCTTTCTTCTTCTCTTTCTTTCTTTCTTTTCTTTTTTGGTTTCTGTTCGATCCAGCAGCGAGCAAGCTGCGACCTCGTCGCCTCCTCCAACCAATTTTTGGCGATTTTGGTGGAATTTCGTCCCCAAGTTCACCTCCTCCTCCTAGGTTCGTCCTCTCCCCTTTCCCCTATTTATTTCTCAGTTGTTTTTTTTTCAAAAAAAAAAAAAAAAAAAAAAAATCAGTTTTCATTTGGATTGGGGTTTGATCGGTGTTCATAACTCCGATCAGCCGTGTTGGGGCCTTGGTGGCGTCATTGGGAGCCCTTAGAACCGACATGCAAGACTGTTTTGGGGTTGGCCAAAAGTTTTTCAAAAAATCAGGGTGCATGTTTGTTTGGAGGGTTCCTTGGCGTGAAACCGGGCTTTGGGTGCGTGGGTGAGCCTCAATTTCGTGACTCTGAGTGTCCTTAGACTCTTTTGTGGGTTGTTGTGCAGTTTGGTAGCGATCAGACCGGTGTAGGGAGGGTTTCGGTGCGTTTTCGCCCTACTTTGGGTTTCGGCGGAGTGGTTGCCGAATTTTTAGTGCCTGTAAGTTTTCCTTTCAGTCACGCGCCGCTTGTATTTATTTATTTATTTCAGTTTTTGGCTAGTTTACTCATTTCCGAGTCCGCCTTGCAGTTTTCGAATTTTCGTGGTCTCGCATTTGTGGTTTTGCGTGTTTGGAGCTTCGACCGGTAGGAATTGGGTTTTGAAAATCCATTCCGCCAGGTGAGTAGAATTATAATGTTTATTTTGAGAAAATAATTATTTGAAATTCTAAACTGAATTTTTACATTATACCGTCAATTGGGTGTAATTGAATCAAAATCCGAAATTCGGACTTTTAAAATATTTCGAGGATTGTGTTAGTTATGTGTGAATGAATTATGCATTGGATAGGATTGTGTTAGTTATGTGTGAATGGATTATGCATTGGATTCTCGAAAAACGTGATATACTTAAATGAAATTGAATAGTAATTTTGGTGTGATTAGACTTTGGTGTAATGATATGAGACTTGTATGTTTTGTTATCGAGTTGCATAGCCTATCATGTTTTACCGTGGCTTTTCAAGTCTTGAGCATGTATGATAAACGACTCGAATAAATTTATTGTGGTGATTTGGGTCATGTTGGGACCCTGGCATAGTCGTGATTTTATAAAAATTGCCGAATTATTATGATTGCACGTTTGTACATTTGGTTATGTACAGACTCGTCATTTGTGCATGTGGATAGTAGTATAAGTGTCTTTACTCCGCTATAATGCCTGTTGTGCCGATGCTTAGGAGCTTGCTCGCATCGTGAGTTGGACGGTGCTTGAGATGACTCGCACCTGACATTGTGGACGCTATTGCATGTGGCAAGCTTGCTGAGGTGCGGTGAGCTCCCGCACGCACTTGCCACTATAGAGTGCAGTAGGACGGGTCCCGGAGGACGTGCTTTGGAGATTACTCGCTTTCCCTCCCAGCGCGTTTGATCTTGATTATGTTAGGTTGGCCGTGTTAGGCCAGTCGTTTGGGACGTTTGAGTTTGTATCCTGGCAGATGGCACCCCATTAGGATACAAACAAGCCCGAAGTGGTACTGGTGCACGTTGTGGGATGTGTCTGGGTGAGACACATTCATAGGGTATGCGGATGCCTACGATATGAGACACTTATACAGGATTTTACAGGATTTCTGATTTCAACTTGATTGCTATACCTAGGAGACTAGGAAGAATTATGAGATTGTTTTATTTCCATTGCTTGATATGTACGATGTTTGAATCGTGTGTAATGATCGGCATATATCGTAAACTGGTAGTTATTGTTGAATATGAAATGTTTGTGTTGTTGCTTGAACTTAGAAACATGTCTTTAGAGACACGGTGTGATTTAGACTTTAGAACTTGTTGCTTATTCATTGTTGTGTGGCATGAATTTTCCTTGTTTATTATTCTGTTATTTGTATTTAGTTCGCTCGCACCAGCTAGCTTTGTGCTTTGCTGACCCCGCAAGGGGTGTGCTTCTATTGGAGTGCAGGCAGTGTTAGAGTTCCTGCTGTTCGTGGCGCGTAGGCCTCGGTTTTCGTTGTAGGAGCGTCTTGTGCTTTTTGGTTGTGTCCACCCTGTACGGGTATGTTTTGCTTTCTCTTTGTTTCAGATGTACTATATTGTTAAACTAGATGTTTGTATATTTGTTTTGGTCGCTATGACTCTGGCGGGGCGATTCAATTATATATCTATTTTGTCCAAACTTTAGCATAGTTTTATTTCCGGTTGTTTATCGTATCAAGAATGTGTTATATTATGATGTTGTGGCCGGTTACGATCCGCTTGTGTACGTGGTAGTTCACGCATCGGCACGCTGCGATACCCGTGGCGGGTCGGGGCGTGACAGAAAAATGTGACGTATACAGTTTTGGAGTGGTGGCACTAGAGATAATAATGGGGAAGCACCCTGGGGAACTGGTCTCGAGTATACAATTGGAAGGAGGTGATCTAATTCTAGCAAATGTCTTAGATCAACGACTGCCCCCTCCTAATGGCCTCATTGCAGAAGAAATAGCTAAGACAGTGAGCATTGCATTGACATGCACGCGTACAGACCCCCAGTCTCGACCATTCATGAATTATGTGTCTCAAGAACTATCAGCACAAACACCTCTGGCTCTGGATGAACATTTCAACACACAAGATGTTGAATAATAGCTCCTAAGAACACATTAAATGCCATTCCAGAGATGGCTTTAGTAGTTGATGCAGGACAACAACCCCCATGATTTAAGGAAATGTGTTTTCTTGTTTCATGCAGCATGTTTCATTGTTTTAAGGAATGTTTTAAGGAGTGTTTTGAGGATTGTTTTGAGAAGTATTTTGAGAATTGTTTTAAGGAGTGTTTTGAAGATTGTCTACTTATAATTTGTTTTGAGGATTGTTTTGAGAACGCAAGTTAGAGTGAATTCTAGCAACCCGCTCCGTCAATAGGTATCAGAGCCTACCTATGTATCAGGCGGAGCTTTCCTGACTATCACCACAAACCACCGACATCCTACAATCATCATTCCACATACCCACCGTTTATCATTCCACAACCATCATCAGTCAACCGCCACCTTCATTACTCTAATCACCAGTTTCATTTTCTACATCCATCATCAATTCTAAAATAAATAAATAAATAATCATGCTTCAACAATCCATTCCATATATCCTAACAACCCAAAACCCCATCACCAATCTATAGCCATTTTTCATCACCATCAAAACCCAAACCCCAAGATTCATTGATGGACTTCATGCCAACATACAGGATGAATTTTTCAAATATTCACACATCAGACTTTCTAGTGCAATTCAACTTGCCTTGAAGATTAAAATACAACTTGATAAAAGGGGATCCCGTAATCCAGTATCTTCACCACCACAAAGACCTGATTTAAGCAAAGGGAAGACTGTAATGAGTTTACTAGTTGAATCACCAAGGCAAAACCTGCCTCAAAGACAACCAACAACACTTCCACAAAGAGAACCAACAAACAAGTCTAATTCCAGCAACCCTTATGCAGTTCCAAGAGGTAAGAAGTGTTATTGTTGGTGACAGACATGCCATTACTCTAATCAATGTCGTCAAAATAAACCAGTCAATTTAGCCACACACGACAATGACGTTGAAGGAGATGAAGTTTATCTGAGAGATGATGTGTGAGAGGAGGAAGCAGAACCAGAAGAATTCACCTATGGAGATGAGGGTGTATCATTAGTGATAAGGCGTCTAATGTGTACCCCGAAAAATGAAGATATTCAACGACACAATATCTTCAAACTAGGTGCACAGTTAGTCAACGGATATGTGATCTTATCATTGACAATGGCAGCAGTGAGAGTATCGCATCCAAAACCATGGTGGACAAGTTGCAACTACCATCTCAGTCACATACATCTCCGCATTGTATTGGGTGGATCAAAGATGTTGGCGAGACAAGGGTGACGGAGCAATGTCCCATTCCTTTTTCCATCAGCCAGTACCAGGACCAAGTATTATGTGATGTTGTTGATATGGATGTTTTTCATATGTTACTCGGTCGTCCGTGGCAATTTGAGTTGAATGCAGCACACAATGGCAAAAATAATACATACACATTCTACAAAGAAAACGTAAAGATTATTCTTGCCCCAATGAAGTAGCCAAACAATTCGACATGCTCGAAGGCCACCTAATCGGTATGGCTATGAGAGACGTGTCTTGTGCTTTTATAACTTATGATGAGGATGGGCCTACTTCATAGGACAATGATGAAAATTTCTTATAGTGTTGAATAGAAGAAAGCTAAGGATGAGGAGATGAACTTTGTTCACAAGAACAAAACATGGGAACTTCCTAGGGGGAAGAAATTTATATGATAGGTTGTAAGTGGATTTTCCCAGTTAAGGATGGTGTTCCAAGTTCCAATGGAAAATACAATAGTGTACAAGGCAAGATAGTGGCTAAGGGATATGCACGAAAGAAAGGTGAGGATTACATCGAAATTTTCTCCCCGGTGGTGAAAGACACTTCTATCTAAATCCTACTAACATGGTCACTTGGAATAGGACATTTACATGTCTTAGCCTGAAGGATATATATGATGTTGATAGTAAGGAAGACTGTGTGCAAGTTGGAAAAAATAATTGTATTGGTTAAAACAATCGCCTAGACAATAGTATCTTTGATTTGACAAGTTATGGTGGAGCATAAGTACACAAGGAGTGAATATGATCATTGTGTGTATTTCCAAAAATTGAACGATGGTCCCATTATCTATCTCTCACTATATGTGGATAATCAGTTGAACACTTAGTTGAGTAAAAAGTTTGTGACGAAGGATGTAGGAAGTGCAAAGAAAATTTTTAGGATGATTATTAATCGAGACAGGAAGAATGGTTGGTTGACCATTTATTAAAAGAGTATTTAGAGAAGGTGCCTAGTGAGATTGGAATGTCATATTCCAAGCCAATGTCCACACCTTTGGGTCCCCAATTCAAGTTGTCTGTTTACAGTCCCCTTCAACATTGGAGAAAGCATATATGTCACAGGTTCCATATGTGAGTGTTGTGGGTAATTTGTTGTATGCAATAATTTGTATTCGTCCAGACATAGTTCATGCACTCAGTATGGTTAGTCAGTATATGAGTAATCTGGGTAAACAACATTGGCTAGCAATGAAGTGGATTTTTCGATATCTTCGCGAATCATTGAGCAGATGCCTAGTTTATCAAAGAACGAGGAATCCTTGGTTACTTGGCTACTTGTGAAGGAAGCTACTTGGCTTTAGAAATTGGTTAGTGATTTGGGAGTCTCTCATGAGATAAAAACAGTGCATTGTAATAGTCAGAGTGCTATACATTTGCATAAACCAAGTTCATCATGTGCACACCAAACATATTGACGTAAGGTATCATTTTATCAGAGATATCAGTGAGGATGAATTACTTTATCTTCAAAAGGTAGGTACAAAAGACGATCCAACGGATGTGATGACTAAGGTGGTTCTTAGAGATAAGTTTGAGCATTTTCTCAAACTAATACATATGGAAGATTGTTGAAATCCCTTATGAGGGCTGAGGCCCTTATTTGAAAGTGACGGTGAGCCCTATGAAGAGCGTTTGTTGGCCTTACAAAGCGTGATGGTGAAGACAAAGACGACCTAGCTTGGCACATTTCATGCCAAGGTGGAGAATATAAGTAGGGATGGCTAGAAATTTATCGCCAAGGTGGAGATTGTGAAGATTTTGGCTCTATTTCAGCCCTCGAGACAATAGGAAAGTATTCTATTTAGGAAAAAAATTTGTTTGGGCCAACTAAAGAGGAACTCTTTACTATACCAAAACAAGCATTTAGGAACAGTGCAAAACATCCTAAATAGTTTTAAGGAACGCAAAATGAACGTTTTGAAATGTAATATACCAGTGATTCTAAAACCCATAATAAACGTTCCAAATCTGATTCAGGAACATATTTAATTTTATTGTACCTAACAGCCATTTTTTATGAACGTTCTAGTCAACAAATTCTAGCGTAAAACTGACATCTTAATGTTTGTTAATTATGAGACATTCCGTTCGTGTGTAACTTCAACTTGTTTTTCGTTTAAATGTTAGAACGTTTTGATACATTGCTAACTTTTCTATGTGTGTTCTCCGTTGAACAATTTTGGAACGTAAAATAAACGTTGCAATCATTGCTAACTCATTTTTTTGACTTTTGGCACATTCTTGACAAAAAAAATTTCAACAAGTTCTTGTTGAGTGTAAAATAAACTCTTAACTGGAAGACGGTGATTGTTTATTTCAATTTTCATTATTAATATTAATAAGTTTTAACAAATACATGAGTAGGGCCGAGGACATGTAATTTGCACAAAAAATTATGACAATAGCTTGATTTAATTATAATAATTAACGACATACCGACAACTTCCAAAAAAAGCACACATAACCCGCCTCCCCGGTCATAAATCTAGTATTATTCAAGTGCTACCCTCTGGTGCACCGACGACATAATGTAAAAATTAAATTCAAGATTTAAAATAAATATTTCTCAAGATAAATATTATAGTTACACTCACCTGAGCTAGCGGAATGGGATTTTTGAACCAAAATCCTACTGATCAATGCTCCCAACTCGCGAAACAGCGAATGCGGGACTAAGGAAATTTTTTTAAAACTGCAAGGCAGACTCAAAAGTGAGCAAACTAGCCAAAACTGGAAAAAAATATGTTACAACCGGCGCGTGACTGAAAAAATACTTACCGGTAAATTTAATCCGGTGAACACCCAAAATTCGGCAAAAACTCACTGAAACCCACCCTACCTTGGTCTGATCGCCTTCGAACAGCACAACAGGCCGAAAATAGGTCCAAGAACAACTGAAATCACGAATTTGCAGCTCACCCACGCGACCAAAGCTCAGATTCACACTGGAGAACCTTCCTAACGGACATGCACATTAATTTTTTTTTGAAATTTCGGCCAACCCTTAAACCACATTTGCCTGTAGGGTTTACAGGTTCCAAATTTTGGCCAACCCTTAAACCATCTTTGCTAGCACCGAGAATGAAAACTCCGAACAAGCCACACACCCTGAAATTTTTGATTTTTAAAGCAAAAAAACTCAGCAAAAAGGAGAGGGGAGAAAGAGGAAAAAAAAGAGAGGAGGAAATGAGATTTGGAGAGAAGAAATCGACAACTCACACGAAATTTCACTGAGAAGAAGAGGAAACAAAGGGAGAATACGCTCCTTCTAAGGAAAAAAAGAAAGGAAGAAAAAAGAATGGGGGGTTTCTCTTTTAAGGTTGGATGGCTATGTGCACCCATCATATTTTCTGAGTACACCCTTTCCAAATAATAAATTATATATATATATATTTAAATGAAATCTACGGATATTACAAGTAGCGGTGGCCTCTTCCTTCTTGTTTTTCCTCTCCCTATTGCGTGATGGTGTGGTGGTGGTGAAGGGGAGGAGGGGTGGTGGTGACCTCATTTTTTTTTTAATCTTCGCCCTCGTGGCGGTTCCTGCAATTTGGGAACTAATATTCGCCCAAATCTTTGGGGGTCTAATTCACAAGAACCACCGCGAGGGCAAAAAAAAAAAAAATGGGACACCGCCACTTCTCCTCCTCCTCCCTTTCACCACTACCACCATCTCGCTACCGCTAGGGAGAAAAAAATGGAGGAGGAGAAGAAAAAAATGGGAGGAGGTGGGACACCGCCACCTCTCTTCATCATCCTCCTATTTACCACCACCACCACCACCTCACCATCATTAGGGAGAAAAAAAAGGAGGAGAAGAAGAAAAAAATATGGGAGGAGGTGGGACACTGCCACCTCTCCTCCCCCTTTTCGCCTTCACCACCACCACCTCACCACTGCCACTCCCCACCACCAGGGAAAAAAAAAGGAAGAGGAGAAAAAAGGGGAGAAGGTGGGATGAGAGTTAGCAGTGGTGAGGTGGTGAAGAATAAGAAAAAAAAATGAAAGGAAGGGAAGGAAGGGAGGAGGAGGAAGAGAGGTGGCGGTGGTGAAGGGAGAAGGAGGAGGTGGTGGTGGTGGTAAGGGAGGAGGAGGAGGTGGCGGCGGTGACAGTTGATGAAGAAGAAAGGGAGATAGGAGAAAGGGGGTTATGATTTTTTTCTTTTTATTAGTGATGTTCTTCAACAAGTAATGATGTCCTTCAGAAATGTGATGATGTTCTTCAGAAAGTAGGGTGTTGATAGTGTCCATTAGAAAAAATAGTGGTGTTATATAGCAAGAACCTTTTTAATATTGTTTTCCTCCTCTCTTTCTTGCTTTTTTTTAAGAGTCCGTAAATTGCATGTGCAATCTTGTTATTTACTCTGTTTTCAACAATTCTAGGTAGCCAGGATTGCAAGCCATTTTTTGTTAGATTGTGAGATTTTTATACTTTTATCATTTTTTATAAATGATATTTGTGATTGTATTTTAAAGAAAATAAATAAAAAATATGAAAAAAAAAAAATACTAATTTCCTTAGCTGCCTGTACTTACTCTGTTACAGTAATAATACTAAAACGGTGATTCTAAATGATGAGGAAATAGGCGAGCGAGGGGGTGTGACCTTCATCTCACTCAAGATTTCCTCGCCGCCAAGCATCACTCTAGTAACAAAAAAACATTTCGGGTCCCCGAGGGATCCTGAGAATTCTAGACATTGTGTCTAGAACTTTCCATACCCTTTGTGAACTTTCCACACTCTCTAATTAAGGGAACCCTGCTCTGTAGCTCTCTCCTTCCCTCACAAAAGCACAAAGCAAGCAGCCCTGCACTGTCAAAGTCGGATTCTTTGTTTCTTTTTCTACTTGCAATTCCAATCCTCCAATGGCTTCAACAATGGCACTAAGGAGAGCAGGAACCGCTTCCAACCTCCTGCCAAAGCTCTTCAACCCAATCTGCCCTCCTACTGCCTCACTTGTACCTTCTTGCAACCGCCTCTACAACACCAATACTCAGATCCGAGATTATGAACCAGATGATCGAGACATCGACATTGATCGTCGCCGAGCTCAGACCGCCCAATCTCTCGCGGTTTATTAGCCCCCAGTTTCTTCTCTGGTAGTTTGTAACCTTTACTCCTACCTGCATGCACGTTCAATCAATCTCTAAATACACATCATATTTGTTGAAATTGAAATTGACCCAACAATTGTTTGTATTGCAGATATGTTTGATCCCTTTTCGCCGACGAGGAGCTTGGGCCAAGTTCTGAACATGATGGACCAAGTCATGGACAGAGGAATTGGAGGTGGATCATCCAGGAGAGCTTGGGATGTCAAGGAAGATGAAAAGGGTTTGTATCTGAGGATGGACATGCCTGGCGTTGGTAAAGATGACGTCAATGTGAGTGTGGAACAGAGCACATTGACAATTCGAGCACAAGGCGAGAAAGAGGAAGGAGAAGATGAACAGGACACGAAGAGGAGAAGGTACAGTGGTCGAATCGAAATCCCAGCAAATCCTTACAAGTTAGATCAGATCAAGGCAGAGATGAAGAATGGGGTCCTCAAGGTTTTCGTTCCAAGAGTGAAGGAGGAAGAGATGAAGGATGTTTTCCAGGTTAAGGTGGAGTAGATTCAGTGTTGGTTGTGTTACTTGGTTTATGTTTTTAGGTCCAGTGTCAAAGCAGCTTCTCATCACATGTCATCTGGTCGAATAATTGTATAGTTTGAGTAATGACATTTAGCATTTAGTCCAAAGCCAAGCTTTGTTTTGTGATGACCCCCAATTTCATTGGCCCTGAAGCTCCAACTCAAGCACCACTCGTAAGCCAGCCTGCGCACCATTTGATGACTAATTTCTATGTTACTGAAATAATAACATCGATGAAGCTCGAAAGTGTAGTTCTTGTCACTTTAACACACAGACTTCTAAAACAATACTAACACCATTTACTTTCACTTGCACGTGTTTCTTTCCCCTGCTTGTGACCGATGCAAGTTTCTCAAGCACTTGTAGTTTTGCGAAAATTGCAACAGTGATTAATAATGGTGGTAATCTTTAATTAGCAGTTTTTTATAGGAGCAAATAGTCAATAATCTAATTATTTTTGTCCATGTATAATTTTAATTTGAAATTATTTTTTGACCTTTAATTTTATATTTCAATTTAATTTGCCCTCATATGTCAGCAATTAATTTTTTTTTTTGCTCTCACATAGTATCATGTTCGTTCCATTTTCTTTCATTATAGTCAATCAACTGATGTAAGGAATTCCTAGTACCAATGTTAGAGGATGATGAAATCAATTAACAATCAAATATTTTTTTGACTGCTACGAATTTTTGACGCCACCAGCTTACATTTTTTTTATCTATTTATATTTCATTTCCATTTCTTATTCCTTTTAAATAACACCACCACTATGAGTGATTCTATATGTCGAGGCTTTGGGCGAGGAAGGTGCGTCGCACGCGAGCAGGTGACGTGGTGAAAAAAAAAAAAAATTTGCGAGGGAAACGAAAATTTTGGGCGAAGAAGAAGAGGGAATGGAAGACCATTCATGAGTTCATTTCCCTCTCTCGCTCTGCGTCTCTCGCTCCCTCTGTCTCTCGCTCCCTGTTTCTCTCGCTCTGTGTCTCTCGCTCCCTCTGTCTCTCCCTCTCCCTCTCCCTCTCCCCATTATCGACCCCATTTTCGGCAGATTCGACACTGAAACGAACGAAAATTTAGGAAGAAGAAGGAAATAAGGAGAAGAGAAGAAGGTCTCCTTCGTCCCTTCCCTCTCTCAAAAGGTATATTTTCCCTCTCATTTTAGGTTTTAGGTTTTAGGTTTTTGGTTTTTGGTTTTTACTTTTTGATTTTCCCTTTACTTGGGTGTTTTAGGTTATTGGTTTTGGACAAGAAGTTGGTTTTCATCGCTCGGACGCAGAGGTAAGCTCATTCTTCTTCTCTTCGTTTCGTCTTCAGATCTAGGGTTCATCTAGGGTGGATTTTTTTTTTTTATTTCAGTGTTCTTCAGCCGAAGAGCTTCATGTAGGGTTCATTTTTTTTTTCCAGTGTTCTTCAACCGAAGAGCTTGTAATAATTTCAGTGTTCATGTGGATTTTTTTTTTTTTTTTTTTTTTTTATGAATTGTGGGTTTTTTTTTTTTTTTTTTTTTTTAATAATTTCAGTGTTCATATCTGTAGAATTTTTCTTTTTCTTTAAGATTTGTTTTCATCAAAACTATTCTTAGATCTATATTCGTAATCGTGTTAAGGCACCACATGCGAGGTAATACTCGGCAAGCCCACGATTATTAAGATTAGATTAAAGAAGAATCTTCAAAATCATGAATATATTCATGATATTTATATCAGATCTAGGGTTCATCTAGGGTTCATTTTTTTTTTTAATTTCAGTGTTCTTCAGCCGAAGAGCTTCATCTAGGGTTCATTTTTTTATTTATTTCAGTGTTCTTCAACCGAAGAGCTTCATCTAGAGTTCATTTTAATTGTAATAATTTCAGTGTTCATGTGGGTTTTTTTTTTTTATGAATTGTGGGTTTTTTTTTTTTTTATAATTTCAGTGTTCATATCTGTAGAATTTTTCTTTTTCTTTAAGATTTTATATATATAAGCATCTTTTTATCTCTGTGTTTTCATCAAAACTCTTCTTAGATCTATATTCTTAATCGTGTTAAGGCACCACATGCGAGGTAATACTCGGCGAGCCCACGATTATTAAGATTAGATTAAAGAAGAATCTTCAAAATCATGACTATATTCATGATATTTATTCTATGTTGTGTATTTCATTTCTGTTTTGATTTCTGCTTATCATCTCTTTATGATTTATAAACAAACATTACAGGAATGGATAGTGTAGAAGATAATGATTGTATGTTGGTGGAAGAAAATGTAGAAGAGGTGAGGGAACCTAAATATGGGATGGAATTCGTCAACCTTGACGAGTTTCAACGATATTATCGTGAATATGGTAATGCAAAGGGATTTCCAGTTAAAATAATGACTACTGAAAAAGATGATGATGGAAAACCTTCGTTCATTCAACTTTCATGTGGTCGGGCTGGGAAGCAAAGAGGTGATGGAAAAATTGTTGTTGGATTGCGTCCGTCGACCAAATGTGGTTGTCAGGCTAAGATTAGAGGTCAAATAGGGGTTGATGGAACAGTTTTAGTGAAAAGAGTTACACTTGATCACAATCACGTGTTAAGCCCTAGTAAATCGAAATTTTATCCAAAGAACAGATATATGAGCTCGTATGTGAAGAAGAGGCTTGAATATAATGATAGGGCAGGTATTAGACCAAATAAGAGTTATTCGTCATGTGTGGTTGAAGTTGGTGGCCATGAAATGTTGCCTTTTTCCCAAAAAGACTGTTACAATTATTTGGACAGAGTGAGGAAGTTGAGACTTGGTGAGGGGGATGCGATGGCTCTTAATAACTACTTCCAAAGAATGCAAGCTAATAATGCTGATTTCTTTTATACGATGGATTTGGATGATGAAGGTAGGTTGAGAAATGTATTTTGGGCTGACGCATGGAGCAGGGCAGCTTACAAGGAGTTTGGGGATGTTGTTACATTTGACACTACGTACTTGACAAATAAGTATGAGATGCCATTTGCTCCTTTTGTTGGGGTGAATCATCACGGTCAGTCAATTCTTTTGGGATGTGGATTGATATGTGGTGAAACGATTGAAGAATTTGTATGGCTTTTTCAAACATGGCTCGTGTGTATGAATGACAATGCTCCGTCTGCTATAATCACTGATCAAGATAGGGCAATGAAGAGGGCCATTGAAATTGTATTTCCTAGCACACGACACAGATGGTGCTTGTGGCATATCATGAAGAAGTTGCCTGAAAAACTGTTTGGTTGCAATCAATATGAGGCGATCAAGTTTGCAATGCAAAGAGCAGTTTATGATTCCCTGTCTTATGATGAGTTTGAAGAAAATTGGCATGGTTTTATTGATAAATATAGTCTGCATGAAAATGACTGGTTGGGTGGATTATACTCTGAAAGGATGCGATGGGTGCCAATATTTCAAAGAAATGGTTTTTGGGCGGGGATGTCTTCAACTCAAAGGAGTGAAAGCATGAATGCTTTTTTTGATGGTTATGTTAATTCAAAAACCACATTGAAGCAATTTGTAGAACAGTATGAGAATGCACAACGAAGTAAAGTACAAAAGGAAGTTGAACAGGACTTTAAATGTTTTAGCCGAAGCCTTCCATGCATTACTCCTTATGCAATAGAGAAAAAATTTCAAAATGCTTACACTACAAAAATATTTAAAGAGATCCAACAAGAGATCCAAGGGAATCTATGTTGTAGAATTGTGGGTGAAGATATGGATGGGGGTGGCTGTGAGTTGTACACTATTAAACAAGACTTGCTGATAAATGATAGGCAACGATCGGTCCATTATGTAGTCTCTTTAAATGTTGACGACTTTGGCATCAAGTGTAATTGTCAATTGTTTGAGTTCAGGGGGATTCTATGCAAGCATATATTTAAAGTCTTGTTTGAAAGAGAGATTCATGATATACCTGATAACTATGTTCTTCGGAGGTGGAGGAAAGATGTTAAGAGGGCTCATACGAAGGTGAAAATTGTTTATTCAGATTGGGGAAATGAGCCTGAAAATGTGCGATTTGAAACAATGTGCAATGCCTTCTATGAAATGGCTGAATTCGCCGCTGAGGATGAAAAGAAGACAATCGAAGTTAAAGAATGGATCACTTTGAAGATGGACCAATATAAAATTGTCGGTGGTGATGAGCATGTTGATTCACATAGGTATTTGGAAGTGGGCACCACTACTAGTTCTGCCATCCAGATTCATAGTCCATTAGCGGTTCGTAGCAAAGGACGACCGTCTAAATCAAGGCTAAAATCCACCCTCGAGAAGGTGTGTAAAAGGAGAAAAGGGAAAAAAAAGAAAGACACGCAAATGAATCAGGCCAGTGAGACTAATCTGGTATGTTTTGCAATATGTTTTATGAATGTATATTTTTTTAAGTTACATATATTGAAAATGTTATTTACAAATGTCATTTGTAAGGTTTACAGTGTATGTCTCATGTTATGCCTCGTGAAAGCAATCCGATGGCTAGTCAAAGCAATACACAGGTTTGTTTTTTATATTTACAAGGTATGAATCAGTAAGTATGTTTGCCCACTTATGATTTGTATGTTTGTTATCGTTAAGGATGATAATACGGGGTCACGCGATTTACAACCTGGCAGCGTTGATCAATTCAACTCGCTCCTCTCACAGGTACATATTATGTATTTTCTATGTATCTCTTTGTACAGTTTGTTAGTTATGTGTTTTGTATGACTCCTATTATTTATTTTTGCAGCCGCCTTTGCAGCCACCCGATTCAAGCCACGGAATGGAGTATACAAATTATAGGTTATGATAAGGTTAGTCATCGTTGTCTGTGTATGGGACAGGCGTACCCCTTAAGTAACATATTAGATAAGGTTAGTCATCGTTGTCGACTTAAGAAATTGGATTCAGAGAATAAAGTCTGTTTGTTAATGCCTGGTAAAAGTGAATTAAATAAGTGGACTAACTAATCTAAACAGGGATAGTAAAAGTGATGTATATAAGAGATACTCATCATGTATAAGGATCTGGTAAGGAACTCCCTTTTTTATTATTATAATTGGAGGTGGTAAGGTAGTTATACCAATGGTTTCATCAAATGTATGTTTATGCACCCTCTGCAAAGTAATTCTATCAACTATGTATTATTCTCGGTTTATCTCCTTTTACAGCAGGGAACACCATGTAAAACCCAACCTTTAATTGCTCCTTCTCTTTAGCATAAATGTAATTGCAATCGAAAGATTCGAAACATAAGGCTTAAAACCCTTCTCAGCCACACTTGCAATAGTTCAATGGAAAGGAACTTGGTTTCTCTTATTGAAGTTTTAATTAATTGTTGAATTCATATTTATACAAAGATAAACTGAATGTAGTCTCTTGGTTTCTATCAGTGCATGGGTCAGAGCAGGAAGAAGGATGGGAGCAATGCTGGGAGGGTTGCATATTTTGCAGTTACATGCGGGACGATTGCTTGATGAATATATAGCAGTCTCAGTTAGCAATCTTCAGAATGTATAGCAGTGTCAGGCGTAAATTCAGTAAATGTTCAGATATGTTTGAATGTATTTTGGCAGGCTATGATGTAAATTCAGTTGATATGTTCAGATATTCAAGCTTACACATATGTTGGCAGGCTATGACATCAATTCAGTTTGCAATGTCAGTCGTTTTTATCTTTGAATGTGTATTTGTCGCATTGTTTGATAATGTATAAATTCAGTTTAAATGTTCAGATATTGACACTAGGAGGAAACATGTGCAAAGCAATTAATATAAATGCTGATATTGACAGGGAATGTTATTAAGAAGTGTTGAAGATGCTGAAATTTTGTTGGCAGTGCTGAAATATGGTTGGCAGGGTGTGTATTCAGAAATATGCAGATGCGCAGACTGTGAGGTGCTATGGGGAGAGGCTATGTCAGTGACAAAGTGCTAGTGAGGTGCTATTGGCAGGTGCTATGTCTGTTAGATGGTGTGGCATTCTGTCTGTTACAAAGCTACATTGAGCAAAGGATTCATTCATTTTCTGTCTGTTAGATGCTATACAATGGCAGCAATAATGCATATCTTATGAGATTGCATACAACATTGCATCTCATAAGAAAATTCATTTTCTGTCTGTCAGATGAGCTAGTGTAATGCCTTACTTTTGATACTTGGGAAGGAACCTATCCCAGTTCTTATTTGCAAGTTCTGGATTTTTTTCAAGCTCTCTCTTGATCATCGGGGTCTAAATCATAGAAGACAAGGGATCATCAGGGTTCGAATAGCAGAAACGACGGATTCACCATTGTAGTTCAATTGGGAGGTGCTATGTCTGTTAGATGGTGTGGCATTCTGTATGTTACAAAGCTACATTAGCATTGTATTAGAGAGCATTGTATATAAATAGGAGAGAATATAGAACAAAGGATTCATTCATTTTCTGTAAGAAATAATTGTACATTGAGCAACTTATTTCTCAACAGAACATATAACAAAATTGCATAGCTTCTTATTTCTCAACAGAGCATTTGTACTTCAGAGCATTTGCAGTCCACAGAGCATTCTCAGTCCTCTTCAGAGCATTTGCAGTCCACAGAGCTAGATGGGGCTGATAACAGCATACATCATTTGCATTGTCTGACTCTGCAAGGTATATCAAGACACAAGTAAGTTAGATATTGCATTGTAAGGTCTTCATTACACATTTTAGAGTTGTAGGGTCTATTCCCATCTTCCTCAGCTTTTTGTTGATGTGGGTGTTCCAATGATTCTTGATTTCATTATCTGTTCTACCGGGGAGTTGTGCAGCAATTTTTGACCATCTTCAAAATCAATCAAAACAAATTAATACTAAAGTTAGACTTTGAGATTGAAATTAATGAATTGTTTTGTTATTGTCTTTTAATCAGAATTCTACCAAAATCATTGAAAAATAAAACAATGATAAACCTGTTGCCAAGGCGAGCATGAAGATCGATGACCATTTGTTCTTCAATTTCTGATAACAATCCCCTCTTCAAGTCTGGCCTCAGATAATTAGTCCACCTCAGTCTGCAACTTTTTCCACACCTTAACAATCCTGTTACCATGTAATACAAAATAAGTTCAACTAAATGTACTAGATAGATCCTTATGAACCAAAATGCATTAGAGACAGAAAAAAGGTGAATGAACCCATTTGAATTTTCTCAACCTTCTAACCCCATTGGGAATTTTTCTTTCAAAATCAAGTATGCCAAAGTGATACAATTTCATGAAAAATTAGCTTTAAAATTAAATCCATTAAAAAAACAAGAAGCCCATTGGATTGTGCCAAAAAAAAATAAAAAAAAAGTTTGAGTTTGATCTTTATGGCATTAACCATTGTAAACACATAGTAAAGGAAAGGGCCAAAGAGAATAGACAAAAGAAAAAGTGTCTAACAAAGTAGTAATCCATTGAAAGTCATTTTGATGCATGAGAAGGAAGAGGAGATTGAATTAGACCTGCAAGCTTAGGGACAGCCCTCCAACATCAAATGAAATGGCATGTTCATCTTCACTTACCATCTTCAGGAAGTAACTATGCCTGCAGAAGAAATGCTCAAACATCAAATGAGACAACATTTCATAGTTATAAAACACCATAGGTAAAGTAGCTCAACAGATATATACCACCGAGTGTCTCCAGTCAATTCAGGGTGGAAAGCAGTCCCAAGCAAGTTTCCTTGTTTTACAGCTACTATCACTCTCTCTTTGGAGCTGCTTTTAACCTGAAACCCAAATTTGATAAAGCATCCCATATCTTTTCTTTATTGTCTGCATCTCGAATTGGCGGAGCGCACTTGAAACGAGTATCCCCAACATGGAACTTCAAGCATATTCTTAATGACCTGCAAGTCACACTCAACACATCCCATCATTCAAATAACTTGAATGTAATCTATAAAGCAATTAAAGATACGAGAGCGATTCATTTTAGATGTAATATATAAGCAAATCAGTGCACTTACAGAGAGTAGGAAGTCTGATGAAGAATCCTGGCAGAATTTGGAATGCAAACAGCAAGCTACACAATGAAATGACAAGCATACCATACGGAAGAAAAATATAACAATATGAAACACAAATTTCATTGGAATATGAAATATATTCACATCATACATATTTATGTACATATTACATTACATATAATTTCATCATTCGTCCAACTGCTTAAGAATATTTATTATACCTAAGATAATAAGTACAATTATCAAAGTATTGATTAAGTCCCTCGTGAAAGCCCAAGGATCATTGTTCCCTTGACTGACATTCGATGGACTGGCTTGATCGTTCGATGGACCGGCTTGATCGTTCGATGGACCGGCTTGATCGTCAACAACTACATTGTTAACTGTGACATCTTCATTGTTGTGGGATTCCTCCGAATCTCTCCTCGCCGCTTCTGAGCGAACCCACAACTTGTATGATTCCTCAGCTTCTTCAACTGACATAAACCCCTTGTAAGAAGCATGACTATACCCTGATACCGACGAAAAACATGCGGGCCAGTTTAGGTATACTCCTGGCTGACGACCTCGATAGACAACATACGCTCTGAATGCCATTCCTGCAACAGGAGGGGATATAAGGAAGAGGGAAGTATAGTGTGAGAGGCTGTTGGAATTCAGGCGTGCGAACAAAGTCGAAACTCACACAAAGGTCTAAAAGTTCATTAACATCTTGAAACTCAAGTACATAAACCTAAGATGCATAGACTATTTCTGAACAAAAATCGTAAACCCTAGATCTAAAATAAGAGGAGAAAAAATAAATTGAAGCTTTGAAGGTTGAAGACGAAACAAAGAGAAGAACAAAGGGAGTTAGTGTTGCATATGATTAAACCTTATCGGTTGTTTCTGCCTTAATTTCATTATACATTACAACAATACTTTATTTAGTTAATATGTACAATAAATACAGAAAGATGAAAACTTAAGAACAGAAGGAAATACTTACAAATAAAAGGCTAAAGGTTTTTAAGCCATAATTTTATTTGCATTACCATATTCACGATAATATCGTTGGAACTCGTCAAGGTTGACGAATTCCATCCCATATTTAGGTTCCCTCACCTCTTGTACATTTTCTTCCACCAACATACAATCATTATCTTCTACACTATCCATTCCTGTAATGTTTGTTTATAAATCACAGGGCGATGATAAGCAGAAATCAAAACAGAAATGAAATGAAAAATACAAAAAAACAAAACCACATGAACACTGAAATTAAACAAAAAAAATCTAGGACCTTAGTGGCAGGTTCAACTAATTTACAGTTCAAGTAGGAAATAGAATACATGATATGAACACTGAAATTATAAAAAAAAAAAAAAAAAAAACCCACATGAACACTGAAATTATTACAATTAAAATGAACTCTAGATGAAGCTCTTCGGTTGAAGAACACTGAAATAAATAAAAAAATGAACCCTAGATGAAGCTCTTCGGCTGAAGAACACTGAAATTAAAAAAAAAAATGAACCCTAGATGAACCCTAGATCTGATATAAATATCATGAATATATTCATGATTTTGAAGATTCTTCTTTAATCTAATCTTAATAATCGTGGGCTCGCCGAGTATTACCTCGCATGTGGTGCCTTAACACGATTACGAATATAGATCTAAGAATAGTTTTGATGAAAACAAATCTTAAAGAAAAAGAAAAATTCTACAGATATGAACACTGAAATTATAAAAAAAAAAAAAAAAAAAAAAACCCACAATTCATAAAAAAAAAAAAAAAAATCCACATGAACACTGAAATTATTACAAGCTCTTCGGTTGAAGAACACTGAAAAAAAAAATGAACCCTACATGAAGCTCTTCGGCTGAAGAACACTGAAATAAAAAAAAAAAATCCACCCTAGATGAACCCTAGATCTGAAGACGAAACGAAGAGAAGAAGAATGGGCTTACCTCTGCGTCCGAGCGATGAAAACCAACTTCTTGTCCAAAACCAATAACCTAAAACACCCAAGTAAAGGGAAAATCAAAAAGTACAAACCAAAAACCAAAAACCTAAAACCTAAAACCTAAAATGAGAGGGAAAATATACCTTTTGAGAGAGGGAAGGGACGAAGGAGACCTTCTTCTCTTCTCCTTATTTCCTTCTTCTTCCTAAATTTTCGTTCGTTTCAGTGTCGAATCTGCCGAAAATGGGGTCGATAATGGGGAGAGGGAGAGGGAGAGGGAGAGACAGAGGGAGCGAGAGACACAGAGCGAGAGAAACAGGGAGCGAGAGACAGAGGGAGCGAGAGACGCAGAGCGAGAGAGGGAAATGAACTCATGAATGGTCTTCCATTCCCTCTTCTTCTTCGCCCAAAATTTTCGTTTCCCTCGCAAAATTTTTTTTTTTTTTCACCACGTCAGCTGCACCACGTCACCTGCTCGCGTGCGACGCACCTTCCTCGCCAAAAACCTCGCCCAAAGCCTCGACATATAGAATCACTCCCACCACTATATAGTTTTTGTTTTTCCTCTTTTCACTTTCCCACTTCTTCTCCAGAGAAAACAACCAGTTGGCAGGCTATCCCACGTCCTCGCAACCCCGCACGCCTTCAAAACCATCTCACGCTCTAACAGGTCCTCAGAGCTCGTAGCCACGCACGTCCTCAACTACCGCACCCCTCCTCGCAGCCAGTGCTCCCGCCCTCGTAGGTCCTTACAGCCCTACCCTCGCAAGCCCTTAAAGCCACCTCCCTGCCGTTGTGATTCCTCCTCCTCCACCACTAACCCTCGCCATTGTCTTCATCTTCTTCTTTAACTTTTTCGATTTCATCGCAATCTATTATGCGAGATTTATAGGAATTTCTCTATTATGTGAGTTTATCAAATAACTGACTCTCTTGAGAGCAATTACATAATGGAGGAAAACAAATAACTGACTCTCTGAATGATCAACACTCAAACATGTTTAAGGAAGCAATATATTGAAATGCATTTGGGAATGTTGGAGTTTAGCATTGCTTTCACGCTTCCGCAACCAACTGCCCTCACTAAAGAAAGCACAGTCCAGCAAAGAGACAACTTTGCTAAATGGGAGAGGCGAACCATATGTCATTGCTGATCATGCAGAAAGCTATGGAGGATCACATCAAGGATGGTATAGCCACTTGTGATTTGGCAAAGGAATACATGGCTAAAATAGAAGAGAAGTTTAAGAGGTCTGACAAGGCTGAAGCGGGTTCTTATCTTTCTGATATGATAAACACCAAGTATGATGGTACTAGCAGCATCCGTGAGCTTTTACTTAAACTGGTGAATCTTTCCAACGAGTTGAATGCCTTGGACATTGGCATCACTGACCAATTTCTAGTTCATTTGACACTCTTTTCTCTCTCGAGTGACTATGAACAAATTAAGGTCAGCTATAATACTCAGAACGAAACCTGGAGTATTAATGAACTAATTTCTATCTGCTTCCAAGAAGAGGAGAGGATGAAGAAGTCTAGAATTGGGGCAGCCAATCTGGTTCATGTTGGCAAGGGAAAAGGAAAGGTTGCTGCAAACAACTCTGCCAACTACACTGCCTGGACAGAAATCAGGTTTTATTTCTGCTGCAAAGAAAGGTACTCATCCTCTTTTTGATTCATCTATTAAAACTGATGGCTCCTCCAGTTCTGGTTCTGGTCTCACAATTGTTAAGAAAAATTTCAAGAAATGTTTTCATTGTCAATCCCTTGAGCACTTAAGGAAGGATTGTCCTGCTTTTAAGGCTTGGTTCATAAAGAAATGTACAAATTCTAATGATGTTTTTGTTACTGTTGAGTCAAACTTAATTTTTATTCCTCAAAACTCCTGGTGGTTTGACACTGGCTTTTCTGTGCACATTACAAACTCTTTGCAGGGATTTCACCAAAGTCAAACACGAAAAAATAAGGATGTCTACAATGTTTATGTTGGCAATGGAAGCAAAGTGGTTGTTGAGTCAGTTGGTCGTGTCATGTTGAGATTGTCTTTCTGGTTATGTTTTAGTTTTAAACGATGTTCTTTATGTACCTTCAATGAGAAGGAATTTATTTTCTGTTACTCAGTTTGTAAAGGATGGTTTTTCTTATATTGGAAATGACAATCAAATTCAGTTTTTCTTTAAGAGTCTGTTTGACAATCTCCTTGGTTATGCATTTCTCAATGGTGATCTTTGGCAAATTCAGTGCACTAACTTTCATGAATGTTTGAGTGTTGATCATTCTGCTTCCAAAAGATTGCTCCATAATGAGAGTTCTTCCATGCTTTGGCATAGGAGACTTGGGCATTTATCGAAAAATAGAATGAACAGATTAATGAAAGATGGTGCTTTGCCGTCAAAGCTTAATCTTAATGAATTTGAGGATTGTATAGATTGTTATAAAGGAAAAACAACCAATTCAACAACCAAATCAAAAGCCACAAGAAGTAATGATATCTTAGAGATTATTCATACAGATATATGTGGCCCATTTCCAACAAGAACAATTTGTGAGAATTCTTATTTTATTCTATTTATTGATAATTTTTCTAGGTATACATATTTATATTTACTTTATGAAAAATCACAAGTTCTTAGCTGTTTTAAATCTTTTAAACTTGAAGTAGAAAAACAGTTAGACAAACGTATTAAAATTGTGAGATCAGATCGTGGTGGAGAATACTTTGGTAGATATATAGAAAGTGGGCAACATAAAGGACATTTTGCTCTGTTTTTAGAGCAAGAGGGTATAGTTGCACATTACACTACTCCAGGTACCCCATCACAAAATGGAGTTGCAGAACGCAGAAACAGAACTTTGAAGGACATGGTACGCAACATGCTATCTTATTCTCAGTTGCCAGATTTTTTGTGGGGGGAATCCATAAAGACAGCTAATTATATTCTGAATAGAGTTCCCACAAAAGTAGTCCAAACAACTCCATTTCAGATTTGGACAGGAAGACAACCATGCTTCAATCATTTTCACATTTGGGGTTGTCAATGTGAAACTCGTTTGTACAATCCAAATGAGAAGAAATTGGAGATGAGAACCACCAGTTGCTATTTTGTGGGATATGCAGAAAAATCAAAAGGATTTAGATTTTACTGTCCTACTTCACATACGCGCTTGACTTAGAGCAATAATGCAAAGTTCATTGAAGATTTTGGTTCTTTCCACTCCAAATCCAGGAACTCTTATGTTTTTGAAGAGCAATCTATTTTGGAACCCACAGCAGCTAGTAATACAGTTCTTCTACCAATGCCACTTCCTGCAAATGTACCAAGTTCCAATCTGCCAGATTTTTCATCCCATGGGGTAGAACCTCCAAGTCAGAGTTTGGTAAGTCAACCTTCATCTAGCTCAGTTCCTGATTTGCACGAGGTTTCTACTTTGCCAACACCTTTACCAATTGTTTTGAATGAGCCTATTCCATTGAGGAGATCAACTAGAGCTAGGACACCAGCACTTGCCAGTGATTATGTGGCTTTCTTACAAGAGATAGAATATGACATTGGTGATCATGATGATCCTGTGACTTGTAAACAAGCAATGGATGGCTCACCAAGCACACTTTAGGAAGCTGCAATGAGAGAAGAATTGGATTTAATGAACAAAAATGTTGTTTGGACTTTGGTTGAAGGTTCAGAATTTATTAAACCCATAGGTTGTAAATGGGTTTATAAAACAAAACAGGATGCACATGGACAGATTGAAAGGTTCAAAGCACGCCTTGTTGCTAAGGGTTTCACTCAGAGAGAAGGTGTGGATTATACATAAACTTTTTCACCAGTTTCCACCAAAGATTCTTTTAGAGTCATTATGGCCCTCACAGCTCATCTTGACTTGGAGTTGCACCAAATGGACGTCAAAACTGCATTTCTTAATGGCAGTCTTGATGAGGATATTTATATGAAACAACCACCAGGATTCATCGAAAGGGGGAAGGAACACTTAGTGTGCAAGCTCAACAAATCCATTTATGGATTAAAACAGGCTTCTTGGCAATGGTATTTGAAATTTGACCAAGTTGTTCAATCATTTGGTTTCATAGAGAATAAGATTGATAGATGCATTTATATGAAGCAGGTTAAATGCAATTTCATTTTTATGGTTCTCTATGTTGATGATATACTTATTGCTAGTTCAAGTGCATGTGTAGCTACTTAATGAAACAAAGCAAATGTTGTCAGCAAGCTTTGATATGAAGGATATGGGACATGCACACTATGTCTTGGGCATTGAAATTACCAGAAATAGACTGAAGAAGACCTTGGGGTTATCCCAAAAGAACTATATTGATCGAGTTCTTAAAAGGTTTAATATGGAGAGTTGTAATGGTGGTGATGTTCCAATTGCCAAGGGTGATAAATTCTCTAATTCACAGTGTCCAGTGACTGATCATGAGATAGAGGTAATGAAAGATAAACCATATGCATCTCTTGTTGGTAGTGTAATGTATGTCCAGGTATGTACAAGGCCTGACTTAGTCTTTGCACTTAGTGTATTGGGAAGGTTTCAAGTGAATCCTGGTATTGCTCACTGGAATGCAGGCAAGAAAGTTTTGAGGTATTTGAAAAAACACAAGCTTATGTTTTGGGATTTCATAGTGTTGAAAATTTGGAAGTGCTTTGTTATAGTGATGCAGATTTGGGAGGATGTGTAGATGATAGAATGTCGAATAGTGGGTATATTTTCACATTAGCTGGTGGTGCTGTTTCTTGGAGAAGTAGAAAACAAACCACTAGAGCTATTTCGACAATAGAGTCATAATATATAGGTTGTTTTGAGGCAATGAGAGAAGCTGTGTGGCTTAAGAATTTGATTTTTGAGATGAAATTAGTGAGAAGCATTGAAAGACCAATTAGAATTCTTTGTGACAACACATCTGCAGTATTTTTTGCCAAGAACAACAGAAGATCAGAAGCTTCAAGACTCATGGATATTAAGTATTTGAAGCTTCAAGATGAAATCAGAATTAGAACTGTTGATGTGGAGCATATTGGCACCTAGGGCTGGGCAAGTACGGGTAACCGGCCCAAAAGCTAAAAACCGGAGACCCGAAATTGGACCGAGTTGACCGGGTACCGAGGTCCCGGTTAACCGATTTACGGGTCGATTTCGGGCCGGTCTTGGTCCTAAGAGCAAAAAAAAATACTTCTACAGTAATAAAAAAAACTTCATTCATCGTAATTACAAAAATTATATCAAAAAATTACAAGAAAAAAAGCCATACAACAAATTACAAAAAAAAAAAAAAAAAAAAAAAGCTCTGAGAGACCCTTCGTCCCTTCATTTTCAAAAACCTTCGACCCTTCGACTGTAAGGTGGATCAAGATCTGATGACATCAAGAACTGATGATATCAAGATCTGATGATATCAAGATCTGGTGATATCAAGATCTGAGATCTGATGATATCAGATCTGAGATCAGAAAGGCGGGAGAGGGAGAGGGGGAGGGAGGTGGCTACTCAAAGTGCCAACTCTACACTTTGTTGATCATCATCAGCATCATCAAACTGTGTCGACCCCTCCGAACACCATCGATCGCCATCTCCAAACTGTGACGACCCCCTCCAAACCCCATCGATTGCCATCATCAAACTGTGATGACCCCTCCAAACATCACCATCGATCGCCAAACACCGCACCACAACACCATCGAACACCGCTTTGTCCCTTTCGTCTCCCAGTTCCCGCCCTGCTCTCTGTCCCTTGGTGCGAAGAAGAATGGAGAAAGAAGTCTTGGGCAAAAAATGAGTCGGGCAAAGAAAAGAGTCCATTATGTAATTAGATTAATTTATAATTGGTTTATTGAGGAGTCGGGCCGGGCCGGTTATCCGACGGGCTTCAGAAATGGAAACCGAAGCCCGGACCAGAAACTTCGGGGCGGGCTTTTACAACCGAAATTTTTTTAATTAATTAAAACCGATCCGAACCGACCCGATCGGTCCGATTGTCGATTCGATCCGGGTTTTCGGTCCTAAATGCCCACCCCTATTGGCACCTATTACATGGTTGCAGATCCATTAACCAAGGCATTGCATGTGACAGCTTTTCAGAAACATTTGCCAAGCATGGGTTTGCAAACATCCATGGATAATGTTTAAATGTGGGAGTAAGGTAATTGCCACATTTTGTTGTTGTTTGCATTTATGATCAGAGATTGCGCTTATTAAGATTATGAGTCTTTTTACATGACGATGTAATTCACTTATAAAAGTTCAACTCTAATAAAGTGTCTTACAATTTTGCAGAAATGTGAGACAAAAGATGACATCTGCAGTGCCATATGACCATTAAGAAATGTGGGAGTTATAATGGTACTAAACAACTTTCATTTGAAGCCTCCATAAGACCAACGTTTCTTTGATTTGATTAGTTTGTGATTTTGGAACTCTGTTTTATATTAAGTTGTCTGACATTCATCTAATAGATCATTGGATTCAGTTGAAAAGTTTATTAATCATAATTATTTAGTGATCATTGTATACTTATTTATATGGTTTGATTGCACTCATGTGGGAGAATGTAGGAATTTCTCTATTATGTGAGTTTAGCAAATAACTGACTCTCTGATGGAGAGCGGTTATTTTTCTTTAAGAGATAAGGTCTCTTTTATCTCATGGTATGATGTGTGTTCATTTTGGGCGTTGCTTGTCTTATTGAAAAGCAGATAACATTTTTGATCCACAGAGAAGAGAAGATTGATCTCTGTCTGCAGCATGGCTAATTTCGCAAGTAAGTAATATCCATCTTCTTCATCAAGCATGTTTAATCGACACAATGTGATTTGATTGCTTAATTGTCTCAAGTAAATAATTCTCCAATATGTGGTATCAGAGCCAACAATCTAAGCATCAAATTCATTTATACTCTATTGTTTCCGCTGCCATGAACCCTACATCAATTATATGCATTGGTTTCTATTCCGCAACCGAGTCCTATATTTTGCTGATTACTATTTCATGTTTCCTACTGGCGTCTGTTTGCTTTTACTGCAGAATGGTTTGTATGTGTCACCAAAGTGATTTTTCATGCAATTAACCTTCTTTAGTCTCAGTATCTATTAAAGTTCTTAGTTTATATACATTTAACAAGTAGACTAAATTTCCAAAGAAATTTTTCTATTGGGTTTTATATAAACTGCAGCATGGTGACTTATGAAGAAATGGTAGTCTGTGTAACTCTTCTTGCCTAAAGGTGTTGCATTTGCACAGGTTATTATGTTTTTTTTATCATGCTAGATTTGAAATTCATACATAAAGTTTATATAGACAGTTTCTTGCCTAAAGGTGTGACTGTTCTATAGTTTTCATACAATGGGTAGTTAAAAAAAATCAATATATAAGTAAAAGAAAGTGATAATTAGGAAATTAGAGGTTAGTTTAAAAAATCAATAGATAATTAGAAGAAAAAAAACTCAAATTAATGAAATTTTTTCTAAAAAATCTTTGAAAAAATGTAATTTTTAGTAATTGATTTTTGTATTTTTACCGAAAAATGAAATTTATGAAAAAAATCCCGAAATTTACCAAAAACCTCAAAAGTTTTCGAAAAAAATCCAAAGAAACATATAAATAAACAACTTAAACAAGGATTATCATGGCATATTGCAATAAGATCCAAAGAAAATCTAGAAAATCTCTCACATATATATTAAGAAGAAAATCTTAATAAATCTCTTTTGCATAAAGTAAACAACTTAAGCATTATATATAAAGGACGGATAGTTAAATAATATAAAAGTTTGTATGAAAGAAATATACAAGATGGAGATTAGCAAAAGTGCATGGACACTTCTTCTCATACTTGTAGCATTGGGAACAAAGATAGCCGTAGTCTCCAAACCACCGACAACTTTTGATTATTTTGATGAACCACTCCCATACCACCACAAACCATTACCAGCCTTCAAAGAACCAGAACCTCCACCATCCCACCACAAACCACCACCAGCCGACGAAGAACCAGAACCTCCACCATCCGATGAACCAGAACCTCCACCAACCCACGACAAACCACCACCGCCTTTCGAAGAACCACCACCTAAGTAAATTTTTTTTAAAATAAAACACTTTAAGAATATACATGGTGAGAGCTTTCTAATGTTTCTCATTGTCCTTTTTGTTAAAGGTAATGATTTAAAATTTCTGATTGACGATGTTAATTCAAACCTCAAGACTAGGAATTAGGGTTATATCTTCAAACAAGCATAACAATAGCGATCAAAGTTGTTGCTTATAATCAAGGATTGTGATTTTGTGTAAGGATCGAGACAAACTAGTGCAATAGCCAAGGATTTGTGCTTTAATTTACAATTCGCAACCCCACCCATTTCTCCTTTCTTGGAGTTCACCATCCACAACTTGTATTTTCAAGTATTGGGATTGTTTTAAAACTCTCAAATCATTGGTTTACGGTTTCCCTTTATATCCTTTTTCGAGTTTAATTGTTTAAAATAGTAAAAGCCATAAATTAGACCTTTCTAGATGAGCTTCTCACCAAGTTTATTTGATCAAAAATAAATCTAAAATATAAGTTTCTTGGTTATAGTTAGATCTTTCTTTCACATATGGTAAATTTGAGTTATCTTCACAGATTTATATTACACTAACAGGTACGCAATTGATACCACTTAATTTGGATGCATCCCAGACTTTTTCAAGTCATTTGATGCTAACATATCAGGTAAATTACGGAGGGGTTTGCACCAATCTACAGAGATTTTTCCATAGGCTAAAAAGTTTGCGAGCTAAACTTTCAAAGTTTAGAATACTGTTGATCAAACACTATCTTCTTTCATTAAATGCAATCAGGACTCCCGTTTCTTTTTTAAACTCAGTGCAAATTCAAATTATAAAACTGTAATTTTCAAACATATTTATTGCAAAATTGTCGTTGTGTAACCCACCATTCCAGAAAAAATCGACATATCCTTGACCATTCAACCATTTTTATATATAGAGGAGACCTTGATTTTTCTTTTTCATTTATATTTTCTTTTATTCTTGATTTTTTTTTCCTTCCAAGTGGTGGATAATATTATAGCTAAGAAAAATCGAAAATGCTAAGAACATAGACCCCATTGGTGGCACTATTAGCAAGTTTCAACCTTTCTGTTTCGCTGCATTTATGAACATGGACCCATTGGTCGCACAATTAGCAAGTTTCAATCTTTCTGTTTCATTGATGTTATGAACATAGATCCCATTTGTCGCACTACTAGCAAGTTTCAGCCATAAGTTCCATGAACATTCGATCACAAATTAATCTCATATACTTAAAAACGATCGAGACAAACTAGTGCAATAGCCAAGAATTTGTGCTTTAATTTACAATTCGCAACCCCACCCATTTCTCCTTTCTTGGAGTTCACCATCCACAACTTGTATTTTCAAGTATTGGGATTGTTTTAAAACTCTCAAATCATTGGTTTACGGTTTCTCTTTATATCCTTTTTCGAGTTTAATTGTTTAAAATGGTAAAAGCCATAAATTAGACCTTTCTAGATGAGCTTCCCACCAAGTTTGTGACAACTCTGGTGAGTATGTCATAACAAATGCCTCGTTTTATTATTGCATATCATGGCATCACAACTTCATTAAATGTTCATTGAGTTGCTTAAAGGATTGCAGTATGCCATTTTCTCCTTCATATGTTACCTGTGCTGATGATTCGAATACTAGCTAGTAGCTACTATTGCAACTTGGGTCGTGCATTTTCCAAGTGTGTTTCCACCATTAGTTCCCCACAAGGCCCAAATGACCAGCAAATTTTGGAAGAAAAAAAAAACCAAAGCATTAGAAGATTGTATTCACTCCTGTGATGAGATGTGCACCAGCTAGCCCTTGCTGGTCTCTGAAATTTTAGAGAGCTTATTTGATCAAATAAATCTAAAATATAAGTTTCTTGAGTATAGTTAGATCTTTCTTTCACATATGGTAAATTTGAGTTATCTTCACAGATTTATATTACACTAACAGGTACGCAATTGATACCACTTAATTTGGATGCATCCCAGACTTTTCAAGTCATTTGATGCTAACATATCAGGTAAATTACGGAGGGGTTTGCACCAATCTACTGAGTTTTTTCCATAGGCTAAAAAGTTTGCATAGAGCAAAACTTTCAAAGTTTAGAATACTGTTGATCAAACACTATCTTCTTTCATTAAATGCAATCAGGACTCCCGTTGTGTAACCCACCATTCAACCATTTTTATATATAGAGGAGACCTTGATTTTTCTTTTTCATTTATATTTTCTTTTATTCTTGATTTTTTTTTCCATTCCAAGTGATGGATAATATTATAGCTAAGAAAAATCGAAAATGCTAAGAACATAGACCCCATTGGTGGCACTATTAGCAAGTTTCAACCTTTCTGTTTCGCTGCATTTATGAACATGGACCCATTGGTCGCACAATTAGCAAGTTTCAATCTTTCTGTTTCATTGATGTTATGAACATAGATCCCATTTGTCGCACTACTAGCAAGTTTCAACCATAAGTTCCATGAACATTCGATGACCAACTATTCAAGAACATATTTTATGAAGTTGGTATTGTTGGAAAGATCTTTCCTAGAACCTGCTTGTTTTTTTTTTTTGTTTTTTTTGAAAGTGAGCTGGGGTTTTTAGGATCCCCAATATTTGAATGTTTGTTCACAAAATCCAGGTGCAATGCAAGTGGTGCTCCACGTTACCAAGAATTGGACAAAGTTAATGTCTTCAGTACTTCACTTTACAGGGAGGGTTTTACTAGTTAAAAGTAAATACTGTAAAATTTATGAGACTTCCATCCATTGTACTTAGAAGTTATGGGGTGGGTGGGGGTCTATGTTCCATAATTCAAATTATGCTTTGAGGAAACAATACTCTTATTGGAAAAGTTGGGGCCTTTGGGGACATTATGATGAAGATTAACCCATATACTTAACCAAGCTAGAAGAAGAGCATCCTCTCCAACCCTCCCTTAAAGGCTCAAAATTGGGTCAAATTTACCAATCCTATTGTACCATACAGAACTGAACTTCCTAACTTCCCCTAGTTATCAAATTTAGGGCATTTGTGGTTTCCATCAACAAGACACTGATTTGCAATCTAATGGCCTGATTATATAATAAACTATAGCATAATCGAGACAGACATTCGCACCAGACACAACCTTGCCAATTTTGAAATGCAATACTTTTATAATGTATGTGTTTATATAATATGGTTGCCAACAGGTCAGCATCCCAAGCAAATAATTAATCTAGATGTATGTGTTTATATAATATGGTTGCCAACAGAACTGAACTTCCTAACTTCCCCTAGTTATCAAATTTAGGGCATTTGAAAGTAGTTATATATATAGTACATGATTAATACTTAAATTTCAAAGCCTCCTTTTGCTTCTTGAAAGTAGTTTGAATGATAAGTATGTTCACTCTGTTTAGTTTACAAGTACATATGAGTTCACTTGTAAAAACCATGTTTTAGTTTTCTTTCTGTTCTTTGAGTGATTGAACTTCATGAGCTACCATGTTAAATCCTTGCTAATTTGACTACATACACACACATAATCTGGTTCAGAAGAAAGCTTCAAGTGCAAGTTTTTAGCCAATCAATTTTCTGGAACAATGGAGTTCTGTTTCCAATTTACTTCAGCAACAAACTTGGCTTTGTTTGCTCGTTCTTCATCTTGTAAAGCTTGAGTGCCTTACTGCGTTCATCTTGTTAAGCATCATTATCCGCTGCGCATCCATCCAATATGAACCTGTTCATGCTCTCTGATCAGAATCATGCTCATTTTCTGATGCTTTGAAGTCTTTTTCCAGTTTTAGTAATTTGTTTTGATTTCATCCATGAGTAGGAAAACCGAGGATCCATATGGATCATGGTGCAGACCAGTGATGGGTATGTTTGTGCTAGCATTGGATGTCCCATAGTAGCGTGTGTTGATTTTGTTAAAAATCAATATTAGCCCAAGTGATTTTGAAGCTTAGCCCAAGTGTTTTTGAAGCCCAAAATCCAAACAAAAAATAAGCCCCCCCCTTGTATTTGAGTTTCATCATCCAAAAATGTAAGCTTAAGAAGAAAGCATTAGAAAGCCTTCTTAAGAGTTTCTCTTCTTTGCAATTTTGTGAGATTGTTCTAAAGAGTGTTTTTCTTTTTCTTGATAAATTAGAGTTTTATATTCTGATTTATTCAACATTTGGTATCAGAGCCATTGGTTGTAAGGTCTTTTGAAATTCCGAGTATGCTCTGTGGTTGCAGTTTTAACTGATCTTCCACATCAGAAAAGATTTCTTGAAATTATTGTCGGGGTTCTTACAAATCTTGTGGAGCGTCTTTGTGTGTAGAGTATTTTAGTACTTTGCACGTTTGTCACTCAAGCTTGTTCGGTATAGTTAAAGTCTTGCCGCTACGATGGGTGATCTTCAAATCGTTGGAGGAATCAAGAAGCTCAACAACCAAAACTACAACACGTGGGCAACATGTATGGAGTCTTACCTACAAGGTCAAGACTTGTGGGAGGTTGTCAGTGGTGGTGAAGTTACACAACCGGCGGTAGAAGATGCCAATGGCGTCTTGCGAAAGTGGAAAATTAAAGCAGGCAAAGCGATGTTTGCTTTAAAGACCACTATTGAAGAAGAAATGTTAGAGCATATCCGGGATGCCAAAACACCGAAGGGAGCATGGGACACCTTTGTTACACTCTTTTCAAAGAAGAACGATACAAAATTGCAACTTCTCGAGAATGAGCTGCTATCGATGGCGCAACGTGACAGGACGGTTGCCCAGTATTTTCACAAGGTGAAATCGATATGCCGCGAAATTTCAGAACTAGATCCGACAGCTGTTATTGGGGAAGCTAGGATAAAGAGAATAATTATCCATGGCTTGAGACCCGAATACCGAGGCTTTGTTGCTGCAGTACAAGGATGGCCGACACAACCATCTCTTGTTGAGTTTGAAAATTTGTTGGCTGGTCAAGAAGCTATGGCTAAGCAAATGGGAGGAGTCTCGCTAAAAGGTGAAGAGGAAGCGCTCTACACCAACCAAAGCAGAGGCGGTTCAACTCAGTACAACAAAGGTGGATCTAGAAAGACTGGTGACAAGACAAAAAGTCATCAGGGAAGGAACAGCTTTCGTCCAGGGGGAGCTTCCAAGAATCATGACAACAATAGAAGGTTCGATGGTGAGTGTTACAATTGCGGGAAGAAGGGCCACATGAAGAAAGATTGTTGGTTCAAGAAGAAGTCTTCTGAGAGCAATATTGCTACTTCTTGTTCTAAAGATAATAGCGAAGACAGTTGGGATGCCGAAGCATTTCTCGCTATGGAGGAAGAAGAATTAGCTCTCATGGTAACAACACCAGAAAAGATTGACTACGTGAATGATTGGATCGTAGACTCAGACTGCTCCTCATGGTGTTACACATCACGAGATGCGGTGTTCGATGAAGCATCCTCATGGTGGACCTCAGAAAAGGAAGTGCTGCCAGACTCAGAAGAATTCCAAGACAAGCTGCAACAAAAGATGGGGGAGCATACTATTCAAATTCAACCAAGTCCAGACAAAGTTGAAGATCCATGTGAGAATGATGGCGAACAAAGAGTAACCCAGAATCCTTGGCAAACTGGGGTGTATCAACAACCAGACGAAGAAGGCATACCTAGTGAAACAGAAGAACCAACTCCACTACGAAGGTCAACAAGAACTAGAAGGTCAACTCCCAAATACGCCAATGCAGCCATAGTTGAAGAAGAAGCTATAATAGAACCTGAGACGTTTGAAGAAGCATCACAGAGTTCAGAATGGATGACAGCTATGAAAGAAGAGATCGCTGCACTTGAGCAAAATCAGACTTGGGAGCTCATGCCAAAGCCAACTGATGTGAAACCCATATCCTGCAAATGGGTTTACAAAATAAAGCACCGTCCAGATGGGTCAATCGAGAGGTACAAGGCACGATTGGTAGCTCGTGGTTTCTCTCAACAGTACGGACTAGACTATGATGAAACATTTAGTCCAGTCGCAAAACTTACAACCGTACGAGTCTTACTTGCACTTGCGGCCAACAAAAATTGGATCTTGTGGCAGATGGACGTGAAGAATGCATTTCTCCATGGAGAGCTGGATCGGGAGATCTACATGATCCAACCAATGGGTTTTCAGAGCCAAGATCATCCTGAATATGTGTGTAAGCTGCGGAAAGCACTCTACGGATTGAAACAAGCACCCAGGGCGTGGTATGGTAAGATTGCTGAATTTCTAACACAAAGTGGCTATTCAGTAACACCTGCAGATTCCAGCTTGTTTGTCAAAGCCAATGAAGGAAAACTAGCTATCGTGCTAGTGTATGTGGATGACTTAATCATAACCGGTGATGCTGAGGCAGAAATTCTTCGGACAAAGGAGAATTTATCAGTCCGTTTCCAGATGAAGGAACTTGGTCAGCTCAAGCACTTCCTTGGTCTAGAGGTTGATCGCACACAAGAAGGAATATTTCTCTGTCAACAGAAATTAATATGTCAAAGATTTGTTGAAGAGGTTCGGAATGCTCGAATGCAAGCTGATTTCGACGCCGATGGAGCCAAATGCCAAAATGTGTGCACATGAAGGAAAAGATTTGGAAGATGCGACGATGTATCGACAATTGGTAGGTAGTCTGATTTACTTAACCTTGACTCGACCTGACATCTCTTATGTAGTTGGTGTGATGAGTCGGTACATGCAAAATCCAAATAAGCCTCATTTGGAAGCAGTTCGGCGAATACTGAGATATGTGAAGAGTACAATAGCCTATGGTCTTCTATACAAGAAAGCTGAAAGTTGCAAGCTAGTTGGTTATTGTGATGCTGATTATGCAGGAGATCATGATACTCGCAGATCAACTACTGGGTATATGTTTACCCTTGGATCAGGAACGATTTCTTGGTGTAGCAAGAGACAACCGACTGTGTCCTTGTCAACTACAGAAGCAGAGTACCGAGCAGCAGCAATGGCAGCTCAAGAAAGCACGTGGCTAATACAACTGATGAATGATCTACATCAACCAGTAGATTATGCGGTTCCATTGTACTGTGACAACCAATCGGCAATTCGTTTGGCGGAGAATCCAGTTTTTCATGCTAGAACTAAACATGTGGAAGTACATTATCACTTTGTTAGAGAGAAAGTTCTGCAAGAAGAAATTGAGATGAGGCAAGTCAAGACAGATGAGCAAATTGCGGATTTGTTTACTAAAAGCTTGAGTGTTGGAAAGTTTGAACAATTCCGCCGTCAACTTGGCATGATTCAAAGAATGTGGGCTAACATTGAGGGGGAGTGTTAAAAATCAATATTAGCCCAAGTGATTTTGAAGCTTAGCCCAAGTGTTTTTGAAGCCCAAAATCCAAACCAAAAATAAGCCCACACCAAATTAATGTGATGTCATTACTTACATCATTTTAGTTAGGTAAGAATTAGGTAAGCATTATTTAATTTCAATGGTCTAGATTAATTTGTGTTTATTTTAATGAGTGGTTTAGATTGGTTCTTGTAACCTATAAACCCCCCCACCCCCCTTGTATTTGAGTTTCATCATCCAAAAATGTAAGCTTAAGAAGAAAGCATTAGAAAGCCTTCTTAAGAGTTTCTTTTCTTTGCAATTTTGTGAGATTGTTCTAAAGAGTGTTTTTCTTTTTCTTGATAAATTAGAGTTTTATATTCTGATTTATTCAACAGATTTTGCTGCTCTGTTAGCTATTGAGGCTTCCCTCAAACTCATTTTACATGAAGGTTGGAGTAAGGGTCAGATTAGTTGCTGCTCCTTGAAGGTTGTCGACTATGTCAGTTCGAGCAAGCTAATGCTCCCGTGCCTTGGAAGCCTCTTCCCTTTTGTTTTACTTAAAATGCCCTAATATTCGAAAATGCTAAGAAACCAGATTTTGTAATCAAGTTAGTGATGTGAAATTGTTTTTTTTTTTTTTTTGAAAAGTGAGCTGGGGTTTTTAGGATCCCCGAACCTTATGTGAATTGACAACTCAAAACTGAAAATAAAACCAAATCTTAAGAACAGACAAATGGGAGATTTATCTAGCAAAGCCAAAACGAAAATTCTCCAACGCTCCCTCCTTAATAAGGCACATCTGCACATATAAACGGTGTTAAAGACTTAAACTTGCTTTTAAAGCAGGTTCTTGATTTCTACTATCTTTTAATATAAAATAAAATAGTAAAACATATTTTATGGTATAGGGATCAATTTGCGGCACATTTCTCAACTCTCAAACACTTTTTCTCATATCGCTGAAGAAAGTAGATGGTTTCAGGACAGCGAGGAAATCAAACACTTTTTCTCATTAGTTAAAATGTTTTTAAAAGGAGCTGTTCTACACAGCGAGGAAATCAGCGAGAGAGGGAGAGAGGAGACCGCCCATCTCCCTCGGAATGCGCTCATGAAAAAAGATGGTGCACATCTCGATGGAAATGGGCGGTCCCCTCTCTCCCTCTCTCGCTGATTTCTGAGCCCATTTCCTCTGCCATTTAGAATTTAGAATTTAGAATTTAGAATTTCTCTCTTAAAAGAGAGAGACCCGCGTACTTCCCATTTTTTAACTCCCAACTTACCCTCAGAAAAAATATACACATTGAGAAATGGATATAAGCTTGTGTAATGGCTGGTGACTGATCCAATCCTGAACCCCAACTATTCAAATCAAAGGAGGAATTGAATTTAGAATTCAGGGAGAGGTGATGAATAAATCAAATGAATAGAGGATATAAGATGAAATTCCAAGCAAAGAGTTGCCGAAGAAGCATTATTTTCTCAAGTCAAAGTCTTCCACAAAGTTGACTCCACATGCAACACGCTCTTCCTATCGTATTTGTGCTTCAGAATATATAAAAGACACGATGAAGGCCTTGTACAAAGACACAAATTAAAGCATTCGAAGCTGCAGACATGGAGAGAGCACTACATGTTGCAGTTTTCCTTCTCTTGCTTTCAGTTGTATCAAAGCAAGTGTTGGCACAAAATGAAGCACAAGCTTTGTTGACATGGAAGAATAGTTTGAATTCAGATACACTCGCTTCATGGTCTCTCAGCAATGGTGGGAGAAGTGGTCCTTGTAACTGGACTGGAATTCGATGCAATGAAGCTCGGCAAGTTGTTCAGATAAACCTCTACAACTCAGGCGTGGACGGCACTCTGGAGAAGTTCAACTTTTCAGCCTTCCCCAATCTCACTGCCCTCAACCTTGATCTCAACAACCTGGTCGGACAAATCTCAGGTGATATTGGTTCACTTTCGAAACTTGTTCATCTTAATCTGGGTAGCAATAATTTCACAGGCAGCATCCCTTGGGAGATTGGCAACCTCTCAGAACTCCGTGACCTTCGCCTCACAAACAATTCATTTGATGGACCAATTCCCTATCAGCTCACCAACTTGCAGAAGCTTTGGAATTTCAATCTTTCTGGAAACTATTTGCTTAACCCAGACCCTCTTCGGTCAAAGGGAATGGCATCATTGACATACCTGTTTCTGAATCTAAACTCTCTTCATACAGAAATCCCTCCCTTCATCTTTGATTGTCCAAAGCTGATCTTCATTGATCTGTCTGAGAACCTTATCACAAGTCCAATTCCCATGCAACTTATGACCAAACTTAACAACCTCGAGTACCTTAACCTGACTAGAAATTTTTTTGAGGGACCGATTCCAGCGCAAATCAGAAACCTCACAAAATTACGAGACCTGAGGTTAGGATCAAACAAGCTCAATGGTACCATACCAGATGAAGTTGGCCTCTTCCTAAACCTTCAAGTTCTCAAATTGGATAACAATCCACTTAGTGGGCCAATACCATCATCAATCGGTAACCTTCGGATGCTTCAAAATCTTAACCTCGGAAACTCCAGCTTGAATTCAACCATCCCAGCTGAACTTGGCCTATGCACAAACCTTACTGAAATTGAACTGTCAATAAACAGCTTTTCAGGCCCACTGCCTCCTTCTATGGCCTCATTAACCAAAATTTCTAAGCTTGGAATTTCCACAAATCAACTACATGGCGAAATCCATTCGTACTTCCTGACCAATTGGACCCGACTCACTTCCTTGCAACTCCAGCAAAACAACCTCACAGGACCAATTCCCCAAGAAATTGGACTACTCCAGAACATCCAATATTTGTACCTATTTGACAATCAATTATCAGGTCCCATTCCTTCGGGAATAGGAAACTTGACGAGTTTGCTCGATCTTGACTTGTCCGATAACCTGATAACTGGCTCGATCCCTTCTAGTATAGAAAACTTACCTACAATTACCAGAATCAATTTCTACAACAATTCACTCACTGGATCCCTTCCCCAGAACATTGGTAAACTGGAAAACTTGCAAGAACTAGATGTGAGCTCTAATGCACTACAAGGAACCTTGCCCACTTCCATTACCCACCTGCAGTCCTTGACTTTGCTTTATGTTTCAAATAATAACTTCTTTGGTTCTATACCTGAAGATTTTGGTCCCAGTTCACTTCTATTTGCCGGCTTCGCCTTCAACAATTTCTCTGGCAATCTCCCTTCCGGGATTTGTGCAGCAGGAAAACTCAGATACTTGGGAGCGTCTGGAAACAAACTAAAGGGACCCATCCCAGAAAGCTTAAGGAACTGCACCGGGCTAACCAGAGTTCGCCTAGACGATAACTTCCTTGAGGGAGACATCTCAAAGGCATTCGGTGTGTACCCAAATCTCACATACATTGACTTGGGCGAAAACCAATTGTCTGGTGCAATATCAGCAACCTGGGGAATGTGTGCTGTGCTCTCATTTTTCAGAATATCGGGCAATAAGATATCAGGAAAGATCCCACCACAGATCGGAAATCTGAAGAAGCTACAGAAACTTGATCTTTCCCGTAATCAATTAACAGGAGAGCTTCCAGTTGAACTCTTTGATTCATCATCAGTTCTGTATGAGCTAAATTTGAGCACCAATCGCCTCTCTGGACAGATACCTGCGGAGATCGGACAGCTATCACCTCTAAGAAATTTGGATTTATCAGCAAACAATCTAATTGGGCCGATCCCTGAGAATCTTGGGGACTGCGACGCCCTAATATCCTTGCGACTCAATGAAAATCATCTGAATGGAACGATCCCTTCAAATCTTGGAAAGCTACTGGCTTTGCAAATTATCCTAGACTTGAGTCAAAACTCGCTCACTGGGCAGATATCACCACAGCTTGGAAGTTTAACTTCGCTCGAAAACTTGAACCTTTCTAACAACAGGCTGTCAGGTTCTATACCCTCTGCTCTAGAAGGCTTGATAAGCCTTCAAAATGTTGATGTATCAAATAACAACCTCGAAGGTCCAGTTCCAGATATCCGTTTCTTCGAAAAAGCTTCACCAGAGGCATTTGCTGGAAACCCACGACTGTGTGGTAACAAAATGGCAGGTCTGGAACCTTGTCATAGCAGCTCTTCTCCCGGCAGCAAAAACAGCAATGACAAGAAATTGGTATTGGCCATTGTCATTCCACTTAGTTGTGTTGTAATTCTTCTATCGATTCTGTTTGGAATCTTCACCTACAGCCGTACTCCAAGAAATGTTCCTGATGAGGAAAATGAAGAATTGTACCATGACAGCTCATTCTCTATATGGAATTACCATGGGGACATAGTGTTTAAGGACATTATCGCCGGAACAGAGAATTTCAAAGAGAACTATTGCATAGGCAAAGGTGGACAAGGGAGTGTATATAAAGCAATGCTTTCCGATGGTACCATTTTTGCTGTGAAGCGCCTTCATAAATCATCTGATGAAAGTGGATCCTGTGAGGGTGACCTGAAGAGTTTTCAGTCTGAAATCCGTGCACTTACAGAAATTCGACACCGTAATATTGTAAAACTGTACGGATTCTGCAAATTCAAGGGAGGCATGTTTTTGGTATATGAGTTCGTAGAAAGGGGGAGCTTGGGAAACTTCTTGCACGGAGATAATGAAGCAAAGATGTTGGACTGGGAATTGAGGTTGAAAGTTATCAGAGGTGTGGCGCATGCCTTGTCATACTTGCATCATGATTGCAAACCACCTATCGTGCACAGGGATATATCAAGAAATAACATTTTACTGGATTCCGAATTTGAGCCCAAGATTTCAGATTTTGGAACGGCGAGGCTACTGAAACCAGGAGAATCTAACTGGACAGTTCCAGTTGGCTCATACGGCTACATGGCACCTGGTAAGTTTATTTCTTTAATAAATTCGGCTAAATTGTGTGTTTTCCCTCATTTTTGTTTTTCTGCAATAAATTCGTATGGCTGCCCGCGTGAAATAGATCAGCCAAAGAACAAATTGTCCGCAAAAATCACTACAAATGTTCTTTAGTAGGAAAATATCAAAACCCAAGCTCCAAAAAATTCAATGGCAGTTTCTAGGTTCCATTCTTTCTCAACTGAAAGAGATCACTACGATTTGAATTTGTTGAGAACTGTCCTGGTAGAAAGAAGAAAACAATTGGATAAAGTATGCAATTAAGGACAGGAAATCCTTGGTTGATTGATTTGAGAGTACAGGTCCACTAATTTAACTTCTCAGAAAAGCAAATAGAATGTAGGAATGTAGCAAAACAAGAATAATGACCAACATGAATGCTAACTTTTGATTTCTTCTATTCATGTCTTCATTTCATGTTGCAGAGCTCGCTTCTACAATGAAGGTGACAGAAAAATGTGATGTATACAGTTTTGGAGTGATGGCACTAGAGATAATAATGGGGAAGCACCCTGGGGAACTGGTCTCGAGCGTAGAATTGGAAGGAGGTGATCTATTTCTAGCAAATGTCGTAGACCAACGACTGCCCCCTCCTAATGGTCTCATTGCAGAAGAAATAGCTAAGACGGTGAGCATTGCATTGACATGCACGCGTACAAACCCCCAGTCTCGACCATTCATGAATTATGTGTCTCAATATCTGTCAGCACAAACACCTCAGGCTCTGGATGAACATTTCAACACACTCACACTGAAGATGTTGAAGAATAGGTCCTAATAACACACTACATGCCATTCCAGATATGGTTTTAGTAGTGACGTTTGTTCTGTGATGTAATTAGGATATTTTTAATATTAGTATTTTGGTCATATTAATAATTCTAAAATTATTATGACAGTGTTTTCTATTATGTTTACATTTTGGTTAGAAATTAGGTTAGTTATAAATACGAGCATAGGTTGATCATTGTAATTTGGTTTTACTTTGTTTATCAATTATTTTTGTTTATTTTATCCATGTTATTTCGAATTATTTGGTTAATTCAATTCTTGTACATCGTTCGATTATTATTGTTGGGTTCGATTTTTTAAAAAAAAAGTTTGAAGAAAAATTATTGCGCGGAGAGGTTGGATCTGATATTAGAGAAGAGGATGGATAGGTCCGACAAAAAAAGGTTGTGGGGCTGACCCAACCATCACCACCGCTGGCGATGGCACATAGCCCATGAACCCTTCACGTTGACGGCGCCGCCAGTTAGAAACTATGAAGAATGAATGAGAGTGAAAACTCTGTAATTGCTTAACTAAACAATACAGAGATATTTGTATGTATTTATAGATGTTCCATATTACATCTTGGAATCAAGAATTCATACTAACAAACATAAAACAGACTCCAGCTCATTCTAACAGTTCTTGTTTATGTACTAACTGACTACAAGTATACTAACTGATTGCTAACACATTGCTAACTGATATCTGTTGTCTATACTGGTCTCTTATCATCCCCCCTCAAGTGCAAGGGGCAGGTAACAAGACCAAGATGGGACTTGAGATAGATGAACCTTGAGCTTGGAAGATGTTTTGTAAGAAGATCAGCAGACTGCTCAGAAGTAGGAACAAATTCCAAAATCAAATCGCCTCGAAGAACATGATCACGAATGAAGTGCAAATCTATTTCAATATGTTTAGTTCTGGCATGAAAAACTGGATTTTTGGCAAGATGATAGGCACTGATATTGTCATACCACAAAGTGGGAGAACGAGGAAGAGTAATGCAAAGTTCTTTTAGCAAAGCTTGGATCCAGATTATCTCAGAAGTGGCAATGGCAAGACCTCTATACTCAGATTCAGCACTGCTTCTGGAGACAACCCGCTGTTTGGTAGCAGATCAGGAGATCAGATTACCACCCAAATAAACCAAATACCCACTCGAACTGCGTCTATCATCTGGATTAGATCCCCAGTCAGCATCAGAATAAGCTTCAATAGCAAAATCACAAGCAGGCTTTAAAAGTAGGCCATCATGAGAGGATCCTTTCAGATAACGTAGAATGTGCTTGACAGCCACCCAGTGAGAAGTCGTAGGGGCATGCATAAACTGGCAAGCTTTATTGACCGCAAAAGCAATGTCAGGCCTGGTCATGGTGACATATTGGAGAGCCCCAACAATGCCGCGATATGAAGTAGCATTCATAAGAGGGGCACCATCAGATTGGGACAAGGCTTTGCCAACAGCCCCTGGAGTTGGAGAAGATTTGCAAGTGACCATATCAGCACGAGTAAGTAAGTCAGCAATATACTTGGCTTGGCTGAGATGTAAGGCCCCATTACAGTGATGAACTTCAATACCCAAGAAGTATGACAAGGGACCCAAGTCACGAAGAGCAAATACGGAATTCAACTGATCAATAAGCAAAGATATCTGTCTTGAAGAGCTGCCAGTCACAATGATATCATCCACATAGACAAGCATGATAAGAACATAATGTTTGTCAAACCTGACAAACATGGAACTGTCTGTCCGAGAAGCAGTGAAACCCCATCTGATAAGGGCACAACTTAGTTTGGAAAACCAAGCACGAGGGGACTGTTTTAGACCATATAGAGACTTCCGTAGTTGACAGAAGATCCTCCCACAACCTCCTAAAGAGAACAGAAGAAACTCACCAGCAATCGCAGCCACCATAACCTCCGTCGTTGTCCAGCCAACTCAGTCAGTCACCGGCCAGCGTAAGAGTCACCACCTCCAGCTGTTAAGCGACCTAGAACATCAACCATTCATACAATGCATCAAAAACCAACTTTCAGGCTTTCAGCACATCAATCGGTCAATCGTCCACCTGCTCGTCCCCCTATCATCCCTTTACATCAATTGACAACGTCGCAAGCCTCGTCGCAGCCACAATCACCTTCAACTTCAACCACCGCTGTTAGCCTCCCCCTCCAACAGTCCAAATCGCCCACATCAACAACACCAATTCAATTAAGGACAAGAAATCCTTTGTTGATTGATTTGAGAGTACAGGCCCACTAAATTTAACTTCCCAGAAAAACAAATAGAATGTAGTAGTGTAGCAAAACAAGAATAATGACTAACATCAATGTTAATTTTCCATTTCTTCTATTCATGTCTTCACTTTATATTGCAGAGCTCGCTTCTACGATGAAGATGACAGAAAAATGTGATGCATACAATTTTGGAGTGCTGACACTAGAGACGATTATGGGGAAGCACCCTGGGGAACTGGTCTCGAGCATACAATTGGAAGGAGATGATCTACTTCTAGCAAATGTCTTAGACCAACGACTGTCCCTCCTAGTGGCCCCATTGCAGAAGAAATAGCTAAGACAGTGAGCATGGCATTGACATGCACTCGAACAAACCCCAGTCTCGACCATTCATGAATTATGTCTCAAGAACTATCGGCATAAACACATCTGGCTCTGGATGAACATTTTACACACTCACACTGAAGCTGTTGAAGAATAGTTCCAGAGAACACATACATGCATTCCAGAGACAGTTTTAGTAGTTGATGTAGGACAACCACCCCCGTGATTTGAGGAAACGTGTTTCCTTGTTTCATGCAGCATGTTTCCTTGTTGAAGGAATGTTTTGAGGAGTGTTTTAAGGAGTGTTTTGAATATTGTCTTAAGGAGTGTTTTGAGTATTGTCTTAAGGAGTGTTTCGAGGGTTGTTTTAAAAATTGTTTTAAAGAGTGTTTTGAGCATTGTCTACTAATAATTTGTATAAATAGGTCTAGCACGAAGCTTGTAGACCATCAAACATTTGATAAATTTTCTCTTCTAAGATCTATCCTACTTCTCTTTGTGAGAACGCAAGTTAGAGTGAAATCTAGCAACTCACTGCATCAATTGGTATCAGTATCAGAGCCTACCTTATCAAGTGGAGCTTTCCTGGGTATCACCACAAACCACCAACATTCCACATACCAAATTTCATAAACCTCCACCATCATTCCACGTACCCACCTTTTATCATTCCACAACCATCCTTCATCAACCGTCACCTTCATTACTCTAATCACCACTTTCATTTTCAAAAAAAAAAAAAAAAAAAATCATGCTTCAGCAATCCATTCCATATATCCTAACAACCCAAAACCCCATCACCACTCCATAGCCATTTTTCATCACCATCCAAAAAACATATGTGAGACAGTATCTACTCAGCAAGATCAGATATGGAAAGACTTGCAACCAGTGAATCAGTTGTTGCACTTATAGAAGATTACAAAATCTGGAGACGATGATTACGAATTTAACTCTCAACTCATTTGCGGACAGAACAATAATTTTCAACAACAGAGACAAGCTGAAGCCAATCCATAGAGTGAACCCAATAATCCTCATGGAAATTTCAAACAGCCTAGAAAACAGTTTGATCAAGATGAAGATACAAGTGCCGATGATGAAATGCCAACCATACCTTAAATCAACCATCGATATCAGTGGAACAATCAGCGGAACAACTATCGTATGAAGATTGAAATTTCACAATTTGATGGTCTGTTCGTGATCGGCTAGCTGAAATTTCACAAGGAAATCTCGACTAGCTAGTTAAAATAGAAAATTTCTTTGACTATTGGGAGACCGAACAACACATGAAGGTCAAGTTGATAGCTTATCGACTTAAATGAGGTACACTAGCTTGGTGGGATCAATTACAAACAACACACATCTGACAAGGAAGGAAGATAGTTCGAACTTGGAAGCATATGAAGCAGTTGATGAAGGAGCACTTTCTACCTCCGAATTATGAACAAACATTTTTTAGCTGCTATCAACATTCTCGGCCAATATACCTAACATATATGAGTATATTACCAAGTTCCACAAACTTGCTGCTCATGTAGACATCCAAAAAATCTGAAAGTCAAAAGATTTCAAGATTCAGTGATGAACTTCTTGCCAACATACAGGATGAAGTCTTCAAACATTTACATGGCACACTTTCTAGAGCAATTCAACTTGCCTTGAAAACTGAAATACAACTCAACAAAAGGGGATCCATAATCTAGTATCTACACCACCACAAATTCATGATTTAAACTAAGGGAAGATTGTAATGAGTTTGCAAGTTGAAGCACCTGGGCTAAACCCGTCTCAAAGACAACCAACAACACTTTCGCAAAGAGAACCAACAAACAAGTCCAGTTCCAACAACCCTTATGCAATTTCAAGAGGTAACAAGTGTTATCATTGTAGACGGACAAGCCATTACTCTAATCAAAGTCGTCAAAACAAATCAATAAATTTAGCCACACATGACAATAATGTTGAAGGTGATGAAGTTTATCCAGAAGATGATGAGCGCGAGGAAGAAGCAGAACCGAAAGAACTCACCTATGAAGATGAGGGTATATCATTAGTGGTAAGGCGTCTAATGTATACCTCGACGAAAGAAGAAGGTATTCAATGACTCAACATTTCAAAACCAGGTGCATAGTTAGTCAACGTGTATGTGATCTTATCATTGGCATTAGTGAAAGTATCGTATCCAAAACCATGGTGGACAAGTTGCACTACCAACTCGGCCACATCCAACTCAGTTTGTTTGATTTCCTACATAGCCCTACTAAAAATCTCTTTTCCTCTTCTAAGTTTCTATTCATTCCTCTCTATAAGTTACTTTTCTCTTCTCCCTTGATCATCTTCTCTCCTTCTCAATTTTTTTTTTCAAATCCACATTGGTAGATGCACCAAAGAATTTAAAGAATTATCTGTCAGTAGATAACCCCAATGAAAGGGGCAATGACAAGAATACTACAATATAATTCCAAGAAACAACATTCCTCTCCAATTTCATTATCACACAAGCAATATCATCAGAAATATATAACTCTTTTTAGAAAACTCTCTTCTACGAATTGTTCTTGGATTGAGAACTATTTCTCACGTATCTAAGAGCACAGAGCTAACAGGGAACTTCCCTCCTACAGCACGACTCCTAATTATAGAGGAATCTTCACGAAGATCTCCTCCCTAAACTACGCATGCGATGGCTTGGTTGAACCAAGACTCCTTGCACTATAAATAAGACATGAGGTTGGTAAATTAAGGTACGCTACAAATTCCTTGTTACAACATTACACCTTCCTCAAAGCTCTTTCTGACTTTAGCATCAGAGTGTCATCGGCCACCACAACGGTGGTCCGTGGTTCAGTGTGCTACTTGTGCAGGTCAACAGGTCAGCAAAAACCAGGTCAGAGCAGGGAGCGAAAAATGAATGCATCAGTTTGGCGTCGTCTATGGGGACGACATAGTTCATAATTTAACACTAATCGTCGTGTCCTATCAAAACCCAGAGAAATCGTGACCACCGGGTCACGCAGCAATGAAGAACAAGGGGACGCATCCAACGCTCAGGTCGTCCCTGTACCGCCCCTTTAAATAGTTCTTGTCATAAACGAGCATCCATCTCACGGTCCTGCGCCGACAACAACACCATTAAACCCGAATCGAATGAACGATTTTTTTCATGCACCAGGCTCTGTCTATAATTAAGGCGCTCACATCAGTGAAGCAAAGGTCTGATGAGACACTCGAGACGTATGTAACCCCCTTTAACAGTGAGTTAACCATCGCCCACACGTGCAACGATACAACGGTTGTTTCAGCCTTCATTAACAGATTGTGGAGAGGAAAGTTTTGCAACTTTCTGACGCTAGACCCTCCGGCGAACATGACAGACCTAACGAAGCAAGCACAAAACTTCATCGCCGTGAGAGTGGAACAGAGAATAACCGAACTCGGTGAGCCACCGATCAACAGAATACATGTGCTTCACGGAGTGCATTTCGAGTATGAGCTATCCAACAAGTCCAAAAAAGGGCTCTACGAGATATGAGGATCCAAGCAATACGCGGCGAACAGCCGACGCAACATGGTCGGAAGCAAGACCCATCTGCGCCTCTGGTATTTACGGAGAAGGATCTCCAGGGCATACAGCTCCGCATGATGACGCCCTAGTCGTGACAATTTCCCTGGCAAATTGGGAGGTAAGAAGGTCCTTGGTCGATATGTGAGAAGCCATATTTTCAACTAATTTTCTAAAAAGGGGACCTTTCCTTCTTAACATCTCTTTGTGATTCTTCACTTAGAAAACTTAATATGTGAGAAGCCATATTTTCAACTAATTTTAAAGCAAACTATTAGTTAGATACATAAAAATCAGACAATGAGATGTTAATGCTATTATAATTATAGCACAATGTTACAACACACTTAAAGTAAGAATACTGTTATAAGCTTTTTGAGTTATTGGATTACAACTGAAGTGTAATGAGATGTTAATGCTATTATAATTATAGCACAATGTTACAACACACTTAAAGAATAAGACAATATTTATAGCACAATGTTACAACACACTTAAAATAGCAGACAAAAATGCATTCTCCCTATTTCATAGCTTTCATGTAACCATTCAAACTATCTTTGCTAATTCGGAGTTCAATCTGGAAATATTGTGTTTTGGCAGTTTGACACAGAGAAACTGAACGTCATTACACAAATATGGAGGTTTTTAAAATGGAGCACTAAGCTGCCTGCCTGCTTGCAAGCAAGGAAGCAAAAATCCAGAGCATACAAAAATCCTAGTTTAATTGACATCATAAATTCCAAGTCAATAAATATTGTCAGAACCTTATAAAATAAGGCCCTAGATTTAGAAGGTCAAATAGATTCAGAGCTCTAAAAAGGGGACATTTCCTTCCTAACATCTCTTTGTGACTCTTCACTTAGAAAACTTAATATGTGAGAAACCATATTTTCAACTAATTTTAAAGCAAATTATGAGTTAGATACATAAAAATCAGACAATGAGATGCTAATGCTATTATAATTATAGCACAATGTTACAACACACTTAAAGTAATAATATTGTTATAAGCTCTTTGAGTTATTGGATTACAACTGAAGTGTAATGAGATGCTAATGCTATTATAATTATAGCACAATGTTACAACACACTTAAAGTAGAAGACAATATTTATAACACAATGTTACAACACACTTAAAATAGCAGACAAAAATGCATTCTCCCTATTTCCTAGCTTTCATGTTACCATTCACCCTATCTTTGCTAATTCAGAGTTCAATCTGAAAATATTGTGCTTTGGCCGTTTGACCCAGAGAAACTGAACGTCATTACACAGATATGGAGGTTTTTAAAATGGAGCACTAAGCAAGCAAGCATGCTGGCTGCAATCAAGCAAGCAAGTTGCCTGCTTGCCTGCCTTCCTGCAAGCAAGGAATCAAAAATCCAGAGCATACAAAAATCCTAGTTGTAAAATCAAACACACACATAGTTGTAAAATGTGTGTTGCACATGCTCAACTTCAGGGAAAAAATTAGAGGACGGGGGATTGTGTACCCTTCTATGAACATAATTTCCATGACGCACGCAAGAAATTTCGCAATGTTTTAAAATGGATAAACAATAGGACTAACTATCAAATTTACATAGCACCAACATCACATCCTATAATAAATCTCTCAAACTACTAAAACACCACACCCAGGCAACAAAAGAAATCAAATCACCATAGAAATCAAATACTCATCACAACAGTAATGTGATGGTAGCACTTTTATAATAACATAAACATAAACATAGCCATAGAAATTCTACACCCAATTAAACCTAACCATTTTTGTGGGTGAACTCAATAAATAATCAATTATTAATGTGTTACAACTCTACAACGGTACAGCCTGAGATAACTAATACAAAATAAAATCAACAAATAAAATCAATTCTTCACTACTTTATAACAACAAATAAAATCAAGGCAAATATGTTTACCTTCCAAAGATAAGAGAAAAGTGAGGGAGCATCAATGATGAAGGACTTGTGAAACAGTCTTCAAGATTGACAGCAACAAATTCATAAAAGATGAAGCTGATCTGAAAAAGTCTGCATTTGCACGTCTTGTTTAATCAATTATTCAACCCCATGCACCAAAAGAACTTAAACAATTACAAAAACTCTATATTATTAAACAAACAACTGGGCTGAAGAGATCTCTTTTTTCCTTTACTGTACTGTAAATTGATTTTTTTTTCAGTTCAAACACTCAATGAGGATAGACCATTTCTTTGAAGGATTACAAACCCAATAATACCCTTATAGCCCGACCAATACTTAATCAAAGAAAATGGACATTTCAAATAAAAAAGAATTTAGCAGAGTTTGTTCAAATAATGAAGAAACAGAATTTGTTCAAAGAGGAATTTCATCAAACATATTTTGTACATCTACAACACTACAGCCTTAGACAAATAAAATCAATGCTGCACTACTTTATAACAACAAATAAAATCAAGGCAAATATGTTTACCTTCCAAAGATAAGAGAAAAGTAAGGGATGATCAATGATGAAGGACTTGTGAAACAGTCTTCAAGCTTGCATTTGCACGTCTTGTTTAATCAATTATTCAACCCCATGCACCAAAAGAACTTAAACAATTTGAAACACTCAATGTACATTTTTTCAATCACTCAATTTCAAACAACTGGGCTAAAGAGATATCTTTTTTCCTTTACTGTAATGTACAATTTGTTTTTCTTCAGTTTATACACTCAATGAGGAAAGACCATTTCTTTGAAGGATTACAAACCCAAAGAAGAATTTAACAGAGTTTGTTCAAATAAAGAAGAAACAGAATTTGAAGGATCACCAACTGATGCATACAACCATATATCCAAACAGTAATAACATACTAATCACAAACACTCAGATGTCATCCATTAAACCATCATCACCGCACTTCATTCAAGCCAAACAAATTTGATAGAAAAGGCATAAGACAATCTTTCAACAAAAAGAACTACATTGACTTTTAGGATGTTAAAAAATCATACCTTAGGTTAAAACACCATGCACCCAACTACTGAACTCATATTTTCAATGTCCACCCTTTTAGCTAGGAAAATGAGAAAAGTTTTGAATGTTATCCATGTACTCTCTTCTTATGAGAATGCAACTGAACCAATGAGGAATCATAAATTAAAAAAAGCCCACATTGACATACGTTGCATCATAAATCAAAGTCATCCTTGCAGGTGTTTGTGTTTGACAGAGTGCAAACTCTGCCCTCAGAGATGACAACCTAGAGAATTAAGTCTAACATTGACATACATTGCCCTAATAACTACAAATCATAAGAAACACAACTCCATATAACTCAACCAAAACAAAATATGGCAGAGCTGCGTGAGAGAGAGTTACTTACAGAGTGTTTTGTTTGCTGCGTGAGAAATGGATTAGCTGCTACGTGAGAGAGGGATTAGTTGTGCCACACACTCTTATCATAGAGAACATGATAATAAAACAGTTAACAACAATCATACTGAAATCCAACTGCGAGATATCAAACTGACCTGATACTCTTCTCCGAATTCTTCATGAAAAGCAACCTTAATTGCTTCAGCAGAAGCTCTATGGCCACCACCAGTGTCACTCATCAAAATCAAAACTTTCTTGGGCTTCCCTACTCCAATAGATAACCCAATTGACCCAAACCCAATTGGATCCTATATTCCTATCACAATGTAATTGAACAGCCCTATTGAAGTCATTCAATATCCTCTGAATCCTTGCAGAACTTTTACTCAACACCAATGAAGCAAACACCTTGGGCTTCCCTTTCTCACCACCAAAACCCCCCAAATCCTTCAAAATTCACAGTATTTGACAAATTTGAAGAATACCCATTTGAATTCAAGAACTTAATAGCCCGTCCTTTTGTGCTGAAAGCAAAATGATCCCACTTGGGCAAAACATCAAACAGGTTGAAGGCCTCTTGAGTTACAGCTGAAGTACTCATGGTTTTTCACTTGAGCACCCAAGAAATCACTCAGAAATCATTTTCATGATAAAAGGTACTCTAGGTATTCATCTAAAGTGCAAGAAAAACAGGATCTCAAAGAAAACAAGACAGGTTGGTTTATAATGTAACCTAGGGCTGGGCAAGTACGGTTAACCGGCCCAAACTCTTAAAACCGAAAACCGGCCCGAAAAGTTCGGGCCCGTGTTTATGAAAACCGAAACCGGACCGAATTAACCGGGTAACCGAGGTCCCGGTTAACCGATTTACGGGCCGATTTCTTGCCGGTTTTGGTCCTAAGAGCAAAAAAAAAATGATTCTACAATATTTTACAAAAAAAATCTGATCAACAAATTACAAAAAATCTGATCAAAAAATTACAAACAAAATGATTCTGATCAACAAATTACAAAAAAAATCTGATCAATAAAATTACAAAAAATATAACAAAATTACAAAATTACAAAAAAAAATACAACATCTGATCAGGATCAAGAGCTGATCAGGATCAGGATCAAGATCTGATCAGGATCAAGATCTGATCTGGATCTGATCAGGATCTGATCAGGAGGATCTGATCAGGATCTGATCAGGAGGATCTGATCAAGATCTGATATCATGATCTGATCAGGAGGATCTGATATCAAGATCTGATCAGGAGGATCTGATCAAGATCTGATCAGGAGGATCTGATCAAGAACAGATCTGGATCTGATCAAGATCACATCGGATCCTTCGCTGAGAGAGGGAGTTCGGCCTTCGCTGACACTGGATCTGATCCTTCGCTGAGAGAGGGAGTTCGGCCTTCGCTGACGCTGATCCTTCGCTGAGAGAGGGAGCTCGGCCTCCGCTGTGAGAAGTGAAGAGGCCTCCGCGGCTTCGCCTCCGCTGTGAGAAGGGAGGGGAGAGGGAGGCGGCCTCAGATCGGCCTCCGCCTCCGCTGTGAGAAGAGAGGGGAGAGGGAGAGGGAGAGGGAGAGGGAGGTGTCCTCTCTGGTTTCCTTCGCTGGTTTCCTCTTTGAATTGTTCGGGTTGAGGGAGGTGGAGGGGTGAGAGAAGTACTTATGTAAAGGAGTCGGGCCGGGCCGGTTACTCGACGGGCTTCAGAAATGGAAACCGAGGCCCGGACCAGAAACTTCGGGCCGGGCCGGGCTTTTACAACCGAAAATTTTTTAATTAATTAAAACCGATCCGAACCGATCCGATCGGTCCGGTTATCGGTTCGGTCCGGGTTTTCGGTCCTAAATGCCCACCCCTAATGTAACCTATCGAGGCCATGTCATCGTATCGTCAATCGTGTGTGGTTTAAGGTTGATTTATCATTCTTGATTTGGTGATGATAAAGACTAATGAAGGGGAAATGGACAATACCATTATTGAAGCTTTGAGCAACAGCAGAACACGAAGATGAAGAAGGACTTTGAGCAACAACAGCAGAACACAAGATGAAGGAGCTTTGAGCCTGCAAGGAGTCTGTAGCTATTCCAGAAAGAAAAAAAAAAAAAAAAAAAATTTCTCAAAAATCAGTGGGGGCACTCCGTTCCTGGTCTTATCTCCTTGTCAAAAAAAATTTCAAATCAACGTTCGTAGATGCACCAAAGAATTTAAAGAACTATATGTCAGTAGATAACCCCAATGAAAGGGGCAATGAGAAGAACTATCTGTCAATTTTCTGTGCAACTAAACAGACCCATAATTCCAAGAAACAACGTTCCCCTCCAAGTTCAATATCACACAAGCAATACCATTAGAAATATATAACTCTTTTTTAGATTTGTCATATATTTTTATAGCAACATTTTATCATCTCATTTCAGGTCTCTGTGAATGACTCCCCTTAAGTAAACTGAATTAAACTATCATGCACCTATCCTTGTAGCAATTGGCAGAGAATAATATTTAAGATTATAGAATTAAAAAAAATTTAGCCACTGAAAATGGGTTTTATGTACCTCTATAGACTATAGAGTAGCACATTCGCGCTTCCAGCGTTGAAGCGATAATGAGAATCAAGCCTGATAAAGGTGGAATTGTGTAACTTGTCAAGTAAAATAATGTTTCCTAGGGCATTGCATTTGAACTCAACGTGTAATTAAATCATAAAATGTCATCTAACATGAAACACTGAATGATTAGCTTTCCTAATTAGCAAAGAAACGCAAAAGTTTTCAACTCATTTACCTCAATAGTTCCCGGCATCGATTTGGTCTTGTCACCAAATCATCCACCTTCACCCCTAAGGATCGCTGGAACGGTTGAATTGCAGTTCTCTGACGGTTTGGTCATTGGTGTTCCATTTGGTGATCAAAGCGAGTGGGAAAGTAGTAAGGTCATGTTGATTGAGCGATCGTGACCCTTTTCACGGTAAGATCTTGTGGTTTCAAGATTGCTTCCTTCAGTGAAAAAGATTGGGCCGGTATGATTCATTAATCGCGCTTGTTGCCTTGACATTATTAATTGAATGTGAGTATTATGTAAAGCCTAGCAACTGCTCGACGAATTTTCTGAACCAGAGGAGTGCTGCTTGAGATGAGAACGTCTATTCAATAGGTGCAACTTGGGCGGGTTTAGCTGGCGCAATTTGGGGCTCGAGGCTCAAACTTCAGTTAGAAATAGTACTCGCCGTGGTTGGACAAGACATGTACAATGTGTCATATAAATTTTGTATGAACTTGGCTGACTGGCGAGGAAAACAGCGAGAGGACCCTCAATCGCGAGGGGAATGGAGGGTCCTCCCTCGCTGGTTTCCTCGACAATTAGAATTGGAGATTTTGTATAATTAAAAGTTAGGGATATTTGAAATATTATAATTGTAAGAGAGTTTTTACGTCCATGTTCTATGCTCACATAAACACTTTGCCCTTAAAAAACCTATAATGTACACCTACCACATGTAAGGGCTTTAGAAACGTAATGTGAGATTTGAAGATGCACGACAACTTTGTGCTCAATCGATTTCAACCTCTTTGCTCTCCAATCGATTCTCAAATTTTGTATAAGATTTTAGGTTTTCATACCAAATTTTTATCTTTCCCAACTCATTCAAGACTTTGCTTTAATGAAACTGAAAAAGTTGAAGTTTGAATTGTATTGTCGAAGCTAATTTGAATGCAATGTGCTGTGAACTCTAATGGTTATTCAAATCCTCCAAAGCTCACCAGCCCAAACAAAAAGGGATCAAACGATGTTAGGCAAAGCTTTCTAATGTCTAATAAACTTAGTTCATGACCTCATTAAATTTGTCTTTTTTTTTTAGGGAAAACATAGGATTATGGCAAAAATGAAGAAAACAAAAATTGTGGATGCACTTAGCAACTCCCTCGTTCTCTATGCACCACCAAGAATTGGTAGGAGACAGCAGCCCAGCAGGCGGTCAGATTGCCAGGCGGAGAAGTTTTCTTCCCAACACTCTCTCTCTCTCTCTCTCTGCAAACATCAAAAATCTCCAACGACCAAAGATTTCTCAAAAAAGGTGAAAACTTTAGCATAAAAACTGGCTCTTTACCTCCTCAATGGCTTCACTAGGCTCCCATTTCTCTGCTTTTCTCTTCCTCTTCCCAATTGGAATCCGTCGTCTCCTCTGTTGCTTCTCTCTCTACCTCAAAAACCCATCTGTCTACAGATCAAAAGCATGGTATTTTTCTGACCCCAGATGGAAAACAATCGATTTATACATTCTTCTCATCGCCCTCCCCATTGCCTCATTTTCTGAGTTTTTCTTGTTCTTGACCTTCTCTGGTCATCCAACCTATCGATTTGCATTCTTTCAGAAGTCAGTACTCGCTTTGATCTTCTGGGTACTCGTAATTGTGATGATTCTTCCAGAATACTTCGACCCCTTTTTGGTTAATGAGAGTTTCGTGTTTGGGTTTGCTGGAATTGCTTTTTTGATTGACTATGTGATGACAGAGACAGAGATTTCAGGGTCTGGGGTTCTGGGTGTTCGTGTGTATGAGTTGTTAGCTGGGCTGAATCTGCTATGTGCTTCATCTTGCTTCTATATGGCCTTCAAGCCCTCGGCTTTCTTCGCAGAGGTCGGGCTTTCGTTGTGCCTTGTGTTTAAGGGGACTTGGGCAATGCAAGCTGGGCTGTCTTTGTACACTGATGCATTTGCATTGAAAGGGTGTCATAAGTTTGTCGAGAAGGCGAAGGTGCAGTGTGATCTTGAGGAGGATGGTTTGAGGGGTGTGGCTTTGATCAATCTATTGTTCATTGGACATGCAATTGGGGTTTTGCTTATATGTGTTGTGTTGTTTGGGGCTCTGACTTGTAATAGAAATTTGAGATGTGGGGAGGGGAGCGGTCCTTCATTGGCGGATATTGATTCAGAGAGTTTGCTAATGCGCCCGCATCCAGAACTCGAGATGGAGTGAAGGTGTTGTGGCGTCTTCTTTTGTTTGCATTACAGAATAGAATACTAAAGTTGGATGGAAATGCTTAGTTCGAGTTCTGAATTATTTGTGCATTACATTCAGGTAACTTTGTCATCATTTACTCAGTGTTGATATAGAATTTATGTTCCATATTCAATTTCTAATGTTGTGTTATATTTCCTCAAAAAAGAACTTGTGCAAGCAATTTACTTTGACAACTACTGTTACTTCTGTACCATATAGATTGATCAATCTATCCATATGAGCATCTTATAAGCAAGTAATGGCTATAAGTCTAACCTTGTCGTCATACATATGGAATGTTGATTAGTATGTAGTTATACATTTATTTCAGATCACTGTTACAAGCAATAAAATCATCGAAGGAAGTGTAAAAAACATTGACTTAATCCTCTATAAACAAATAAACTATTTCAAGAAAATTTTCAAGTTATAATTCAGCTAAGCTCATAAAATATCTTGGATGATGCAAACAAGAAGCTCTCATCACATTCAATGCTTGTTTGAATGACTTACAAGTGTCTTAAAACATGCTTGTTTGTATCATTTATTAGTGGTTGTAAGTGACATGTGCATTTGCTTTATGCAGTCTTGTAAGAGGGTAATTGTACCCTTATTTAGCAAATGAAAAAGCAAATGTGCAGTCACATATATTACATGGCAATTGTACCCCAACAATGAGTTGGCAAGTAACCATCGATTTTTTGGATCCTTCTAGTCTAAAGTAAGTTTCTCTTAGCCCTTGACCCATTTTCTACTTTATAACTAATAGGGATCTTAAGGAAACACCTTGTTGATGATAAACAAAATATTCACCAAATGAATTATGTGAAGCAAATTATAAATCGAATGCATACTTTGGTGAAAACCCGCGCATGGTTTACAAAAGTAGGAAAATGTTGAGATGTTATTAGCTTATTAGGGTTTGTGATTTTATTAGGGTGTATACTTGGGGTATTTTAGTCATCTAAAACTCACAAAAACCTATAAGTGGCTATAAGCCCCAACCACTTATAAGTGGGTGCAACCAAACAAGGTGGTCCACCACTTACAAGTGGTTATAACTTATAAGTGGTCCATCACTTATAATTGGTTCAAACAAACATTTAGTGCCTCTACAAGTGATGACAAGGATAAGAAATGTTCCAAAGATCCAAACCCCAAAACTAGAAATAGCTTACACAAATGTTGTAGAAGTAATATATTTCCATTTCAGTTGGCAGGTGCAGTAGGCAAGGTGCAACAGAAGGATAAAATTTTAGTATCGGCTTTGCAAATTTGCACAAGCTTCAAAAGTAAATAATGATTTGTTGTCCTTATTTTCTTTTCTATTTTGAAGGGTGGGCATGATTTTTATTGGATCCTAGAACCATTAAATGCCTATGACAGGGTTTGAACCTTGGACATATGATATCATCCACCACAACTGCATGGGGTACTAGCTTGGAGGCCGGATCGTCTATACCCGGGTGTAGATATTTGAACTCTACACCCTAAGAAAAGAACATGTTATACTTGTTTTTAGGGTCTAATTTGATATTCCATATAATACATGAGCAGGTGTAAAATTAATTCCTTTAGGGTGTAATTATTAAAAACCCTACACCCGGGAGTAGATGATATCAATTGCTAGCTTTGTAGATAGACTTGTGCGAATGGTATCACAAGTCCAGGGTTCAAACCCTGCCGATGGTGTTTAATGATTATTGGATCCAATAAAAGCCATGCTCTCCTTTAAAAAAAAAAAAGTATATACTTCCCATGAGGCAACCATTATGAGGCAACAACTTTTTGCCATAGACTCATTCAGAAGCCACTTCACTATAAGAGCACCCTCCATCTACTGTGGGAGTACACATCATGCCCCCAGTAACTAGATGGCAGGTTTGCTCGCTGCATAAGTGATCCTAAAGTCACGAAATCCCATGATGACAACATCAAACCTTATAACCACGTGACAGTAACATGGACTTCACAAAAATACAAGATCTGGTTCTCAAGTGACATAGGTTAAGTACATTGTTTTAGGACCTACCTTTGACATAAGGCAACATAATTTTATGCTTGAAGGAAAACTTCTATATGGCTGTTTTATTAAAAGGGTTAAGATATTACCCAAAAAGAAAAAAAAGAAAGAGAGAGAGAGAGGCTACATCTAATAGCTAGGGTTCTTCCCTAGTAGCCTATATAACTTGCTCCACACCTTATTTGCTTCATCCACCTCTCTTAGTTCTCTGTGTGATTGTAGCTGAATCACATTCCTACTTCCTCTTTTTCTTTAAAAGCTTACGATAGGCTATAAAGGGCTCTTTTCTGCTATGCTATATAACATGCTACACACCTCTTCTTCCCTTTCTCAATTCTCTGTGCTATTTGAATTGAATTGCCACGTCCACTCCCTCAACTTCATTTTTCCTTAAATTCTTTGTGCGGGACTGCACTGATTTTTTGCTAGAAATAGAGTGCTTTCATGCCTCGTTCACTTCCCCTTTTCAATTCTGTTGCTATTTAAGTTGAATCGCCATATCCATTCATTCAACTTCAATTTTCTTTCAATTCTTTGTGTGAAACTGCATTGGTTTTTTGCCAGAAATGGAGTGCTTCCACTGAGAAGCATTTGTATTTTAGCAGTGCGTCCCATGGGAAACACCTGCACGGTGATTTGTCCGTGAGTTATTACACACTTGTACTTTGGAAGGAAATGCACACGGTGATTTGCTTTGAACATATTATTGAGAGGTGAGAAAAGTCTTGTTGACCTTTTTCAGTAAGTACATTTGAATTGTTCTGTGTCATGGCCCTTTGCCCAGTTCTCTTAAATTTAGTAAGTTTTGCACCTTGAAAAGGCACGAGCTTTCCAACTGGAAATTTTCATCTTGGAATGCTCGATCATACAATAAGAGGTGAACTTGGAATGGAACAATGTCTTCAATATAAGTCAGGACTTGAATCATCCAAAAAGTGGAGCCAACCAACCCAGTTGAAGTGTACATGTATAAGGACAAAAATGGATCCTTAGAGAGAAACGAGAATGTAAATATAGCATCTCACATGCAACGATTCCTAGAAAGCCAGAAACAATGGAGATTCAATCATGGTCCTGGGTTGTGGTAAAGCAATTAGCTAATTGATTTGAAATGATTAATCTCCTAACAACTGCATGTGTCACGGGCTCTTTTGGTGAATGCTTCTTTGTCTATGACCATATGCATGGCACGGTCATAACATGCATGCATGATGAGCTGATGGTGGATGCACATAGGGTACTCGTGTGATCCATGGGCAAGTTGAGCTGATCTGATATGTTTTGAGGACTCAAATGATGAGTCCAAGCAAAGAGTTGGAGTTCAAATGTGAATCACGAGGACAATCCATGCTTCCTGGTGGTCTTGACCTGCAATGTCTCCTTTAAATGCTTAGCATCTACTATAGGAAGAATGTCTTGCCAGCATACCTCCTTGTATGGCTACTGGTCAGGCTGGACTAGTCTATAGGGCACCATGCTTATGAGCTAGTTGTCACGAGCCATCTCTAAAAATATCCCTCACCAAGGCAACAAGGCATCCAAGGCATCATATGGGCGCTGGCAGTAGGCCCGCAAAGGCCCGATGGTGCAAGCTTTTTGAGATGCCTCCGGAAGGTTCTAGAGTGCTCTTGGACATTCTAGCTTAGCTTTCTTTAGAGTGTTCTAGCATGGATGAGTCTAGAACACCCTTGTACAGATTTGTGTAGTATTTTCTAGAAGCCTCCTTGTAATTTCTGGTTCCTTTGGAGGTGGGAACTTTCTAGATGCATAGAGAATACTCCTTTGAAGGAGGATTGTGGAAGGTTCTAGGCTAGAAGCCTCTAGGACTTTAAGGGCCTATAAATAGGCCTTGGCATTCATTTGTACAGATCATAAGAGAAAACACTTGTAAAACTCTCTCAAGCAATACAAAGCATTCTTTCAAAAAGCCTAAACACTTGTGCCTTAGCATTTTTCCTCACTTAAGCTTCCGTAGCATCACTTAGCATTAGCCAAGCATCGAAGTGCCTTGACTAGTTAGTCCGACGGGAGTGTGACGCTAGTGGGCAGCGTGTTAGCCGAGGGAAAAAGGTCAACACGTGACACGTGGTATCAGAGCAGCGACGATCGTAGGGGCGGTCTTACTGAAGTTGCATTGTGCTAGCTGCTGTGTGTACGAAGGTTAGGTGCGGAGCAATCTGATCATGTCGGGAAACAAAGAGAGTGCTGTTGGAGGGTACGTGGTCGAGGAGACTGGAAGAAAGACTAGTCGGACCAGCATGCTTGAGGATCGTATGGCCAAGGTGGAGCTGACCGTGGGCGATCTCCAGGACAACGTCGGGGAGATGGAACAGAAGGTTGAGTCCTTCCATGGGACGTTGGCTAGCGTCACTACGGATATCGAGCAACTCGATAGCCGCGTCCATGACCTTGAGCTTGGCACTGTGGAAGCCAAGGACGAGACTCAACTTCTCGTCAACCAAGTTGCGGATGCCATGCGCAACGAGATGGGCCAGCTCAAGGACACGCTGATGGGGCAGCTCCAAGCCATCCGGGAGCAGGTTGAGTCCTTACAATCGGACGTCAACCTATGCAAGGCGGCTGTGGCAGGTAGTGCTACTGTACGAGAGGGACCAAGGATGAAGGTGCCCGAGCCGCCAAGGTACCATGGGAAGCGCGATGCTAGGGAGCTCGACAACTTCCTATGGAGTGTTGAAAAATATTTCGACGCGATGCGCTTGGACGACGATGAGTCCAAGATCACCACCGTCACCATGTACTTGGGTGATGATGCCATCCTTTGGTGGAGGAGGCGTGAGTCGGATATCAAGAAGGGTCTTTGCTCGCTTAAGACTTGGGACGAGTTCAAGGCGGATTTCAAGCGGCAATTCTATCCGGAGAATGCGGAGGAAGTTGCTATGAAGAGGCTGCGTGGACTGAAGCATACGGGGTCGATAAAAGAGTACGTCAAGCAGTTCACTTCTCTTATGCTTGAAGTCTCGGACATGCCGGAGAAGACTCAGCTCGTCTACTTCATGGATGGACTACAACGATGGGCCGAACAAGAGTTAAAGAGACGCAACGTTCAATCACTTGCGGAGGCCATCGCAGTTGCCGAATCCTTGTTCGAATACAAGGCTGATTCGAAAAGCCACAAGGGCGGCAGCAAGAGTGGCGGCGGTAACAAGGGAAAAGGTGGGGGAGCAAAATCCACCGAAAGAAGCAGCAGTAGCAGCGGCGGCAAGCAGTTCGAGAGGAAGGACAAAGCCAAGCAGTCCTTTTCGGATAGCAAGGTGAAAAACCGCGACTGCTTCTTGTGCGGAGGGCCGCACTGGGCTAGGGAGTGCCCACAGCGACAGAAGCTCAATGCGATGATCGCTGGCAAGAGTGGATCGTCCGGGGAATCATCGGGGGACGAGGCGCAAATGGGGACTTTGCGCTTGCTAAGCAGCGTCAAGGCTACGGTGAAGCAAAGCAACGTGGCTAAGGTAAGTACGCTGCCCCGTTCGAATAAATCCGCTCTTATGTTTGTGAAAGCCAAGGTAAATGGCAAGGCTTCAAAGGCACTCGTCGACACGGGTGCAACGCACAACTTTGTTGCTTTGAAGGAGGCAACAAGGCTGGGCGTGCAGTACACCAAGGAGCCAGGCACCTTGAAGACCGTCAACACAGCACCGGTGCCTATCCATGGTGTAGCACGAGGCTTCTCCCTTCATTTGGGCGAATGGAAGGGGACGGTGGACCTGACTGTCGTCACGATGGACGATTTCCCATTGGTGCTGGGCATGGAGTTCATGGATACGGTGAAGCCATGGACATTAGAAAGGGACGGGTCGATGACTATTGCAAAGGATCAAGAAGCATGCTCTGTCCCTGTCACTCGGGAGATCGTGGAGGCCAAGATGTTGTCAGCCATTCAAGTGAAGAAAGGCGTGCAAAAGGGGCAAGCAACATTTGTGGTCACGTTGATCGAAGATGGGCCTCAACCCAGCGAGGTTCCGAAGGAGGTAGCTGCGGTTTTGAAAGAGTACGAAGATGTCATGCCTCCAGAGCTACCCAAGAAACTTCCTCCAAGAAGGGAAGTCGATCATATGATCGAGCTGGAGCCAGGGGCTAGGCCTCCAGCCATGGCGCCGTATCGGATGGCACCGCCAAAGTTGGAAGAGCTACGCAAACAACTCAAGGAGCTGCTGGACGCGGGGTTCATTCGGCCATCCAAGGCCCCATTCGGTGCACCAGTATTGTTCCAACGCAAGCACGACGGGTCCTTGCGTATGTGCATCGATTACCGAGCACTTAACAAAGTAACCATCAAGAACAAGTATCCAATTCCTTTGGTTGCCGATCTTTTCGATAGGCTCGGTAAAGCCAGGTACTTTTCTAAACTAGATCTCCGATCGGGGTATTGGCAAGTGCGCATAGCCAAAGGAGATGAGCCAAAGACGGCATGCGTCACTCGCTATGGGTCTTATGAGTTCTTGGTGATGCCTTTTGGTCTCACCAATGCCCCGGCTACTTTCTGCACTTTAATTAACAGAATCTTTCAGCCTTTCTTGGATAAATTTGTAGTCGTCTATCTCGACGATATCGTCGTGTATAGCGACAACTTGGAAGAACATGTGCATCACTTGCGACAGGTTTTCCAAGCATTGCGGGAGAGCAAGCTGTACGTGAAATTGGAGAAGTGCTCGTTCGCCCAAGACGAAGTGTCTTTCTTGGGGCACCGCATCAAGGCTGGAAAGATCATGATGGAACGGGACAAAGTGCAGGCCATCAATGAATGGGAGCCACCCAAGAACGTTTCGGAGCTACGTTCTTTCCTTGGGCTGGCCAATTATTATCGAAGATTCATTTTGAGCTACTCGGCGAGAGCAGCCCCACTGACCGACTTGCTGAAGAAGAAGGTGCAGTGGCATTGGAGTGAGAAATGCCAAGAAGCGTTCGATGATTTGAAGAAGGCAGTCACCGAGGAATCGGTCTTGGCCTTGCCCGATTATGCTAAGTCGTTCGAACTTCACACCGATGCATCAGACTTTGCCATCGGAGGGGTGCTTATGCAAGAGGGGCATCCCATAGCCTATGAGTCTCGCAAGCTCAATGATACCGAGAGACGGTATCCGGTGCATGACAAGGAGATGACAGCCATCATTCATTGCTTGCGAACTTGGAGGCACTATTTGCTTGGGAGTCGGTTTACCATCATGACCGACAATGTGGCTACGAGTTATTTTCAAAATCAGAAGAAGATCAGCCCCAAGCAAGCTCGGTGGCAAGATTTCTTAGCGGAGTTCGATTATGTCATGGAGTACAAGCCGGGCAAAGTTAATGTTGTTGCTGATGCTCTCAGCCGAAAGGCCATGCTCGCTAGCGCAAGCAGCGCCGCTAGCAACCTTCTTGATCGTATCAAGGAGGGGACTTCTCAAGACCCCTTGGCCAAGGGACTCATGGAGATGGCCAAGGAGGGGAAGACTCGACGGTTTTGGGTAGAGGATGGGGTGCTCTACACCGTCGGTCGTCGCATTTATGTGCCTAAGTGGGATAATCTTAGGCGAGACATCATGAAGGAGTGCCACGACTCAATGTGGGCTGGCCATCCGGGGATGCAGCGGACATTGGCACTCTTGGAGGTGAATTACTATTGGCCTCATATGCGGGACGATATCGAGGCCTATGTGAAGACTTGTCTTGTGTGCCAACAAGACAAGATAGAGCAACGTGTACCGGCAGGACTATTGCAGCCTTTGCCGATTCCGGAAAGGCCGTGGGAGAGTGTATCAATGGATTTCATATCGGCCTTGCCCAAGTCTGATGGGTATGGCTCTATTATGGTGGTGGTCGATCGCTTTTCCAAGTATGGAACTTTCATACCTGCCCCACGCGATTGCACGGCCGAGCAAGCCGCCAAGTTGTTCTTTCAGCATGTGGTGAAGTATTGGGGCTTGCCTCGGAACATCATAAGTGATCGGGACCCAAGGTTCACAGCAAAATTCTGGACGGAGTTATTCAAGCTCTTGGGTTCGGGTCTACACTTCTCAACAAGCTTTCACCCGCAAAGCGATGGGCAAACAGAGAGGGTGAATGCCTTGTTGGAGTTATACTTGAGGCACTTTGTGGGTGCCAACCAGAAGGATTGGGCCAAGTTGATGGATGTGGCTCAATTCTCATTCAACTTGCAGCGGTCCGAATCGACGCAACAAAGTCCGTTCGAGATCGTCATGGGCCAACAGCCCTTGACTCCACAAGCCGTTGCGTCGGGCTACACGGGTAGCAGCCCCGCTGCGTACAAGCCTGCACGAGGGTGGCATGAGCAGCTTGATATAACGAAGGCGTACTTGGACAAGGCGTCTAAGAAGATGAAGAAGTGGGCAGACAAGCATAGACGCCCTCTCGAGTTCCAAGTGGGCGAGATGGTCATGGTCAAGTTGCTGCCACAACAGTTCAAGATCTTCCGCTCGGTGCACAAGGGACTAGTGCGGAAGTACGAGGGGCCATTTCCCGTCCTACGGAAGGTCGGGAGAGTTTCTTACAAGCTTGAGTTGCCGCCCAAACTGAAGATTCACCCGGTGTTCCATGTGAGCATGCTCAAGCCCTACCATGGTGATAAAGAAGATCCAACGAGGGGCGAGTCACATCGGGCACCAACCGCGGTCGTGGCTTCCTTTGATCGAAAGATCGAGAGCATCGAGGCAAAAAGGCTCATCCGACGGAGAGGTGTGCCAAGCTATAATGAGTATCTCATTCGATGGAAGGGACTACCGAACAGTGAGGCTCATGGGAGAAAGAGGACGACCTATGGCAATTCCGGGGCAAGATCGCGGAGTTCGAGGCACGGTCTTGACGGGGTCGTCAAGGACTTGGGTGGGGGAGAATGTCACGAGCCATCTCTAAAAATATCCCTCACCAAGGCAACAAGGCATCCAAGGCATCATATGGGCGCTGGCAGTAGGCCCGCAAAGGCCCGATGGTGCAAGCTTTTTGAGATGCCTCCGGAAGGTTCTAGAGTGCTCTTGGACATTCTAGCTTAGCTTTCTTTAGAGTGTTCTAGCATGGATGAGTCTAGAACACCCTTGTACAGATTTGTGTAGTATTTTCTAGAAGCCTCCTTGTAATTTCTGGTTCCTTTGGAGGTGGGAACTTTCTAGATGCATAGAGAATACTCCTTTGAAGGAGGATTGTGGAAGGTTCTAGGCTAGAAGCCTCTAGGACTTTAAGGGCCTATAAATAGGCCTTGGCATTCATTTGTACAGATCATAAGAGAAAACACTTGTAAAACTCTCTCAAGCAATACAAAGCATTCTTTCAAAAAGCCTAAACACTTGTGCCTTAGCATTTTTCCTCACTTAAGCTTCCGTAGCATCACTTAGCATTAGCCAAGCATCGAAGTGCCTTGACTAGTTAGTCCGACGGGAGTGTGACGCTAGTGGGCAGCGTGTTAGCCGAGGGAAAAAGGTCAGCACGTGACATAGTGCTGGCATTTGGGTGCTCATCCGATTATATGAAGGGATACTTGGCAGGTCCTTCAAATGCATAGGGTATGTCGGAATACTCTCAAGTGGGAGCTGGGCATAGGTTCTTGAATATGGATAAGGTCAAGGTATTATGATCAATGAGTGTCATGCTATTCCCTTAGCGTGCGTCCAACATTATCCATACTTGGCATAGTCGGCTATCTCGTATCCCCATGGGTCGAGTGTGCCTAGTTCAAGTTTTTGGTATGCCATGACCAAGTTTCTTTAGAATGTTGCTTAACATCGAAGCACCGCTTGGGGTGACATGGTGTATATGCAAGACGGATCGATAGGGATGCTAGGCAAGAGTTGTCGTCTCGCTTGAGTATTCACTTGAGGATTGTGATGTAGGCCTTAGGGAAGCCTTCAGCTTGATGACTTATCCGTATGTTAGATCGTACCAAGTATGCAAATTCCTGAGGTTCTTTAGGCTTGTACTAAAGGTGTTGCCTGCAAGGATGCCACATAGAAACTTCACTTGTACTGATTACACTTCCGCTAAACACTAGCTTCGTGATAGTATGGATCTCCTTGACAAGTGTATACACCACACAAGGTCTACTTGTCTCATTGTGAGTACACCTGATTGCATTCCTTGTCAACTAACTGCAGTGTCTCGCTTTTGCACATAAAAGAAGAGGCACTTTACTTAATCACCTAAGTTCTAGAATTTATTTCTTTCCCAAATCTGGAGGAATGGGTGACCATGTGCCAGGGGGTGCTCACTGAAAAAGCTCATCAGTAGTTTTCATTGTTGTATATCAAAGTTTTAGGAAACTCTTTTTTCTTCTTTTCATTCATTCATTTTACTTATACTCCTTGTCAATTCCATGACATCCATGGACTTGAGAAAAAGGGTGTTTTGATATTTTAGTGATCCCCTATTCTGAAATTTGTTTAGTGATCCCATATTTCGTAGTTAATTCTAGCCTTGAATCACAATGATAGAATGGATAGCAGAAGCAAAGCTCATTAGATTCACTGTGAATGAATCTCCTTCCAAGCTGCGTTCGGCTTTATTTACAGAGGTACAGTAATCATGAACTACATGCATTTTTCCTCCTCTTTTGTTGATAAATGGTGAATTTTAACTGATACAGAAAAAGGTGAATAGAGAGATTATGGGGTTTTCAATGTCGTTCACACGCTTTTGATTGATGTTTTAGTTTTACCACGCTTGCACTAAAGAGCACTTCCATCACTTCTACTGAAGAGCACTTCATCACTTCCACTCCACTGAAGAGCATTTCATCACTTCCACTCCACTGAAGAGCACTTCCAGATTAGTATTGTGTTTCAGTGAGACATAAATGTCATTTATTGAAAAGAGGCTCATGTATTTCTTTCTGACGATTTTGTTCAGTTCTCTTCCACACCAGTTGCTTGGACTGCTTTATGACGAGTGTATTCTGTTCTACTACTTTTCACCATCATGTGTTTTGTAACAATTTTTAGTTATTATATTTAATTCTCACCGTTGGTTACTTTGTTTAAGTTGAGTTTTTCTTTAGAAGCAAGTGTGCGTGCCTATGCATGCAGTGGTGCTTTTTGACAGTTTATCTCTCAGAATCATTAGGTGCTGAATACAGTAGATCCCATACACCGTATTAGTTCTATTTCAAATATCGCCCCACACAGAACAAGTCCATTGCGTTATCATTCAGTGCTCCCACCTATAAGAGCAACATGATGCACAAAGTAGCAGTCGTTTATACCATAACAGAAATAGATAGATATGTGCCTGCTTCAGCCTGGCTGATAGGCGCAACCAAACAAGGCGATCATGGTTCTAGCCTGCATAGAAAAATCTTGGGCGCTACTGCACACCAATCTTGCTTGAAAGCCTACTAGATCTTCATCCATTCATTCAGGGTCAAAAGAGAAGTAAACACTTGCTGCAAGGAGATTCTCAATAGATTTGGGGTTGTATTTTACATCTATAAAAGACATACAGGCAGACTGCATAGCAAACCTGGAGTTCAAGCTCCATAGATCCACACTTTCCAGTTATAAAATCTTGTTTGTAATCAGAGTATAGAAACATCAAGGAGTGATTTTCCAAGCATAACATTCTGATGCTTCTTTCACAATGGACTAATGGAGTGTTTAAAATTCATTTTAGTCCAGGGCAGAATTCAAAACAGGGATGTATGCCCACCAAAGTCATATTTTGCGGCAAGGCTATGTAAGTAGGGATGGGGTTAATAGCCTACTGTTTCATCCATTTTCACTATGCCGCCTAATGCATTTATTACACATTAACTTTACTTTCACTATAAATCAGTGAAGAACCAGGTAACTAAATAAACACCAAAAATTTCTACGTATCTTTGTTCTGCAGTTACTCTTAGTCTTTAATTAATTAGCTTATGATCTTTATAGTATTAGATTACTTCATTAGTCCAAAACCAGCCTAGTTTTCTGTTTAAAGTCTGAACTCAAAATGGTTTATGAATAATAGGGAAAGAACAACAAGCCGAACCCCTTTCAACCAAGGGATGGAAACTGAAATCACTTTAGTGTTTCTTTGATGGAACACCTTATAGCTTGAAAATGAACTAATACTGAATGGGTGTCCAAGGATACTTGGTAGTTAGTACTTTACTCAGTGTATTTTTTCCCCGTTTTCCTTTTTTAAACTTTAGGAGGTCTTGTGAATATAAATCTGCAGTCCAAAGACGAAGGCAGTCTCACCTTGCTCAATAGGATCAGAAGGTAATGCAAAGAATTGTGGTCTCAAGCAAGCTGAATCCAACAACATTTCATAGGGTTTCCCTTGCAGGCCAAGACACTGATAGCGAGCTAGATCATTTCAAAGTCTCCACTTTGTTTCTTGAGTATAAAATGGCACAGCTCATACTTTGACGTTTAACTTGTGATTAAGAAAAAAAATGATTTTTTTTTATTATTATTGATTTTTTTTTCAATGGTATGCATGTTAGTTAAAATTCACTTGCCACATTTTCACTCCCATTACCAGATTTTTGAATTTGCCGTGTGTTTACTCCCATGTCAAATCACTTGAAACACCTCTTGACTATAAGAGTATAATCCCTCCATCGCCTTGATATGGGAAATTTAGACGAGTCGCTTTAGCTCAGAATTTAGTTGAAGAGAGCGCAATGAATGTAAAATGCATAGAAAATTTCTAGTATTCAGCGATACATAGAAAGCACACGACATAAGTTTTCACAACATAGCAATTGGGCTCTGTAGGCATGAATAAAATACATGAGATAGAATTGACTCTGTAACTGAAACCAGGTTGTTGCCCCATTGACAACTTATCCACCCTCTCCTTCCAACAAGAGGAATCGATTCTAATTTTGTAAGACCTAGATATTCTACAAACTGTGCACCATGCAGATGGAAGAATCCAGTTGGTTCCTAAGGTGTTCAAAGAAATTGGTTCCAAGAGTAGGAAAGGTGGGCATGGGTTGAGAAGAACTTAGCCAGATGAATCGTAACATATATTCATCTCCACTAAACCGGACGTCCAATTACATGGAGTTCTTAGGGAATAACTGAAACCCCTGATGAGCATCAAGCACATTCTGTTGCATCAGAAGAGCAGATATGCAGGCATACGCATACTATGATCCAATCCAACCTAACTTCAACTCCCAACTCAAACAGAGAGCACCTAATATGAGGAATAAGATGTCACATATTTAACATCTTATCATCAAAGTTCATTCCTGATACTTTTGGAGTTGACTACACAGATTTTGGTTCTCTAAGCAATGCATCTTCTTACATCTCCTCACCTAATTCAAGCTCAAGGATGTTTTTCTTCACCGCCTTCATCCAAGTTTTCAACGGTCATCTTCTCCGTCTACACCCTCCATTTACTTGCCAATCTAGACATTTTTCTAATTGACGTCGTGTTTGGTCACCTTTGTCCTCTATGGACGCTACACCTAAGTATCTCATAATTCTTTCATTCTTAATTTTATCCTTACGGGTTTTACCACACATCCACCTTAACATACGCATTTCTACTACTGCCATCCTATGTATATGGTGTCCCATAGTAGCCCAACATTCTAAATTGTATAACATGGTTGGTCGAACAATTGTCTTATAGCATTTTCATTTTAGCTCTGCAGACATCTTTCTGTCGCATAATACTCCTGACATCATCTCCATTTCATCCAACCAACTTTAATCCTATGGTCTACATCTTCTCCAATAGCCCTATTCTTTTGAATTATAGATCCTAGATATCGAAAAGTCTCACACTCTAAAACCTCCATGCCTTCGATCTCAATTGCATTACTCCTCCCTCGTGATTCACAACCAAAGTTGCACACTATTTAACAAAAAAAAAAAGGAAGCAACCTTTGTTAATTTATCATGTTCCAGGCCAGATAGAATGTCTTGATTAGCACAAGAAAGATGAGATTTCACACTTGCCTGAAATCACACAAGCCGGTAATAATAGGAGTTTCATGTTGCACATGACAGGAAAAAAATGTTTGAAGCATATGTAGAATTTGTAGAATTATCGATGGGATTAGTCAATATTAGTCGAAAAATAGGGTTACACCTAGCAAATAAAGTAATGGTGCCAGTAGCGCTATCAGCCCTGATCGAGTGACTGACTCTGCAGAAGACCACGGCCTAAACAACAGGTCTCAACTTATGAACAAAATATTGACACGCTGAGAACAAAGTTTTATTTCATTACACTGGTCCTGAAACTTTCATAGTAAACCCACACAATCAAAACTTTATATTCCAAACAACTACAACAAAGGTTCCAAAATATTTGCAGAATGGAATGAATAAATGTAATTCAACACACAAAACACAACACCTTCACAGTACTGTTTGATACTTTTTATAATTGGACTAAGATGATTCAGCAACAAAACCTTTGTTCAAAGCTCTCTCCAACCTAGTTTCAAAAGGAGTAGAATGACAATTCACTCTCTTATCCTGCAAACCAAATGCAACTATCTATTAGTGTCCAATGGATATATATCAAACACACTCATAAATCTCATTTCAGTAGTACCTCTGTATTTGCTGGTTGTATTTGGTATTCCTTTGTAAGAGGAGCCAGAGCTTGAATCTGTTGCCTGTCCTGTATGGTGCCAATACCTCCCCACAGTTCCTAAAATGGGCATCTCATCTGGGCTGCGACTGGGTGACTTTCTAGGAGAAGAGGTCGCTGAAAACTGCTTGAGCTCTTCAACAGTCAAAGTACCTAAGATCGGTCGGTCTTCAAGGCTTGGTGACGTTCTCTGTGACTTGCTTCCATCAGCTGAATCCATCCCAAAAGAAATTTTGCTAACAGTCTTTACAGAGGGTGTGCTTTCAGCTGAACCCAACCAGGTCGAAAGGCTAGCATCGATGGCTAATTCTGCCTTCTTAGGCTCATTCTGATCAATGTCTTTGTTATAACTAAAAATTGAGGACTTGAATGTTGGTTCTGAACTGAAGGGTATCTGTGGTTCTTGCTCAAAACTGAGATTCTCCTTGTGGTGCTTCAGTGGGGATGGTGGTTTTGCCTTCACAGCTTTCCACTGACTCAGATTCTCAACAGGGTTCAACACAGAATGAACATACTGACTCCTATCTCGACTTAGTGCAGGTGGCTTGCTAGCCGGCATGGGACTGTTAACCTCCTTTTCAGCACTTGGAGTCCTAGACCCTTGTCTCTGAGAATCCACAGGTAAAGAGAAAAACGACTCAGAAGATTCTACTTCCCCAACAACTCCATCATCTTCATCAACATCAACATCATCATCATCATCATCATCAAAATAGTCATCTTCATCCTCATCATAATCAGATTCTACCTCATACTCATCATCACTATTACTGCAATTCTGATATCGATGATTTGACGGGTAAGATCCCACACTGTTTGTAACTGAACCATCCTCGGACACTGAATCAGATCTGCTCTGCTTTGCCCCCTTCTCCTCTTCTTCACCTTTCTCCTCATAATCCTTGATCTCCTGAGTCACAACCTGCTCATAAGTCTTCACATTCAAATCAAAAGTTACCTTCTTCCTGGTACTAGAGCTCAATTGCTCCTCCAATCCATCACTAACAATCAACCCCCAAAAAAAAAAAAAAAAAAAAAAACCAATAAGTCATCTACACAATTACATCAACCAAACCCCACAATATAAAAATAAAAAACCCACCTCGATTTCGCAATCAGTCTCTCAGGTTTTTCCACAATCCCTTGTTTCAAATCAGGGTTTTCTATCTCCTCTTGATTCAAAGCAGGGTTTTCTACCTTCCCTTGATCCAAAGCTGGGGTTTCTACGTTCCCTTGATTCAGAGACTCATTGGGTTGCAAAGGTTCATAACAAACCTTTGTCTGTAAAATAACCTAGACATTAATTCAAACACATGGTAGTCCAAAAAACAAAACCCAGAAAAAAATTTAAATGGGCTGGCTTACCTGTTCTCTGGGGAGAACTCGGTTAGCTGTTCTTCGGCGTCGTTGACACGGGCTTCCTGGGCTTCTCTGGAGAACTCTTTGTTCTGGTTTTCGGCGTCTTTGGGTCTTGGAATTACCGAAGCAGGCAAGAAAACACCCCATCAGAGATGTTGGGGTTTGGTTTTAGAAAACGATTTGCTTTGCCCCTATAGGAGGAGAAGAAGCAAGGATGGTTAAGGGGAGTTCATGGTGAGTGAGAAAAATACACAGAAGAGATAGAGAAGAAGAGCGTTGGATTTGGAGGAGAGAGGAAAGTTTTGGAAGAGAGGTAGAAGAGGAAACGGTCATGAGAATTCGAATTTTATGACCGTTGGTTGAAAGTAATGATGAGGTGGGCGTCCACGGATTAGGAAATTAATTTATTTGGGGAAAGAGATTTCCATTTTATTCGCTTTTCTTCTTTCAACCACCATTGGTATGATTGAGTAATTGAAGGGGCCCTTTTAGGAGTACAACTCTTATAGGGGCGGGCGCACAGGTGGTTATTTTGTTTTGTGAGAACCCTCTTGAATGTACACCACGTGTCAAGTATTTTTATCCTTTGTAAGCGTACATATTAATAGACCCGTTATCACTGAAGTTAATATCCTGGTAAACTGGTGAAGTGTTTTTATATTCCTCAATTTTTTTTCCCCATTTAACCAATCATTTTCTTTGTTTTCACTTTCCACAACGCGTAGAATCTCTCCACCAACCACTGTAGTAATAGAAAATACTTTTAAAATATTACCTCTCAATAAAAAATTAAAAAATAAAAATTTACTATCTTTTCTAGATTTGATTTGTTATATTTTTGTCTATATGGTTTCATACTTTGTTTGTAGGGTTACATGCATTTTCCCCTTATAATACACAGTTTTGCCCCTAATTATTATTCGTATTGTACTTTTTCTTTAAGACTAAGCAGTCAACGTGTCTTGACCGTCTGTTTTTAAAGCAGATTACCAAAATACCCCTGAGAAATCAAATGTTGATATTGAATCTTTCGTATCACGAACATCTCATCTCGAGGAAAATTCTAAGAACCTACTGAATCGTAGTCGTATCTCGAGAAAAAAATTCAACAGTTGATTTTTAAAAAAAAATATCTTGCATCTTAAACAATTTATCTCGAGCAAAAACTAACGGTCCAAATTTAATCGCACACACATCTCTAGGTAAATCTAACGGTCTAAATTTAATTATGTGCGTATCTCGAGAAAAATATAAAGAATCGCCACACATCTCGAGAAAATCTAACGATTCACACACATCTCAAGAAAAACTTACGAGGAAGTGGAGGGTTAGATTTTCCCCGAGATGCATGCTGGATCGTTAGATTTTCCTCGAGATGAGTTGTTTAAGATGCAAGATTTTTTAAAATAAACTGTTGAATTTTCCTCGAGATACCATTACGATTTCAGTAGGGCCTTAGAATTTTTCTCGAGATAAAATGTTTGAGATACGAAAGATTAAATCTCAGCCTTTGATTTCTCAAGGGTATTTTGGTAATCTGCTTTGAAAACAGACGGTCAAGGCACGTTGACTGCTAGTCTTAGGGGGAAAGTGCAATACAAATCATAATTGGAGGCAAAACTGAATAAGGCATGTATTATGGGGGGAGGGGGGGGGGGGGGGGGGGGGGGGGGGAATGCAAATAACCCTTGTTTTTATGTTAAAAAAAAGAAGATTCAGCAACGACTAAAAACCGTTGCTAATTGTCAAAAAATCGTTACTAAAATGAATTAGCAACGGCAAAACAACCGTCGCAATTCCGTGGCTATTTTACTCGTCGCTATTTGAATCAGCAACGGTAAGCTATCCCGTCGCTAATTTGCAACGGCCAAAACCCGTCGCTAACTCAAAAAAATTTGTCGCTAATATAAAAATAATGTTAATTTTTTTTTCAAAAAATCTATTAGCGACGGCAAAATACGGCATTTTGCCGTCGCTAATATAAAAATAATGTTAATTAAAAAAAATCAATTAGTGATTTTTTTGTCGTCGCTAATATAAAAATAATGTTAATTTAAAAAAAAAAAACAATTAGCGACAGTTTTTTGCCGTCGCTAATATAAAAATAATGTTAATTTAAAAAAAAAATCAATTAGCGACGGTTTTTCCTAAATAGCAAAAACCGTCGCTACTTAACGACGGTTTTTTTGCCGTGGCTATTTAGTGACGGTTTTTTGTGTTGTCGCTAAATAGCAGCTCTAATTGACAAAATATCCACGGTATTTGCCGTGGCTATTTAAGGACAGCTTTGTTGCAAATCATATTGACAAATGAAATTTACAAATTGCAAATGATAATTCATTTTTTATAATGAAATTAGCTATTAATGATTGTCCATTCTGAAAATTAATATCAACTACCAGAACTAAACTTAATTGATCAAAATTATAACAAAAATTACACAGAATCTCTAGAATATCATACAAAAATTACAAAGAATCCATACAAAAATGACAAAAAAAAAATTCGATCTATAAAATATCTGATTTTCAAGATCAGAGATCTCTTTCAGCTAGGGAGGCGGCGAAGGAAGGGAGGGGAGAGAGAGGCGGCCGGGATCGGTGTCGAGGGAGGCGGCAGACTTCTCCTCTGTGGGTTTCTTCTCTGCAGGTTGAGAGAAAATTTTTGGTTGAGAGAAAATTTTTGTATAAGTTGGTTTGTAGAAAAAATTTAAATTTATATAGAGAGATGTAATTGAAGAGGATTGGTTGTGTTAGTTTCACGCAGATTGGTGACGTGGTTTGGTTTAGTGCGTTGGATTGAGCTGAAGTTTTTTGGTGTTATTGACGGTTGAGATGAGGTTTCACGCGGATCGGTGATGTGGGTTTTTTTTTAAATATTAGCGACGGTTGTGTGCCGTCGCTAATAAAAAAATAATCTAAAACTTAGCCACGGTTTATTGCCGTAGCTAAATTTTTTAGTGTATAATTTTTTTTTTCAAAAAATCAATTAGCGACGGTGTTTTGCCGTCAATAATAAAAAAATAATCTAAAACTTAGTCACGGTTTTTTTGCCGTAGCTAAATTCTTTAAAAATCTAAAACTTAGCGACGGTTATGTACCATAGCTAAATTCTTTAGTGTAATTTTTTTTTTCAAAAAAACCAATTAGCAAACCGTCGCTAATATAAAAATAATGTTAATTTTTTTCTCAAAAAATCAATTAGTGACGGTTTTTTCGCCTTTTTCGCCGTCGCTAATATAAAAATAATGTTAACATTAAAAAAAAAAACAATTAGCGACGGTTTTTGGCAGTCGCTAATATAAAAAAGAATGTTAAATTTTAAAAAAATTTAACATAATGTACCGTCGCTAATATAAAAATAATGTTAAATTTTTTTTTCAAAAAATCAATTAACGACGGTTCTCTTTAAAACACAACCACAAACATTTTTACCCCTTCTCTTTAAAACACAACCACAAACATCATTTATAGAAGGGGTGGAAGTATAAAGAATCCAAACTCTGGCCAAAAAATGGCTGGTAGCCTTGGCTGCCTAGAATTTGCCAATTACAAGTCTTGAATATACCTCACAATTGGCACCATACGTGGGAAATGCCATACACACACTAGAGACTCGCAATAATTTTTTTTTTTCTTTTTTGAGAAATTTTCATAAAAAAAAAAGGCTTGCGTTCAAGATAGAATTGGACGGTGAACTCAAGTTATTGACGGGTCGGAATGTTCCCAAGTTTATAGAAGACGAGAGGGTGACCGGTTTCAGGCACCTCTTAAGTTGAAATGTTTTCGAGTACATAGAATGAGGGATGGTGACCAATATCAGACACCTCCCAAGTTAGGACGTTTCCGAATTCATAAAATAAGAAAGGGTGACAGGCATCAGGCACATTCCCTCAAAACGAGAACTCGGTTGCGTCTCATCTCAAGAATAGTGGGCTCAACCCTCACCTTAGGACTTGAGCTCAGTTCTGTCTCATAACTTGGGGACAGTGTGCTCAGCCCTCCCCTCAGGACGTGATGGGTCGGAATGTTCCTGAGTTTATAGAAGACGGGAGGATGACCAATTTTAGGTACCTCCTAAGTTGAAATGTTTCTGAGTTCATAAAATGACGGAGGGTGACCAATATCAGACACCTCCCAAGTCAGGACGTTTTCGAATTCATAGAATGAGAAAGGGTGACAGGTATCAAACATCTCCCCTTAGGACGAAAATTCAAATTCGTCTCATCTTAGGGACAGTGGGCTCAGCTCTCCCCCTAGGACTTGAGCTCAGTTATGTCTCATCAACTTGGAGAAAGGGGGCTCAGCCCTCCCCTCAGGTTAAGAACTCAGTTCCATTCTCATCAACTTGAGGGCGGTGGGCTCAACCTTCCCTTAGGACGTGAGCTCAGCTCCTTCTCATTTCAGGGACAGTGGACTCGATCCTTCCATCACGGCGAGAACTCATTTATGTTTCATCAACTTGGGGACAGTGGACTCGCCCCTTCCCTCAAGACATGGCTCAACTTCATCTCATCTCGGGCTCGACTTTCCCCTTAGGATGAGAGCTCAGTTTCATCATCTCAGGAACAGTGGGTTCAACCCTCCCCCTTAAGATGCGAGCTTAGCTTTATATCATTTCGGGGACAGTGGGCTTAGCCCTCCCTTCAGGACAAGAACTCGGTTTTGTTTCATCTCGAGGACAGTGGGCTCAGCCCTCCCCTCATGATGTGAGCTTAGCTCTGTCTCATCTAGAGGACAGTGAGCTCGGTCCTCCCCTCAAGACAAGAACTCAGTTACATCCCAGCTTGAGGACAGTGGGCTCAACTCTCCCCTTAGGACGTGAGTTCAACTCCGTCTCATCTCAGGATAGGACGAGAACTCAGTTTTGTTTCATCTCAGGAACAATGGGCTCAATCCTCACCTCAGGACGTGAGCTCAGCTATGTCTCATCTCAGACATTGGGCCCAACTCTCCCCTCAGGACGAGCACACAATTATGTCTCATCAACTTGGGGACATCGGACTCAACCTTCCCTTCTCAGGACGAGAACTCAGTTCATTCTCATCTCAGGCACAGTGGGGTCAACCATTCCCTTAGGTCGTAAGTTGTTTCGTCTCATCTTTGGGATAGTAGGTTCAGCCCTTCCCTCAGGACAAGAACTCAATTTTGTCTCATCATCTTGTGGTTCATTCTTGTATTTTAAAATGCAAAACTCTTGGTAAAATTCTTAATTTGAGTATTTTAACATTCATAGTTGTTTAATAAGTCATGTTTTTAACTTTCATAATTTCAAACTCATTTTCAAATTATCATCGGTAGATTCAATGACTAGAAGTAGTAAGCTTGGCTTCCTTGTAGTACTCAGCCAAGTACTTTTGGATAATGTCACGGTGTTATCATATTTGGGGGTTGTTTGCGTCTTAGATAAAAGAAGTTGTTATAAACTACCTCAATACGAGTACGATACAATAGAAACAAATCGACCTACCAAGAGGAGCATAGTATAACATTGGCTTAATTGTTTAAGTATTATTGTGACTTAATGAGATTTTTATCTGTCTAGATAAATGAATATTGATCACAAATGTTTTCAATTTTACGACGTTGTAGCTTTAAATGTGAGTATTGATGAGGAAAAGAGACAAGCTCTTGGCAGTCGTGGTTCAATAGTCTTTAGCAGTCCACTTGTTTACGGAGGTCAATCGATTGATCTCAAGTCTTACTGCAACTGCATGGTTGTCAATTGAGTTAGATACCGTCTAGTACGGTTCGAATCCCAGAAGGAAGGCTTAATAGAAGTTGGAAAACTTGTTCTAAAATCAAAGTTGAAATACTTAACCTAGTAAAATAAAGAGTTGTTGATGAAAAGATAAAATAAATGGAAGTGCGTGAAATAAATATGCAAAGTAAAAGGTAAATGTGAGAATGAGGGATTTGGGTTTACCATCACTCTGAGATTAATCTTTTCCAAATTCATTAACACATTCTAAGGTAGACTCTCATTTCACCTTAGGATGAAAAATATGACATTATGAGCAAATTGATTTCAAGCCGCCTAAGTTATATTAGTAACTTAATAATCAAATATGGATTTAAAAGCATAAAAGAAATCCACCAAGGTAAAACACTCAATATCTAACAATCATAATGAAACTTAGACTAATAATATGTAAACATTGTACTCAAGGACTTATTAGAGAAATTACAAGTATATAAGAAGAAAACATGAGTTGAATTTATATAATGAAATACAAAACACACCTCATAGGTTCATGACAATAACCAAGCTACGATACTAATCTAACTAAACATGTTTATCTATTACATGAAAATGAAAAAAAATATATTAATTTAAAAGAGTCATCTCGAAGTTATCCTCCCATGGGCTCATTGACATCCTAAGGTAGAATGTTAGACAAACATGGTAAGTTCTAGGCCTTCACTTCTCTTATTTCTCTCTAAACTTTACAAATACTACAACTATCACTACACCAAATTGGCAAATTTGTAACAACTTAAAAAACAGTAACACTTTTGAGCTATAACAATCCACCAAACAATTTCAAGTCAAAACTAAATTTAGTCAACAAAATGAAAAATAGTTACACAAAAAAAGTGATACAATAAATTAGATCACCATGAATAGCATCACTTGTAAGCCAATACTATTTGTGGTCATACAATTATTGAATCACTTTGTTTGTGAAAATGTGTAAAATTGCTTTGTGGATTGTTATAGCTCAAAATGTTACTATTTTTTGGATTGTTACAAAAATGCCAATTTGATGTAGTGTATCTTAAAACATAAGGTATTAATAGGCAAAATGGGGTGAGGCTAATACATGGATAAAGTGATGGTGGTATTGTTGGGTAATAGGGTTATTTTTCTTTTGAACTCACACATGGATTTGAAGGGATTATGAGGGGTGACTTATGATGAGAATGGTAAGAAATGCATGTGAGAGATGATGGAAAGTAGTTACATGTATATTGAGCAAACAGGGTATGAAGAACAAAATGAGATCGGAGGTTGAATTTTGACTTAGCATTTTTAGGGTTTGTAGAATTATTTTTCTATGTTGGTCATGTGAAGGTTCAAATCTTAATCTTGACTTTTTCGAGATCCATAAACTAGTGATTCACGTTGATGGCATACAGAATAGCGATTATTCTGAAAGGTTAGTTTCAACCGACAATTCACAGATAAAGACACAAGAAATTGGCCCAAAACACAGAGAAACACCTCTGATGTTCAATTAAAATTATTCAAATCAAAAGTATCTCTAAAGTTAGCCCACAAACCAGGCTTTATAGCTAAAATTTGCCATTATTATAATTTTACCAAAAATAGAAAAATCCCAATAATCATGCCAATTGAAATACGTATTAAAAGAAGTAATCGGCCAAAAATCTTGCCCAAATCGGGTTCAAAATCACTTCCTAAATGAGAAAAAAAATTACCATAAAAGGAAAAAAATTACTAAAATTGTGAGTTCGAAAGGGGAAACAGTGGATTTTGGTCTCCAAAATATGTGTGGCCACGACGTGCGCACCGAAAATAGCTTTCCGAATTGGGGTCATATACACATTTTTGATACTCGTAACTAAAGTTATGGCCAAAATACCGAAACGCACCCAAAACTGCCCCAATTTGGACAAGATCACGATTTTCTACCATCTTTGCGCTGATCTGCCAGCTCAAGGTATCTCAGGCCAAAAACGTGCTATCTGACAGCTCAACATCATCTGACTCGGATCCTCCTGCATCACATGTGGGCTTATTTTATGGATCTTGGGCTTGCAAGTCATTGGGCTTTGTAGGGTTTAAACTTGACCTTATTATGTAACTTTATGTAGAATTTGATGATTAATAGTTGAATTCCTACAAAATGCACGTAATGAGATATAGTTATTATAAAATTAGAGATAACATTTGTATGTTCTGGGGCATGAAATGTCACATTTCTATGTGTGCCTGACAGTCATCTTCAGTAATCCCCACATTTTTTAGCAGTCAGTCAATGCTCAACAAGTTTTTGTCGTCATCTTATGCTAATGCTCAACACTTAGTCTTCGGTATGCTCAACAGCCTTTGATTTTTCAGGGGTATTTTGATAATCTGCTTTGAAAACAGACGGTCAAGACACGTTGACTGCTAGTCTTAGGGGGAAAGTGCAATACAAATCATAATTGGAGGCAAAACTGAGTAAGGCATGTATTATAGGGGGGAAATGCAAATAACCCTTGTTTTTATGTTAAAAAAAAGACGATTCAGCAACGACTAAAAACTGTTGCTAATTGTCAAAAAACCGTTGCTAAAATGAATTAGCAACGGCAAAACAACCGTCGCAATTTCGTGGCTATTTTAATCGTCGTTATTTGAATCAGCAACGGTAAACTATCCCGTCGCTAATTCGCAACGGCCAAAACCCGTCGCTAACTCAAAAAATTCCGTCGCTAATATAAAAATAATGTTAATTTTTAGAGAGCATTATTGTTCCAAAGCATGCCTAAGCAAGGGATAAAGATTAGAGCACGCATGCCTAGCTAGTCATCATTCACACAACTATTCAATGATCCTCAAATTCGCAAATGTTGCTGATGGCTTTAAGAAGACGAGGATTAGACATATTTATCACAAGGGTGGTCAGGTTGGTGAAGCATATCTGCAAGGCATCTCCATTACTCACTACAACAATTAAGGCATTTTTCAAGAAAAACTTTCCTTGACAAAAATCAAAATTTTGTTGAAAAAAACTTTTAACAAGGAAAAAATTTGTTACTGGGTTCGTGGAGGCATCTTCGTAGCTAAAGGTTTTTTACCAAAGAATTACATTTTTGTTGGTAACACAATTGATAAGTCAAGGAAACACGGTGTTGGTAATACTGACAACTACCAAGGAAATTCATTGGTAAAAAATCAAATAGTTTTACCAACAAATTGTTTTGTTGCAAGAAAACTTTTGTTTACTGAATTGTTTTCTCGAAAAAACTTAGAATCTTCAAGGAAAATTGTCGTGGGAAAATGTAACTACCTTTATCAAAGAACTTTTTCATTTGTAAAATGAATATATCAATGAAAGTTGTCATAGGTACTGTTAACAATTACCAAGGAAATTATTTTCAATAAAAAAATTATATATTAAAACGATCATTTTCTAGGTCCCAATCTCTAAGGACATCACCCACTACCTCCCAAACTCTAGGGACACCGCTATTGATGATAAGAGCTCACTATGGAATTCTATATATATTTATTTTTAAGCTCAACGGGAATCGAACTCCTGACCTATAGTAAAATCTTTTGCAATATTTACCAATTGAGCTATTTGAATAATTGTGTTGTGTGAAACAACTTTATAGCTTATTAAATCAAATTACTCATTTTTTGAATAAAAAAATCATTATTACGTATATAATAGAAACCAATATATAATATTTTGTCACTATAAATTAGAACTAAATATTTTCACGATTATAAGATTTATGTTAAATATCTACCACTTCTAGCAATGAAAAAAAATCCACAATAACACCATTATAATTAGCAACAAAATAGTAATAGCATTTCAATGTTATATGTTATTGAAATTGGTTATATCCCCAATGAAATAAAATTAAACTGTTGTCAATAAGAAAACGAGCCTTAATAAGAAAAAAGTTCATGAAAATTTTATCAATATTTAGCAACGAAATAAGTTGTTACCATTAATATTATAAGTAACAGTAAAATAATGGTGTATTGTTAAATAAATTTTATTTGATTTTTCAGATGAAATAATATCAATGATACTAATAAAAAATTTCAACGAATTGATATTTTTCCACAATAAAGAGGCTAGGAGCTTTAAATATAAATAAATTTCATGAAAAAAATTTCATTATAAGTAACCAAATAAATCGTTGCAATAACGTGATAATTAACTAGAAAAAATTTAGTTTCATTGTTGAAGAGACACGAACAAGTGTTATAATGCATTTACTAAGAAAATGTTTGTTAATAATATTAATATTTATTTGAAATGAAATAATTTATTATAAATGATGTCATTATAACTAACAAACTAAAATTTCGTTGAAATATAATATTGTGTTTCTAAATAATGTTGGAGGGAAATTGGTCTTGGAATAAATATTTTTCACCACCTCTATACAAAGAAAACTTGCCAACAAAATAAATTTTGTTACAAAAAGTGACAACTCTATGGTTTTTTCAATGAAATTTATTTTTATTAGAAATAGTAACATATTAACAAGGAAAAAAAATTGTTAGTAACTAAAACATTTTTTGTAGTAAGTATACCAATTTCCAACAAAATAATGATTTGTCACTATAAAATAGTTAGTGAGCTTTAATGAGAAACAAATTATCAGCTTTTACCTAAAAAACAATTTGTTACGAACAATGTTATAATTACCAACTAAATCTTATTTCATAGCTACAAAGATTTCATTAAAAAAAATATTGTTTCCAACAAAATAAAAAACGTTGCCAATAGTGTGACAATTCTCAACGAAATATTAATTTGTTGTTATAAATTAGTAAACGAGCTTTAACAAGAGAAAAAACCTAATGAAAAAAATTATCATTCATTATCAACAAACCGAATCATTACTAATAATGTGATTATTGTTTAGGAAAACATATTTCCTTACTAAAAATAAGTGAATAAGATTTAATATTCGTTAACAAGGAAAATGATTTGTTGTTAAAATTAGTCTTCTTTAGCAACAAAATATTTCATTATAGATGATGCCATAATTACCAAGGAACAAGTATTTTGTGGCCATAAAAATAACTTCGTTGTTAAATCAATTTGGCGAGAAATTGGTTTGGAGGGAATGTTTCATGCCACTTATTTAACAAGAAATGTTTCCTACAAAATATATTTTGTTGGAAAACAGTAACAAGTTTACGGCTTTTTCAAGAAAAAATTTTATTCGTTGACAATGCTACAATATATTAACAAGGAAATCAATTTTCGTAGCAATAATTTTGTTGGTAAAAGATAGGTTTCTTGTAGTGACTTTGGTTACCCTTTATCTTGTAAATTTGATCACCTTATCTATGGAGAGGGTAACATACCCTGCTAATGCACTCCACACACTGTTATTAATCTGAAATTGTTTGTACATGATTACACATAGAGAAGCAAATGTGCGATTAATACCAAAATGTCAGTTATAAGCTATAATGATGGAATCCCTAGCTAAATGACTACATTGTTCAAACTGAAGTTGTTGTTGCACCATATGTAAGACGCTACGATCTGAACTAAACTTGTAATCCTAAATCAGATCCCACGATTGTTTTTCATTTTGGACATCCAGATATGCAACAAATCAAGAAGAACAAAACCATGCTAAAATTAGTGAGAGATGGTTAAGCTCATCTGCGGTTCTTAAGTGGAAATCAAAATTTTCTCCACGTTCGAGCTGTAATTCACGACACATTGACACAGTTCCAGCTAATGGAGATAGCTGTAACTGTAAAACCAGTTAGTTAACGAGAGAAAGAAACGCTGTGTTTTTGTACCTAAACATAGCAAAGATATGAAACAATGACACTAAATTTAGACCTCCAAAACACCCCTTAAACTACTCTTGTAAACACCTTTTCTCTCTTTCCATTCATTTTCCACAACATACTTAATTAGAAGCTTTTTCCACATTCTTCGCACTTTGATTCATTTTCCTTCATCCATCAAGCAAACAATCAGAAGAAGAAAAGAAAAGGAAAAAACAACGCAGGAAAATTATTATTATGCCGTCAACCCCCCCACCTTCTTCACTTTTGGGCCCGGATCTCTAACGATACTCCTCCCTCAAAGGGCTGATTACCAAGAATGGCCCCCCACTCCCGCCGCGAGTCGCTTGCCGGCTCCATCTCGACCTTCCGCTCTGACTTTGATATCGAGGCCAACCTTGCATGGCCATTCGGAGAAATTGACGGTCTTGATAGAGATGACCTTAGGGAGGCGGCCTATGAGATATTTTTCACGGCATGCAGATCTTCCCCTGGATTCGGAGGGAAGAATCCCGTGACATATTACTCATCGGCATTATCCGACAGCAGTAGTGAGAGTGGTGGGGGAGGTGGTGGAGGTTCGAAAAGCGGTTCATTAAATAATAACAATAATAATAATAACAACAACAATAATAGTAATAGTAATATGAGCCATAGTGGTCCGATAGGGACTACTTTGGTGGGATCAAGTAAGGTGAAGCGAGCTCTCGGGTTGAAGCAAGTGAGAAGGTTGTCACAAAGAAAGACTACGACAGCGGTAGGATTAATGACTTCTGCAGCGAATGCAAATCCTACACCACCAAGCTCAAATGCACAAGTTAGCTCACCAAGGGTGAGGAGACCATTGACATCGGCTGAGATCATGAGACAACAGATGAGAGTTTCGGAGCTGAGTGATAACAGGCTCAGGAAAACCCTCATGAGGACTCTCGTTGGCCAGGTACGCGATTTTGATTAAATACAGCACCTTATATGCATGCTAGTTTAAATGAAATTCAACAATATAATTAATGATGTTATTTGAATCCAGCGTTAAAGTACATTTATTCAAATAGATTCACTAAAGTAAGATTGACTTCTATTTTTCTAGTTTAGTTTCCTACGCTTTATATCACATCTTTCAGTGACTTCAGACATCTTACTAGATTAAGAGGTGAAAACGAACACCCCATAGGATATATATGAACTAGTATCATGAAGCTTACTGGCAGTACAGAGAAGTGTTTTGTATTTTGATGCAATGATTGGGATTGGGTCAAAGTAGTGTTCTGTTCTCAGTATAATTAAGGCCTTATTTGGCTAAGCTTAAATTATAAGTATATTTTTCTTTGAGTTTATCGCTACATAATTGTGAAACAAACGGGCTGGTAAGTTGTATAAAGTGAATAAATTGATCTTAAAAAGTAGTTCTATGGTTAATAGAGTATCATTTCCTATTTGATCTCTTTGATCCAAAGAAAATATCAGTTCGACATAATTTTGTATATACCCTGGACACTATATTGGATTTGAATCAGATTTGAATTTTGGATCAATCTAAATTTATAAGACATTTTTCGTTCAATTCATTCTAATATAATTTCTGCTGGATTCACATCATGTGAGTGATAGATACCCTAATGGACTAAGTGATGTTGTTCATGAACAGATGGGAAGGCGAGCAGAAACCATAATCCTTCCTCTTGAGCTTCTTCGCCACTTGAAACCATCAGAGTTCAGTGATGCACATCAGTATCATATCTGGCAAATTCGCCAGCTCAAGTTTCTTGAAGCTGGTCTTGTTCGCTATCCCTACATCCCATTGGAACGTACAAACAACTTTGCGTCTCAACTTCAAAAAATAGTCCAAGTATGTGAAACAAGGCCTATTGATACAGGAAAGAATTCAGAAATCATGCGAACACTCTGCAACTGTGTCATCTCATTGTCGTGGCGTAGTGCTAACGGTGTACCTGCAGAAGTGTGCCATTGGGCAGATGGGTTCCCACTCAATATCAACCTCTATGTATCTCTCCTCTACTCCGTCTTCGACGTCAAGGATGATACATTAGTTCTCGATGAAATCGATGAGTTGCTAGAACTCATGAAGAAGACATGGTCAACACTAGGAATCAACAAACAGATGCATAATGCATGTTTCACTTGGGTGCTATTTCATCAATATGTCACAACAGCCCAAGTTGAACAAGATCTTTTATCTGCCTCTTTAGCTATGTTGGTGGAAGTTTCGAATGATGTGAACAGAGGAGATAGAGAACTCGTCTATATCAAGATCTTGTCATCAGTTCTTGCATCAATGCAAGTATGGGCAGAGAAGAGATTGCTAAATTATCGTGAGACTTTTCAGCAAGGGACAGCTGGGTTGATGGAGAATCTTCTTCCTCTTGCACTATCAGCTTCAAGAATATTAGATGAAGAGGTTACGAACCTTTCTATGGTACATGACAGGGAAGAGCTAGGCGTTGGCTTAATCGGAAACAGGGTGGATTATTACATCCGATCATCATTGAGAAATGCCTTTGCTAAGGTCTGTTCTTAAGCATTCTTACTCTTTTTTTTTTACTAAGAACTGTGTAGTCTACTACATGTAGACTTTATCAAATTTTTTGTCTAAATGTTTTCCGGTTTTGTTGTTTTCGTACTGTTGAAAAGATACTGGAGAATGTAGCAAATAGCATGAACACTGAATTGGAAGAAGAGGCAATTGAAGCTCTCATTCATTTAGCTGATGAAACAGAGGAAATTGCCATGGAAGAAAAGGAGCATTTCAGTCCTATAATGAAGAAATGGCACCCCATTGCAGCTGGGGTGGCGGCCATGACTCTCCACAATTGTTATGGAGTCGTGTTGAAACAATACTTGTCTGGAGTGTCCGTGTTGACAAATGATGCAATCAGGGTTTTGCAGAGAGCTGGAAAGCTAGAGAAAGATTTAGTTCAAATAGTGGTTGAAGATTCTGTAGATTGTGAGGACGGTGGTAAGGCAATCATTAGAGAAATGGTCCCTTATGAGGTTGAAACCATCATTATGAATCTTGTAAAAACATGGAGCAATGAGCGGTTGAAGAAACTCAGGCTGTGCCTAGATCGAGCTAAAGATACTGAGGTAAGTTCATTTTGCCTTTTTTCTATTTCACCTGACAATTTCCAAGTTTTGGTTGTTTGAGTTCATCTCAAACAAATCTCATAGTTTTACAATTATGGTTCAAATGTGTGTTCCAGACATGGAATCCTAAATCCAAAACAGAGCCATTCGCACAATCAGCAGTGGAGGTAGTAAGGATAGCAAAGGAAACCGTGGACAACTTCTTTGAAATACCCCTTGGCATTTCGGAGGAGTTAATTCAAGACCTTGCAGATGGCTTAGAACTCCAATTTCAAGAGTACACAGCCTTTGTTGCGTCATGTGGTAAGATCTAAATATTTGGTACATGTAGTGTTGTTGAATCATGAAGTTCTTACTCATTTTCTTCTTGCTGAAACAGTTATAACAGTCGCTGTTGTTTGTCATCTAATTAGGATCAAAACAAAGCTACATCCCTCCACTTCCTCCCCTAACCAGATGCAACAAAAGCTCGAAATTTCACGATTTATGGAAGAGAGCAGCCCCTTGCAGTGGTGGGATAAATGACCATCGTCGTGGAGCATTCACAGATGGTAATCATCCGAGGCCATCCACTAGTCGTGGCACACAACGCCTCTACATCCGCCTTAACACTCTACATTACATCTTTTCCCACCTCCACTCCCTTGACAAGTGTCTCTCCCTCGCCCCCCGGGCTCCCCACACTAACATGAAACGCGGCCACAACAACAACAACAATAAACATTTCACCAATTCTACTTCCTATTTCGACCTTGCTCGGTCATCTATCCAGGCAGCAATTCAAAATGTAGCTGAAGTAGCTGCTTACCGTCTCATTTTTCTAGACTCAAATTTCGTGTTCTATGATGGCCTATACATTGGTGATGTTGCAAATGCACGGATACGCCCTGCTGTCCGCACTCTGAAACAGAATCTTACACTGCTAGGGGCAATCCTAACCGATCGAGCTCAACCTATAGCAGTAAAAGAAGTGATGAAGGCTACATTTGAGGCCTACCTGATGGTGCTACTTGCAGGGGGTAGTAGACGGATGTTTTCGAGGTCAGACCATGAGATGGTTGAAGAAGACTTTGATAGCCTAAAGCGTGTTTTCACTACATGTGGGGAAGGATTGATACCTGAAGAATTGGTGCAAAAGGAGGCAGAGACAGTGGAAGGGGTGTTGAACCTAATGGGTCAATGTACAGAACAATTGATGGAGGATTTCAGCATTGTGACTTGTGAAGTAAGTGGGCTTGGGGTTTTTGGTTCTGGCAAGAAGTTGCCAATGCCACCAACCACTGGAAGGTGGAACAGAGCTGATCCTAATACAATCTTAAGAGTGTTGTGCCACAGGGACGATAAGGTGGCAAATCGTTTCCTAAAGAGGACCTTCCAATTGTCAAAGAGGAAATGAAGAACATAAGAACTGAATCATCAAGAATTCCACTTGACCGTATCTTTTTCTCATTATATTTCGAGGAAGAACAACAAAAGAAAGGTAAGGGAAAGAGTACATCGAAATGAGTTGTTGTTTCTTAGTGTGCTATGTATAAGGAGTGCATTTGGGGTTGATAGAACTTTTTGTATAAATTGTGTGTTCCGTTCATCCCTGAATTTTATGGACTAGTTTATGTTGTTGCTTTGTCAATGTTCCTCGGAAGAAGCACGGATTTCACAAGGCATAAATGTGACGCAACCAATGTAGGTGTTCCGTATATATTGGCATACAAGAAATTTACTTATGATATATTGTTGCAATTCAGTATAGTTGTTTTAGACTAAGTGTGTGCTTTCATTCAGGTTTCTGTTTTTTTTTTTTTTAACAAATGCTATGTATTACAACATCAATCAACGTATACAAAATACTTGATTCACAATCCACAGCACACTTTCACAACACAATCCAATGCTAGTACACCATCAACCGAGTCTCCAGCATCCACGTTCTCTTCTATCATAAAACAGAACGAAGGACCCCTATGTTGCTTTGGACGCGTCTTTGGAGGACAGAGTTCTTAAGCCTTTTCCTGTTGTTGGCTCTGTGTCTCAACTTATGTCAACATTCCTTTCTTGTTTTGAGACTTTAAACTTAAACATTTCTTGGTTTTCTCTAAGAATATGCATTGAATCAGAGACCTCTGCTCTGTAAATGTAGAACCTACTGACTACCGTAAAGAAGAAAAGATTCAAGACGTTGAGGACTGCAAAGAATCCATAATAGTAATCCAGATGAGAAGCATTAAGGTTATTGAGTATCCATCCTTTGTGTTGGCCTCTCTGGGTGAGATCTGAAACGGTCGAAAGCAAGAAACTACTAAGAAAGCTTCCAATCCCAAGACTAGTCATGGAATAAGAAGTCCCAAGACTCTTCATGCTTTCGGGTGCTTGATCATAAAAGAATTCAATCTTTGCTACCTCAAGAAACGCATCAGCCGTCCCCATGAGGACAAACTGAGGGAGTAAAATGAAAATACTGAGTGGAACTTGGCCTCCACTTTCGACAACACCATGATCTTTAGCAACACGAAGCCTCCTCATCTCAGCTGCAGATGCAGTCACCATGATTACAATGTGGAGAACAAGGCCAATTCCCATTCTTTGAAGAAGTGTTATCCCTCTTGGGTTCTTAGTGATCTTCCTCGCTATTTTCATGAAGTACCAATCGTATAACACAACCGAGACGAGCATTGATAGTGTTACAAATGCAGCCAAACTTGCTGGTGGGATCTTGAAGCTCCCTATAGTTCTCTCAAGAGTTGTACCTTGTTTAACAAAAAGGGTACCGACTTGAGCAACCATTGTGCTTGGTATAAACGTTGCAATCAATATTGGAATCATCCGTAACATTTGTTTTGTCTCCTCTACTTGAGTCACTGAGCACAACAGCCATGGATCATTGGAGCCTATTTTAACAGCAGCTTTGTTGAGAAACCTGTTTTCATGCAATAAACAAAAATCCTATTTAAGTAAATTCACTTAGTTGGTAAGATTTGTGGCGAATGGTAAAACAAATTTGTTCATACGATCTTTTTAGGATCCATAAAACCATGTTTAACTTTCAAAAAGAATTGGAAGGAATGACACTAACCTCAAAGAAGGAGTTGAGTCAATCCTGAACTTCCCTTTCGTGGTGTATTCTTCCAGTTCAATCTCATAGAGTTCTTTAGGATCACTTGGAATGGGTACGCTCCATTTCCTTAATGCAGCAACAATGACCCTAGCCATCCTAGTAAAGGGACTCCCTGAAGGCACCTTGTGCCTATAGAAGGGCGTCCCAGCTAAGAAAATCCCAACTGATACAGCAAGTCCAATTGTAGGGAGCCCATAGCCAAGGCTCCAACCCACATTGTCTTGGATGTAAACAAGGAATGTGTTGGCAAAGAGTGTCCCAAAGAAAATACTGAACATCCACCAGTTGAAGAAGGAAAGCTTTTGGGCCTTTTCCTTGGGCTCGAACTCATCGAATTGGTCTGCCCCGATGGTCGAGATGTTCGGCTTTGTTCCTCCAGTCCCAATTGCCAATGTGTATAGTGCAGTATAGAACAAACCCAATTCCAAAGTCGTCGCCTTTTTACACTGCGTTACATCGACTAGCTTACAAGGTGGGGGTTTCATCCCAGGGATTGAAACTGTGAGTGTTAGTAGAGACATCCCCTGTTGCCAATACAATTATCATCAGTATATTATCCAACACCTAAGTCCTTGCCATGGTTTATCCCAATGGGCTAAAACATTCATTTTGTGCATGAAAAGTATGGCAAAATTTACCATTAGGTAGATAGAGGACGCAATGACGAAAGTCCAGTACCGGCCAAGATGTGCATCTGCCACATAGGCGCCAAGAATTGGCATCATCCATACAGTGCCAACCCAGTTGGTGACATTGTTGGAAGCGGCCACTGTTCCTTGATGGAGCTTGGTAGTCAAATACAGGACCAGATTGGATGATATACCATAATAGGCCATTCTCTCAAACACTTCATACACTGTATTTGTCAAAACACAAATAATTAAAACCACAATACAATTAATCAAATTCATTTGGATAATCATCATCAATGGATAACATCTGTCAACAAGCGACTATAAAAACTACTACAAAACAATTGATTTGTGTGTAAACAAACTTGTTCTTCTTTGTTGTATATGAATTCAAAGTTCATCGATATTTGGATTATTTTGGTCTTAAGATTCCATTTCTAAGAGACCTATCCACCATTTATATTCTAATATACAAGTAGATATAGTAGTATATTCAAGAAAATATAAATTAAGATCCGCGGACATAGATTTATGACAGTCTCTTTTCAATTACGTATGACAAATTGACAATCCGATTCAGTTTTGTTAGATTATTGACTCTTAGTAATCTTTATGCCGGATCCTACAACTCACAAAATTAATTCAAAAGCAAGTGGGTCTATCTCAAGTGCATCATAATGAAAAGAAAAAATAAACATCTTCCAAGGTTTGAAAATTCATGAAATTAATTCATAAAATAGGAATCAAAGGACTTAATCATCATTTTATAGTTGAGGATTTGGATTTAATCAAATATTAATCTATACTGATCACCCCCATGCAGTGTTCACTGTAATTTATGTGTGCTCCGAACTTTTCTATCCCACAGTGGGGCCCTGAAATTGACTATTCAACTCTTTGTGTACCATTTCCAGAAGAAGTTGCACCAGTAGTTCGAAATTTTCTTGTAAATGAGTAGGAGAGAAACAAGAGAGAAAGTATCATTGAAGTTACTACAAAAGTTTCGTTATCTAACACTTCTAACTAAAGTGTAAACTTACAGCACATTGTTATAAGTTTATAATCAAATTTATTCATGCTCACAAGACATTTTGAATCTTAATTTGACACAAATCTTGGAAAGATCAACTTTGACGGTATTAAATTGTGAGCTGCTATGGAGAAGGCAAATCTAACGTATATCAGGTGTTACCATACTATAGATGGAAAACATCCATCCAATTCTATTGGGTTCCAGCTAAAAAATATGCCCTCTCCAAGATCAAGGTTACCCTCAACTCAAATATCCATTAAAAGCAATAAGGAAAAGGATGAAAAGTGAGTAGGAGAATGAGAGGAGAAAAATACCAACAACAAAGGAGCAAGCCTTCCAACCACCTCTCTTGGATCTAAGAGCAGGGTTGCCTTTGAGATCAACAGTTCCATCTTGTGTGAACTCATGACCAGAACGAGCTAACTCCTCATCACTGCTTGCAGCAATCTCAGTACCACCACCACCAACCATGTTTCCAACCAAATTAAGTGAATGAAGTTCGTTGTATTTGGTTTTGTTTGGTTGGCCTTTACTCACATTGTTTCTCTCTTCAGACAACCCCATTTATATAGATACCATACTATAGTACCTCCAAAAACATGTAATCCAAACCAACCCAAGATAATTACAAAAACTGCCATCTATTGACCCCTCACATTTTCATCTATACATGTAGTGGTACTCAATTGGCGTAAATGATCTAAATACGCCAATTGGAAGCCAATAACATATCTTGATACATCACGTACGAGTGTAATGTATTGAAACATGTTTGTGACTAGGTCGTGCTTACGAAGACTGAAGCCTCGTATTCCAGCCACACTACTTTAGTGATGTTTGTCCACTAATTGTAGCTCAGTTGGTCGTACATTCACTCTTCTTGTGAGAGGTCGCGGGTTTGAGACTCACAAATTAGGATTTTGTGAGTTTTCGCCCGATTATTATGAGCACATTTGTTCCGCCGTTGATAAGCCTTCGGGTATTGAATGCAGCTGTTTAGATGGACTAGACCGGAGTGAAGTGAAAACGAGTCTTCATGTAAGGTAGAGGCGATGGACCGGAGCGAAAGCGAATCTCTATGCGAGATGGAGGCGACAAGGATATTAAGTGATAACAATATTATAACATTCAGACCTGATTTGATTAACCCTATAAGATAAGGGTCAATAACCCAATTTTAAAAAAAAAAAAAAAAAAAAAAAAAAAAAACCCACCTTGGTGATGCTTGTAGATAAAGAAGATAAAATTAATCAAAGCAGAGGATCAAAGGATTCCTTTGGAATGCTTTTTTAGTGTTGATTGTGTGAACTAATCTTTCTGCCAACTTTGATTCTTATTCGCGTTTGTTGTTACCTCACTTCAGCTAATGCCCTGTTTCGATAATCAGAATTTCTTTGCTTCCACTTCCACAAGGTCATCATCAACATTGATGATTCATGTGTTGCTCATTTTTCACATGGGTTTAACTAAGGTGATCTGTCTGTCGAGTAATTCTTCCTGGCAGCGAGGTTGCTGTCTTGGGGAGATTTTACACTTTTGCCTCCCTCTCCTTTTTTAAACAACTTTTTCAAAAGGTTGTTAAAGATGGAGGGCAAAAGTATAAATTCGCCCCCCTCCCCCCACCACAGCAACCTCACTAGTTTTTCCCAGGCCAGCTAGAATTTCGGCTGTCTAATTGCGCACAAACAAAAAAAACCCTGATATTTTTTTTTCCTTCTAAACTACTACTTCTTCAACTTCATTGTACAAAAATAGAATAAAACGAGTAAAATTTAATCTTTGCGTAAAACCTAGTTTTGAAAAATATGGACAAGTTGAGTTTCAAGCATGTGGTTGCAATGTGCATGGAAGCACACAAGTGGAAGATTTGACGCGCTTTTGCCATTAATGGTGGGAAGTTTTAACCACACAACGATCTTTCTTTCATTAATTGTCTGAGTTCCGTAACCAAGAATTTGGTTAGCTCGACCAAAGTCATTCATTTCAAACCTTCCATCCAACAATCATTATGATGATCTGATGAACTATTCTTTTAAGTATGCGGTTGCTTGAATAATAGCAATAGATACAATTTGCACTTCCATGATTAATTTTAAAAAAATTTATCCTTTGATTAAAAGAAAAATGAAAAAGATATAGAAGAAAGATACAAGGGAGAGAAAAAAAAATTTTGAGCACTTGAGGTTGGAAAAAAAATGTATTTATTTAGTTTCTCATTTTGAAGTATTCTAATCTTCTTCCGAACAATTTTTTTTTTCGATAATTTGAATAGTGGGTTTAAAATAAATTTTATAATTTTTTTTTAACAATTGCGAAATCTCCAACTATGGGGCTGTTACACCATACTAGATTATTTGTAACTTGCACATTATCATACAATTGTAGTCAAATTTAAGTATCCATGATCATGACCCTTAGTTGGCTAGTCAAAATATTCACTCTGTCTTCGTCGTAACACTCCCAATCAATGGACTTGTTAAAATTTAACCACCATGTAGACTTTACAGGTTCAAACTATCTATGTGAATCCAATCAGCTAAAAACTAGATGATGAACACACACACGCATGATGTATGAAGTGTGAATAGAAAATTAAGACTGAATCTTGCAAGGTCTGAATTTAGTTCAAATAGATGTCTTTGTTTCATTGTATTTACAAATAGGGATCGGTTCGATTTTACACCTAAATTATGAACTAAACCGAGTTAGGTCGGTTTTAAAATTTTCAAATCGAAATCGAATCGATCATTAATAAAATCGATTCGAAACCGAACTGATTCTAATTTATGCAAACCGTAACCGAATTGAACCGACTAAAATCAAACCAAAATCGAAATAAAATCGAACTAACCGACTATTTTAAATATATTATATTATTTACATATAAAATATATATTATTTATTATATATTCGGTCGGTTCAGTTTAGTTAGTTAAAATCACATAAAAATCAAAAACCGAACCAACCACTCCGATTTTGAATTTTTTAAATTCGAAACCGATTCTAACCGAATTTAAATCGAATCAATCGATTCAATTTTGATCGATTCAATCGATTTAATCGATTTTTTGTTCAGCCCTATTTACAAATGAGTCAACTTTGGTTGCATGTACACGGATTCGTGACCAAACCACGAAGGGATATTTAGAGAGGATTTTAAAGAAGCACAACAAAATGAGAGAGAACAAAGGATGAGTTTTGCCAAGTTGTGGTTTAAGTCCTTCTGACTTGAAGGGCATTTTTTTTGTCTTTTTTAAAGTAGTCTGACATGGATGAGCTTCTTCTAGATCACTACTACTTATTGCATTAAATTTGTGCTGACTAGTTTGGTTGAAATCTTTGTGACTCGGTGGAGTTTGGAGAACAACACAACACAAATTAGATTTTTTCTTATGAGTATGAGAAACAACTGGTGACATCAGAAGAATTTTGTAGTAGTAGACTGACTTTTTAACCATTTGTAGGGAGTGGTGAACTATACATGAAAGCTACCTTGCACGGATAATTGGATTCCAACACCTATAAAATCTATTATTTATAAATACCACTTTCTTGAATATAATTTTCATTTATAAGAAATAACTCTTTTTGGAAAGCTTATAATAAATAACTTTATGAAAAGAAAACAACAACTTGTAATATTCATCTAGAACACTAATAAGATCAAATAATGTGAAAGAAAGAAAAAGGCCTCACGTGCTCATGACTTGACTTGAGCTTATTCATCCCGTTCTAGAATGTTAGAATCTAGATCAAAGAAATCAAACTTATAGTTTGAATGGTAACAATGTAATAGTATCTATTTCATGCATGTCTTTTCTAAGCATGGATAAGAAGACAAATTGCGTAGAGTCCTTCTAGGCGGTGAGGAAACGGCCGAGAGGGGGATTTACCACTCATTTTCTCGAGATTCATAAAGACACACATCTCAAAGGAGATGAATGGTCACACCCCCTCACCCCTTTCCTCGCCATTTAGAATTTCCAAATTGCATGTTAACCTAATCAGAGTTTTAAATTTTACGAAAACTAAGTCCCACCTTTTCAATCAAGATATTCCGCTGCGAAAACTAAGTCCCACCTTAACATTATTGAGAGTAACAAATTGCATAAATTAATCTAAGTCGTAAGAAGAAGGCGTTGAAAATATTCACTTTGTCTTCTTCATAACACTCCCAATAAATGGACTTGTTAAAATTTAACCACCATGTAGACTTTAGAGGTTCAAACTAGCTATGTGAATCCAATCAGCTAAAAATTAGATGATGAACACACACGCATGATGTATGAAGTAGGGGTGGGCATCTCATTCTTCGATTTCGATCTCGTTCTGTCCCGATTTTTTCGAGTTTTAATGGGATTGAATAATTTCATCCCGATCCCTTTCCGTCCCGATTTAGAATGGGATGAAGATTTTTAATCTCGCCAATCTTGTCCTGTTCCGAGCTAAATTTTTAATATTTATTATTAATATTTTTATTTATTTATTTATTTTTATTCATATAAACTTACAGATGACTGACAGAAACTCATCGTGTTTGCAGTGGTAACAGAAATGTTACTTCAAGAAATAATTATTCATTAAGCAGTAGAAAGATATCAGACAGTTGCTTGAATTTTCAATAAAAGTGGCTCCAATTATTTAACTTCCAAATATTGATAATACACATGTGAAGATGAAAAATAACAATTAATTAACTGAGTAATACATATTCAGAATGAAACATTTAGGGGCGGAGCCAAGAATTTGAGAAGTCCCGAGCTGTAAAAATAATTTTTTTAATTACGATATATGTATTGATGGTAAATCATTATGAATATGTTAGAGCATCACCAATAGATCTATATTTCATCCCTTATAAAAGATGAAATGTCATTTTGTCAAGGAACCATGAATTTTATTTCTCACAGTAATGAAATTGTAAAATCAGTTGGGAGGCCATCACAGCGACACAATACTCTTAGTGGGTCCCATTTATCATGTCATTTTCTAAAAGTCAGCCCACTCGACTTCATTGTTAGAGGATTTAGTGGTTACCCTTATATTCGCATGTCACATCTATATCTAATTATAAGAAAATTATTTTTCACGCTCTTGTATGATGATAATCTTTGCAGCAGTCACAGGCAACACACTGATCTCGTTCCGTCTCGAACTCGTTTGGGATGAGACGAGGTCGGGATGAAGTTTTTTTCATTACGTCCCAATCTGATTCCATATAAACGGAATGAGATAAAAATGGGTATATTTCGTCCCACCCCATTCCGTGCCCACCCTGGCCTAATATGAAGTGTGAATAGAAAATTAAGATTGAAACTTGCAAGGTCTGAATTTAGTTCAAATAGATGTCTTTGTTTCATTGTATTTACAAAGGAGTCAACTTTGGCTGCATGAACACGGATTCATGACCAGACCACCAAGGGATATTTAGATAGGATTTGAAAGAAGCACAACAAAATGAGAGAGAACAAAGGATGAGTTTTGCCAAGTTGTGGTTTAAGTCCTTCTGACTTGAAGGGCATTTATTTTTTATTTTTTAAAGTAGTCGACATGGATGAGCTTCTTCTAGATCACTACTACTTGTTATTGCATTAAATTTGTGTTGACTAGTTTGGTTGAAATCTCTGTAACTGGAGTTTGGAGAACAACACAACACAAATGACTTTATAAGTAGAAAAATTCTAACTATCTAGGGAAATGGCGAGGAAAACAGCGAGGGACCTAAGGGGGGAGGGGAGCCGTCCATCCCTCCTGGGATGTGCGTTTGAATCTTCGGAATGTGTGCATTGACATGAAGTGGTGAACTATACATAAAAGCTACCTTGCATTGGTGTTTTGGATATTACATTAGTTTGATTACCAATCGTACAACTACATTGTACAGACTTGAACTCACAATATTGGATCAGAATAGGGATGGCAACGGGGTGAATTGGAGTGGATTTAGGCAAATTCATCCCCGCCTCGTTGGAGATGGCGGATCTCCAAATCCACCCCGAATAATCGATAATTTATTTTTGTAAAAACCATCACCGATCCACACGGATTGGAGGATATCCGCCCCGCCCCGATAATCCGTTAAAAACCCTTTGGTTTTGAAAAATTCAGGAGCTGCTAAAGTCAGAAAAAAAAAAATTTGAAACGAAGAAGAAGATGCAACAGAGATTTACACATTTGCTTCAGTAAACTGATCAAATAACTGTTAAATCAAATACTTCAAATTTCGCCTAAACTAAAACCAGATCTGTAGAGATTAGCATAGAAGATAAAATCACCAAAGAATAAGAAGTAGAAACGAAAAACAAATCAAACATTACACATTTAACATTTACACTCAAGATCGATTTGGATCATCCTCTTCAATATCAATTTTGGATGGGGATCTTCCTCTTCAAGATCGATTTTGGATCTGTGGATCCTTCAAGATAGATTTTAGATCTGTGGATCTTCGTCTTCCCCTTCAAGATAGATTTTGGATATGTGGATCTTCGTCTTCCCCTTCAAGATCGATTCAAGATGGGGATCTTCCTGACTTCCTCTGATTCAAGATCTGTGGATCTTCATCTTCAAACTCGATTTGGATCCTATGGATCTTCATCGCCCACCGATTGCCATTCTTAACGTTCCTGACTTCCTATGATTCAAGATCTGGGGATCTTCATCTTCAAGCTCGATTTGGATCTTGTGGATCTTCATCACCCACCGATTACATTCTTAACGTGCACTGCCATGAAGTTGAAGATAAAATTTTCGAAGAAGAAGATCTTCAGTGAGAAGAGCAAAAGATTTTCAGTTGAAAAGATGAAGAATACTTATTTGAAGAGAAGGTTTTCGAAGAAGAAGATCTTTAGTGAGAAGAGAAGAAGATCTTCAGTTGAAGAGATGGAGAAGACTTCTTTGAAGATCGAAGATGGATAAGCCTTCTTTGAGATGGAGATGGAGAAGATCTTCAACTGAAGATCTCTACTTCTCTGAAGTGAGGCGGAGTGAGAAGTGAGCCTAGGGTTAGGATTTTTTCCTTTATAAAGGCCAAGGGTATTTCAGTAATTCTAATGATTAAACGGATATCCGCGGGGCGAATTTGTCCAAATCTGTATTCGCCCCCATTATTTGATGGATGTTATTTGTATATCCGTATCCGCCCCGAAATCCGTTTAAGCATACCCAAAACTATCCCAAACTGATTGGGTGAGGCAGATATCCGTGAAAATCCGCCCCACTGCCATCCCTATATCAGAAATTCTAACTGTCGAGGAAACAGCAAGGGAGGGGGTGGGAACCCTCCATCCCCCTCGGGATGGGTGCCTTCATCCTCATCTTCATCTTCTAACCAAAATGCTCGTCTGGTTCTTAATGAATTTACAAAACCCATATGTCGTTCCTCCTTCGCACACTCTTTCCTACACCACCATCTCTCATTTCTTCAAAACCCATTTACTTTTCTTCACTCTCTCACAGGAATTTCTTCAAACACCACCTCTGCTCTCTCATTGTCAGTCTCAATACTGAAATTCCATCTCTCCAAAACCTCAGAAGTTTCCTTGCTCATAATCACAAGCACAATCCTTGAAATTCCCTTCACTCTCTCACAAGCACAATTCCATCTCTCGTTGTCAGTCTCAGAAGTTGCCTGAAGTGATTCTGTGGAGATGGAGTGATTCGAGGTGGAGTGATTCTGTTTTTTGGTCCCTCCCTCTTAAATTTCAGCAATGAAATTCAAAATGGATTTCCCGTTTTTTTTTTTTTTAAACAAAGGTCGGGCACGTGCGAGGCACCCTCCCTCGCCCATTTCCTCGACAGATAGAATTATTCTGGATCAGAAATTCTAATTGTCAAGGAAACCAGCGAGGGAGGGGGTGGGGATGGAGGGTTCCCACCCCCTCCTTCGCTGGTTTCCTCGCCAGTTAGATAAACTCATATTGGATTTGTCTAATTGGACCCCTCCCTCGCCCGTTTCCTCGCCAATTAGAATTCTCCCACAATATTCGAGGACTAATGTTTTGATATCATGATAAATTGTCAATTATTTAAAAACTCAAACTTATAGAGAGGTGAATCAATCATATATCAAGCGAAAGTGAGAGCAGGGTTGTGAGACTAAAATTATATCAATGGGTACTAATCATACAACTACACTATCATAGATAAGTACATGGACAATTTAGATCCATAGATAATTGGATTCCAACACCTATAATGTAACACCCCTACTTTTTCAATGACAATAAATATTTATGTTTCTAAAATTCAATTGAAATTGTGTTTCAAAATCTTATTTTGTTTGACAACTAGTATTTTTCGAAATTCAGTTAACTTTCTTACCTTCCGAATCTCGGGACGAGATTTCATTTAACGTGTGTATAATGTAACACCCCTCAATTTCATAAACAAATTTATTTTATTTTGAATTAAATAAAATAGGGTTACATTTAATTGAATGTGAATTTCGAAATTAGGGTTTATTTGGTGAGTTTAGAAGGTGGGTACTCTCAGAAGTTCAGTGGGGGCGAATAGCCACCCACCCTATAAAGAGAAAACCCTATTTTTTCTTTTCTTGCTCCTTCTTCTTTTCCCCCTTTACGTTTTATTCTGCAATGGCAAAGCTCGATCACGCAAGCGTTGGCGGAGTCTCAGACAAACCCATCAGGAAGCTCACCTCGACAGTCTGCTAGAACAATGCGTGGCACAGTTCAAGGACGATCAGCGATACTATGATGATGTCAGATTCGGATCCTCTATGCGGATTCAATTCAAGACTTCGAGGGCGTGTTCAAGATGAAGAGGAGAGGGCTTGGTGGCTGATTGTCACACCAAAGAAGGAGATTGCTCCTCGATCTAAACACACATCCAAAAAGCTATGGGGAGGTGTTTCAAATGGTGATGTCAGTCGCATTGGACCCAATTGTGAAGTAAGAGATGCGAGAAACAGTTTGATATCATGGGTAGAAGCAGAGTCTTTGCTGCCTCCTTCAAGATCAACTATAGCAGCAGCCTTCAGTCCTGATGGAAAAACTCTTGCATCTACACATGGTGACCATACCGTCAAAATAATTGATTGTCAGACCGGAAACTGCTTAAAGGTGCTGAGTGGTCATCGATGAACGCCTTGGGTGGTTAGGTTCCATCCAGTGCACCCAGAAATACTCGCAAGTGGAAGCTTAGATCACGAAGTTCGGTTGTGGGATGCGAATACTGCAGATTGTATGGGATCATCCTGAACTTTTGCTACAATTAGGGATTGATATTCTTCCAGTCTTGATTCAGGTGGTTGATGCTGGCGCAAACTTGCATATATGCTGTTGCTCTCTTTTTGTTATCAATAAATTAGTCTATTACAGCAGGCCTGACATGCTTATTGAGCTTCTTAAGGATACAAAACAGCAAGTGCTTAGATGTGGATTAGCTGGTACTCTTGATCAGAATTTACATTCGTTGGACTCTGCATCTCTAATTGATATTGGAGTCAATGAAATTGTTTCTTCAGATGATCAGAAGGGCAGCCAGAACTACTACACAGACCACTGTCATACCATGGAGAGGGTTGCGATGTGGCTGTTTTAGTGGCTAAAACAGGGTGTTTGTTGGCTGTGGGGTGATGATTTGGTGGCTGCAAAGTGTTGTTTTGTTGGCTGCGATAGGTGGCGGTTTATGGGCATGGTGGTTCCGAAGCTTCGCATTATGTTTGCGATCACTTGTTTCTCCATCTTATGAGTGAGTTCTTTAATCTTTCTTGATAATTTGTTTAGATAATTTAATGTGTTTTTGGTTGATAATCTTACTTATGTTTATGATAAGTTTTACCACGGTGATTATTGTGTAGATTATGATATGTATTGGTATGTCGAGTGTTAATAGGAATGGATAAAAAAAAAAAGAGTAAAAATTCATGTTTCATGAATCGCCCAATTAATTCTATCTACTGGATGGAGTATTGAATGAGTAGAGAAGGTTCAAGTGAAGGGAATCTGAAGTGGGGTTTTGGAGAAGTTGCTGTATCAGTGAAATTTTCATGTAAGTTTGGATTTTGGGTTTGTGTTCTATTGTAAAATTTAATAGATTGGGAAATTGTTTGATTAATTGAGATTTGGGAACTTGATGTTGTTGACGAAGTCCAACCTTTTCTTGTATTGGTGGGGCAGTGTTGTTATCTTTGGGCAGTTTGGTGAGGAAGAACCTATACAATTTGGGATTGATCAGATCTTTGTAAGCAAGAAAGAATACAGTTTGGAACCAACCTTAAAAGCAAGCAAGAAAGAATACAACCAATTATTATTAATTATTATTTTGTGCAGCATATGCTTTGCTTTGCTTCATCATAGGGTTCTTTTGGTTTGGTGTACATAAGAAACAGAAAGAAAGTATATGGTGATAGTAGTTGTTCCTACAGTTAGGAGTTTGGTGTATATCTTTTCAGCAATTCAACACGTTGTTTCTACTTGCCCACTTCCATTATTTATTGAGAGCAGTCATTCATGCCCTTGGCAATCCTAGTGGTTATCTATCAACAACATTCGAGGCAATTCAGGCTGTGATAAAGTTGGTTTGGTCTATTCGTGTGGACGTGGATTTGTTGCACAAATCATCGGTGATTTCGTCAAGTGAGTTTCTTCATTTCTTTCTCTTCTACTTTGAGTCCTTCTTTTCTATCAGTTTGCCTATGCTGTGTTACTTGTTTCTTGTTCCACTTGTTGTCTTTTGATGAGTAGAGTATATATAAAATAATACCCTTTTTAGATAATCGTTTGTTGGATGGTTTGATTTGTTGATTGGGTGGCTGGTTCATGTTGTTTCTTGAAAATAGAATATCCCCAATTTACAAAAATAGAATGGGTTTTACCTGTGAGAATGGGTTTGCTTTCTTTGTGCCTTTTTGTTCGTGTATCTTTGCAATGTTTGTGTTTGAATTCTGTGATGGGTATTTATGGTTTTGGAATGTGCAACATCGAATAGAATGTTTGTATTAGAGATGGGTTACGAAGGGTTGCCCTTGACATGAGTCAATACTTGATGAATCTATCGATGATCATAAATTTGTTGTAAGTCATTGGATAAACTTTGGCAAATAGTCACAATGCATTGTTCTTGTGTAATCAAGGACCTGTCAATATTTTGTAAGTTGTGTTTGTGAACAAGTAATTTAGTACAAGATTAGGAGTGGGACAGAGAGGAGGATTACACCTTGTTTTTGAAGCTAAAACTCTATTTTACTATTGTTATTAATTTATGATCAATATTATAGTGTAGTTCATTGTCATAATGTCGCAAGGTCATGGTAAGTGGTTAGATCTTCTAATGGCTACTACTAAAGTGTGGCTAGTTTTCTATTGTACAATTACTTCTTAGTAGGACTTGATTATGATGTGAGACAATCTCCCACATTTTGTCGAGTATTTGGGTATATTGAATGTCGTTTCTTATTAAGGCACTGTAAGCTAAGTTAGCTCACACCGAAATCAGTGTTTAAGAAAGGCTATTAGATATGGATTTGTTTGGCTTGGTTAAACTACAGTTAGTAGCTCGTAACTATGTTTTTCATATTCTAAGTTAATAGTGATGCTTGAGATGTGAATGGTTGGTGAATATTAATGCATTGTGATTAATGTGGAGATTGGTATTATCATGCATGTTGACTTGTTTATGCATTATGAAGATTTTAGATATTTGAATCAAGGAGTGGCTTAATTGTCATATTGTTACATAGCATGATTAATGAATATGCTATGTTTTCCCCAAAAATGTGGGTGAATAGATTGTGAATCAATTCATGTATGACAAAATGTCATTGTGGAAGAATTCTGAATTATGAAAAATAAATGATATTGGTAAGCCTTGATTTCTGAAAATATAAACCACTTGGGCTTGTATCACTTAGAACTACCACATCTCTTTGTTTATTATTTCCCCTCTCTTACTAGAGAAACTAAATGACCAGTGGGTCGTCTTGCGGAGTTGGGGCACCCATTTCTTACTAGAGAAACTAAAATAACCTTCGGGTTAGTCTTGCGGAAATGTGGTGAAATTGTATGCCTAAAATAGGCTTTGATATTTATCCGTCAAAAATGTGACGTGAGTTATGCGCATTGATAGCCCAAGAGTGGCTTTTGGTACTCATATAGTTAGGGGTATCCGCAATGCATGCCTGTATGTGATGTCCCCACTTAGGCATGGATGACGGAGTAATCCTCCTTTATATGAGAGAGGCATACGGGCATGTATGTTCGGCACGGAGGTGGTGCGAATGTGGTATCGTCTAAGTGATCAATCTGTTAAAAAGATGAACCTAATTCAAATAAAAAGAATAAATGATGTTGCGTTGTTTCTAATTCTTTTTATGCAGGATGGCAAGTCCACTAATATTTCTGCAGGTCCGACTTGCCATAGTCAACTCCTATAGGGTAAGTACAGGTAAATGCATTTTTACTTAATGGAGATGATGATATGATTGCCTCGTTGAGGAACTAAATTCTTGGAACTGTGTTTTCTTGCATCACACCTTTGCCTCGTTGAGGAACTACCTATTGGTGTGATGGTTTGTTGTTTGTGTTTCGCTCGATGTTTATCACGTGCGATTTTATTGATTTTTGGAATGAAGATTTCTCACACCAGCTTTATTGCTGACCCAAGTGAGCTTTTGCTTCTTGGGTACATTCCTTTGTGAATGTAGCCGATTAGCTTTTCAGGTTCAGAGACTTTTGAGCAGCGTTACGGGAGTTCCGCTAGTGGGGCTAGCGACGTCAGTTTTTCCTGGTTAGACTTTTGTATTAATTTTAGTTTGTTCCTATTTTCTAAATTATACTTTTTGTCTTTGCTGCTAAATGTCTCTGTTGTTATTGAATTTCACGTCTCGAATTTTGAGGAAACGGATAATCCTACATGGATTTTAGGATTTCGTTTTTCTTCAAAAATCGGGGCGTGACATATAAAATCTATTATTTATAAATACCACTTTCTTGAATATAATTTTCATTTATAAGAAATAACTTTGTTTTGGAAAGCTTATAATAAATAACTTTATGAAGAGAAAACAACAACTTGTAATATTCTTCTAGAACACTAGTAAGATCAAATAATGTGAAAGAAAGAAAGAAAGAAAAAGGCCTCACGTGCTCATGACTTGACTTGAGCTTATTCATCACGTTCTAGAATGTTAGAATCTAGATCAAAGAAATCAAACTTATAGTTTGAATTGTAACAGTGTAATATTATCTATTTCATGAATGTCTTTTCTAAGCATGGATAAGAAGACAAATTGCGCAGGGCCCTTCTAGGCGACGAGCAAACGGGCGAGAGGGAGGATTAACCATTCATTCTCTCGAGATTTGTAAAGGTACACATCTTAATGGATGAACTGTCACACCCCCTCACCATTTTCCTCGCCATTTAGAATTTCCGAATTGCATATTAACCTAATCAAAATTTTAAATTTTACGAAAACTAAAACCCACCATTTCAATCAAGATATTGGCTGCGAAAACTAAGTCCCACCTTAACATTATTGAGAGTAACAATTTGCATAAATTAATCTAAGTCGTAAGAAGAAGGCGTTGAAAAATCATTAACCGGACAACAACCATTAAATATCGATGAATCGTGATCCTAAATGAAGATAACTTAGATATCAAAGAAAAAGTATCGTTCGGCTTCGGGTAGTGTTGGTCATTGTGATTGTTATTTTATGTTTGAAAATTTTAACTCAAATTATTTGATTAATGACTATTATGACGAAAACAACAGTGACTATTATTTAATTTGGCCATCCCATTTAATTAGTCTCCATTCTAGCTAGCTAGTTCCAACACATAATCTTATTTTTCTTATATGCATGTTGACCTATCAATATGTTAATTCGAATATGATCGGAATCCGATGTATTCTAATAGGAGACGGATATAGGTATTCAATCAGATAGTCCAATTATGATTTGAATTCGTTAACCCATTAACTTAACATAACAAATATGGATTTGAGTATATTCGATCTGGTAATTAATCCAATCCGATTCCATCTTATGTAAAATATATGCTTTACTTTCTTACAAGTAATAAATGCATCTATACACGTGGTTAGGTTAATAATGAGTAACAAATAAAATTCAACACATTAAAAAAAAGCTTCATATCGGATCAAATATCCGTTAAGATACAAAATCAAATATAAATTTGAGTATTGATAATCCGTCGGATTATCGAATCGGATCGAATTCACCTTTTTTTTTTCCTTATCGGATCGGAGGATACAGACTAATCCGAACCGAATCCGACAGGTTGGATTGGATATTTGATCTGAATGCACCTTTTTTCTTGACAGTGATTTGCCACCAACAGGTTTCTTTGTATGAAAATTCTTTGTAACCAAATGTCTACCTTTACGGCTTTAAGCATTTTTATTTTCACACAAAAAAGGTCAATGATTTTGACCCGTATAAAAAATCTCATTTATTAGAATGGTCAAAATACATGTAATGTAGGTGGGGGGGTTTCACTAGAGTACTTATGGTACGGTGCTTATGCGTTGGGTCCAAGTTCGAGCTTGAGATCGAAGTACTTGTGGGAAAACCTGAAGCAGCCTATTCTGTTTTACCATCTTGACTCTTTTGTAACATGCAATAAAAAAAATTGTGACATAAAGACCTCAAGAAAAATCAGTAACGACACGTTTCGAAAGCTTAAAAAGTCTATAAACAATAACTGTGACAGAGTCTAAACTCCACCTTGTGAAGCACTTTTCATGGGTTTATTCAGTGGCCAAAGCCCATCAATTCTTTAATGTTTTGATCATCGACGCCCATAAAAATAAATAATAAAAAAATATGTTGGATTCTCAAGGATAACCAATGAAAATATGTGACGGTTGCGCTTTATTGCGGAAGCGGATAGACACCAACAATTGCACACAAGTACCACAAGAATCCAATCAATTAAATAGAGCAATTAGCAATGAAAGTAATTAGAGAAAACAAAAAACATACCACAAGAGACACAAAGTTTACGTGGTTCGGCGAATTGCGCCTACGTCCACGATGAGGTGATTCCACTATATTCAAAAACAAGGTACAAGAAGATGACAATTCTCACATAATCTCTCAACAAGAGATGAAACAATTCTAGCAATTATCTTTTTCTATTTCCTGTGCTTCACAATTTTTCTACATGCAATAAAAAAAACAGTTACAGTTCTTAATATATATAGGAACAGTAGTTTCCTATTTCCTAGAATTTGTTTCATGTTCAAAAAACAGTTTCCTGTTTCACAAAACAGTTTCCAGAAGTCCAAACGTACAGTTTCCTGTTTCAAACAGGAGTCCAAACAGTTTCCTGTTTCACAATTCTTCACCTCGGCGAATTTTTTTAAAGAAAAAAATGAGCCGAAACAAGACAAAAGAATAAACTGATCAACACTCCACCATAGCTTTGTCACCTCACGAAACCGCCTCGAAGGGCAACACCCCAAAAGGCCCTCAATCAACATGAGTCAATGTGGAGTAAGTCCAAACAATGTTGGAACTTAACTCCAGGAACAACCTTTGTCAACATATCAGCAGGGTTGTATTTTGTGTGTACTTTCACCAAAGACATATCACCATCCTCAATTACATCTCGAACAAAGTGATATCGGACATCAATATGCTTAGTCCTTGCGTGATGAACCTGATTTTTAGCCAAGTGGATGGCACTCTGACTGTCACAAAGAACTTCAACACTATCTTGTTCCACACCCAAGTCATTTACAAGACCTTGAAGCCACAATGCTTCTTTTACAGCCTCTGTCAATGCCATAGACTATGGCTCTGTAGTATAGAGAGCCACTGTATTCTGAAGCATAGATCTCCAACTAATCGGAGCACCGTATATCTGAAATACGTAACCAGTAGTAGATCTTCGTCTATCTAGATCACTAGCATAATAAGAATCAACAAACCCACGAACTTGACATGAATCTCCACCGAAATCCAAACCCACATCCAAGGTACCTTTTAAGTACCTAAGCATCCATTTCACTGTCTCCCAATGTTTCTTCCCAGGGTTTTCCATATACTTGCTCACAACACTAACAGCCTGTGAAATGTCAGGGCGTGTACATACCATAGCATACATTAAACTGCCAACTGCACTAGCATAAGGAACATGCGACATGTATTCCTTTTCTTCCACTGTGACTGGAGATAACTTTCGAGAAAGTCTAAAATGTGAAGCCAAATGAGTAATAACCGGCTTTGCGTTTTCCATGCCAAACCGTGATATGACCTTCTCAAGGTACCCCTTCTGTGAAATAAATAAATTTGTATTCTCCATTTTTCTTTTTATCTCCATACCAAGTATTTTCCTTGCAGCACCCATATCCTTCATCTCAAACTCATATGCAAATTGAGACTTCAATTTATTTATCTCCACCATACTCTTACAGGCAATGAGCATATCGTCAACATAGAGCAAAAGATAAATAAAATGCCACTACGAAGTTTTTTCAAGTAAACACAACAATCATACTTACTTCGTGTGAACCCATGTTTCAACATAATACATGTCACAAATTTCCTATGCTAGTGCAGTTTGTAGTCTTATGTATGTCATGATTTGCACACGTCCCGATATCGCTCATGCAGTCAGTCTGACTAGTATGTTTATGTCAAACCCGGAAAAACAACATTGGCAGGCAGTGAAGTGAATATTGAGATATCTTCAGGGTATGCTGGATGTTGGTTTAGTATATGAGAGAGGAAATGTGTCAAATATGATCTGAGGTTATGTAGATTCGGATTATGCTGGTGATCTTGATAGGCACTGATCGACTACAGGTTATTGTTTTACATTGGTGATGGGTCCAGTGAGTTGGAAGTCTCAATTACAGTCTACAGTTGTTTTGTCTACTACTGAAGCAGAGTACAGGCTTGGTTAGTGATTTGGGTGTTACTCAGGATGATGTGACAGTGTTATGTGCTATCCATTTGGCGAAGAATCAGGTTCATCATGACCGGACGAAGCACATTGATGTGCGGTATCATTTTCTGAGGGATGTCATCAAGGATGGTGAGGTTCTCTTGGAGAAGGTGAGTACTAAAGACAACCCCACCTGATATGTTGACAAAAGCGGTTCCAGGGATAAAGTTTGAGCATTGTCTTAACTTGATCAGACTCTCTCAGTGCTCATGCCCCAAGGGGGTAGAGCCCTTAGAGGCATGACGACGATTCTCTAACCGAAAATGGGTCTTGGCAATTTTTCATGCCAAGGTGGGGATGCTTATGTTATTGTTTGTGATACTTGTGTGGTGGCTTGAAATTGTTCGCCAAGGTGAAGAGGTGAAGATTATTGGACAAAGTAGGACTCACAGTCCTTTACAAATAAGGACTCAATGTGCTTGTGTGATTGGTTCCCAATTTATTGGGAAGAGTTGGACAAGGATGACTCCTTTGTGGCTCCCAATTTGTGTGGTACTCAAAGTCCTTCTCTTATCTCTTTAAAGCAAGCATACAACAATAGATTGAAATAAGTAAATACAACGTGAATTAGCAACAAACACACAGCTGAACACATGGTAGCATACGCAGTGTAAAAAAGGCTACGAACTCGGCGTGAAACGGGCAGCAAGACGACGTGAAACCGGCTGCTAACACAACGTGAAATAGGCTGCAAGTTTGGCGTGATTCGGTGTGTGTGCAGCGCGAAACAATAGCCAAGTAGAAGGATTGAGATCGAGTGATTTCAGGTGTTCTTCGTTTGTGAGTTTCGTCAAACATTTGGTGGTATTGTTTGCTTGAGATTGGGTAATATCACGGATCGTTGCTTGACAACGTTGTAATCTTCAAGTAAATGTTTTCAAATCAATAAAATAGTTACAGAGTCGTCGTCCGTGGAGTAGGCAAAGCCGAACCACGTAAATCTCAGTGTCGTATTTATTTTCTGCATATTGCTTGTCGTTTGCTATTACTTGCATAGTATTTTTAGCTATTCACTATCACCACCTAGGTCTAGGACTTGTGTTGAAATTATTTGCATTAGCTAGTATTTTCTTTACAAGTGGTACTAGAGCGTCAGTTAGTTGGTGTTTGTATTTTGAAGATGTCAATTAAAATTGCTGAAATGTCTTCTTCATCACGTGATGATGGCTATGTGAAAGTTCATGGGTTCGATATTGTTCGATTCAATGGTAGAAACAATTTTTAAGTTTGGCAGATGTATTGTAAAGTTAGTTTGGATCAGATTGATGCACTAGATGAGAAAAATAAACCATTATCAGATAAGGCGACAGTTGAGGTTATCGAGAAGTGGAGTAAAACAGATCAGAAGGCATGTAGTACGATTCATTTGTGTCTTTCTTGCAATGTGGCTTCCAACTTCGCTGATGAGATGACGGCTCAGAGTATTTGGGATAAGCTTCAGGCCATGTATCTTCAGAATGATCAGATGCGTGTGATGTACCTACAGAAAAAGCTCTCAACTTTTAGGTTGCGGTTAAGTAAACTCATGACTGATCACATAAATGAATTTGAATGTTTATACTCAGATTGTGTTAGCTTGGGAGCTAGATTTGAAGATATTCAGAAAACATTATTCTTGTTAATTTTTTTGTTACCGGAATGAGAATCATTTGTTGATTAGATGATAACATTGAAGAAAGATAAATTTGTGTATAGTGATATAGTTCAAGCTATAATTGCAAAGGCTTATAGAAAGAGTGTTTCGAATGAGGATGTTCAAGCACGTAGTCTTTCAGTGACAAGAGGAATAAATTATAAAATGAACAACTACAGAAAAAATCGGTCTAAATCAAAAGGTAGAGATATGTATAAGGTTGAATGTCACAAATATAAGCGCAAAAGCCATTACATAATGATAAATGATAAATGATATGATACGTGATAAATGATAGTTTGGTTGGGGGTCATTTATTTCTTTTAACTGAACGGTCTCTTTGAGAGTTATACAACATATTTGCAGATTGCAGGGTTTTATTGTTACTAAGTAGTTTGGAAGTATTAGATGTCATCGTACTATGAGGTTGGTGTTGTATATTATTTTGTTTTATCACACTAATTTATAGAAAATTATTTTTTGCATTATAACAATGATAAATGGTAATGGTAATAATAAATGATAAATAATAAATGATAATAACAATAACAATAATTAATAGTTTTATAGAAAAAGTAGAAAAGCAGAGAGAGTGAAGATGGGGGTCGGTTTGGGGTTATTTGTTTCTTTTGATTCTATTGAACGGTCTCTTTGTGGGTTGTACATCATATTTGCAGATAAACAATTTGGAATTATTAGATGTCATCGCACTATACTACTATGAGGTTGGTGTTGTATATTATTTGGTTTTATCACACTAATTTATAGAAAATTATTTTTCACATTATAACAATGATAAATAATAATAATAATTAATAGTTTTATAGAAAAAAGAAGAAAAGCATAGAGAGTAAAAACGGGGGGTGGTTTGAGATTATTTATTTCTTTGGAAATTCTAAATAGTGAGGAAAGGGGTGAGGAAACCAGCGAGGGGGAGGGTGTGACCGCCATTTTCCTTGAGATATGCACTTGCATTCTCAAGATGTGTAGCAGCGCAAATCTCAAAAAAAAATGAGTGGTAAAACCCCTATCTGGTTTCTTCGGCCCTTTTCTCGACTATAAGAAAGGTTCTTATTTCATTCTCTTCTGCTACTATTGTGTTGTTCAAATAATTTAATGTTGGTGTACTTTGCAGGACTGAAAATGACTTGACAAAGAGACGTTATGAACGGTCTCTCTGTGGGTTGTACATCATATTAGAATTCCCCAATTTATAGATTGCAGGGTTTTATTGTGACTTAAACAGATTGGAATTATTAGATGTCCTCAATCTATGAGGAATGAGATTGGAAATCAGATGCGAATGTTAGTGTTTACTACTTTTGAAATCTCTCATTTACTTTTGTTTTATTGGAAGGGATGGAACCTAGTTTTTTCAAGTCCTTCTTCAAGTTAATTTGCTCTTCTATTTATAATAGGAAGTTTACAGACTACCACTGCAGCTAGCAAAATGATTATCTGAAAATGATAGCAAGAAATGAAAGGCAAAAATACATGAGATGCAATTACTACAAAAACAAAATTTATGTAACTTTATTTGGAAACTCCACCCAAGCCAAATATATGTTCTCAGATTACAAATTAGATCTCATGTCCGATAATTAATTGAAGTTACTAGTAGATCAATCTTATTCTTGTGTTTTGGTTCAGGGGAAAGTTCAAGAGAATACAATCAAAAGAGATGAGCAAGATGAGACGAATAAGGTTAAGACTGACAAAATTTGATGTTTTCCCACATCTAAATAGAAATAATTTTATTAAAGTAGGTAGATGCACATTTATGTTTACTTACTATCTAAAAATAGTATACCATAACTAAAACTGCGATGAATATTTAGAACTCAAAAAATTATGACCACATTCATAGTCTCGGATTAATAATCACTTCAATGCAAGTGTAACATTAAAAATTAAATAATTCAGTAAAAAAATTGCAATTGCAATAACTCTAGCCCATAATCATGCTCCTCACCATAGGAGAATGCCATCCATCGAGGACCTGCTTAAGAGTCTACAGTCTAAATGCTGTTTGCTCTAAATTCAGTGAAGAAAATCAATCAAATGGCCATCTCGAGATGATGTGATGTTCTATCATTTTTGTTGTACAGGTTGCTAAAAACATACATGTTCTCTTTCTGGAACTTCCTAAATATTAGCAACAGGGTAAAATAAGTCTGGTAGATACTATTTACTGTTGGAAAATATGCTGTAAATTCGAATAAAAAAGTAGGAACGATGGTACCAATTTTGCTTGGGTTGAGTCGCGGACTAGGTCGCTCTCTTTAAGACGTTTCGCGGCTCTGCCCAAAATTGTGCAAGCAGTAACGTAGCCCCGCCGTCCCCAGGATAAAACAACCCAGAATCTTCTCTGTCTCGTTCAAAATTTGCACAGTAGATGAACATAATACAATTCACCCTTAACCTCCTTATTTGCTCGAAATAACCAATACCATTGAAATAAATCAGCAACAACCAAAAGAACTCAAAAACAAAAAAAAACAAAATTGATTGTAGAAACTAAAGCTTCTTTGCTAAAACTCTTTTGAGAACACTTTTTTCAGAACTGTTTGGAGAACACTTTGATTTTCTTTTTCTCATTTTTTAAGACTCAAAGTATGTATAGTATTTAAAGGGAGAATACCATACATACGAAAACGAAATACAGGGTAGGTTCATACTCATAAGTCGCGCGGAGAAGACGAATCAAAATGTGGAAGAGCAGATCACAGCGCAACTCATGCAAACACGTTTAAATTAGAAAGATGTCTAGATACATCCCGTCTAGATTCATTCATTCTTCATAAATCCAAAATTTATTTTCATTTAAATAAATTTGTAGCAACAAACACGTTTAAATTAGAAAGATGTCTAGATACATCCCGTCTTGATTCATTCCTTCTTCATAAATCCAAAATTTATTTTCATTTAAATAAATTTGTAGCAAAAAGAATGGGTTGCTCTCTTAATGACCCGACCCGACCAACCGGACAATCCCAAGTCCTAACATTCTTCTTATAAACTCTACCATAAAGAGTTATATAGTAGATATGAGACTAACAATTAAAGAGAGAGATCCAGGGACTAAAATCAGAAAGAGATTCAGGGTTCAGATCCAAGTTCACACCCATTTTGTTTTATTTTAAAAAACCATATTTCCAACAATTCCCCACTTGAATTTTTAAAAACATATTTCCAACATTTACTGTGAATGACATCCCTTTGGTATGCTTCATCAATGATAAGTCGAAAGCAAGAGGAAAATCAATCTTGAGAGGTCCCTCGCAATTGGTACTTTGAACTTCATTGAGACTCGTCATTCAGCTAGAGGCCTCAATCCTCAAACAAATTCCGACTCTGTCAGTGTGTCATTTTTCATTAGAGGAATCCACAAAATCTCAAATGTCTGCATTTCTTCAAAATACAAAGTCACAAACATTTAAGGAATGACATTTGAAATCGGATGTGGAAGTTCAATAATTCTAGCTGGCCTGGGAGGTGCGCCTGGGTGGCTGCCTGGACACTCCCTGGCACGCGTTCGGGACCCTCCCAGGCACGTGCATGCTTCTGGCGGGATTTCGGCGAGCCAAATTTTTGGGGAAAATTTTCGATTCTTCTAAACCGAAAATTTGGGGAAATTTTGGGCGAATCGAAACAGAGAACAGCCTGAGTTGAAGAAGAATCGATCTAGAGAGAGAGAGAAAAGAATCGAGAGAGTAGAAGAAGAAGAAGAAGAAGAAGAAGAAGAAGAAGAAGAAGAAGAAGAGGAAGAACAAATATAAGAACTTGTTGAAGCAACTGGAATCAGCGACCCAAACGGAGGAAACCCGCGAAAGGTAAGTCCCAAACTTGAAATGTCTCGATTTCTTCTTGATTTCTTCTAGATCTAGGGTTTGTAGATCTAGGGTTCCTGACGGTTTTTTTTTTTTTTCTTTTTTTGTATGTGAGTTATATGACTAGTAGTTTGTCTTGGTTTCTTCTTGAATTTTCTTTTCTTTTTTCTTGAGTTTATGTTTAGAACTTGTTATGAAATGGTCAAATTTATAGTTTGAATTCACTTTTTTCAGTAAACACTATCACATTACTTTCTGGAACTAAATTAATTAAAGCATTTAATTATTTTGAAAACATAGGATGGTTGTGATTTGGTCAGTTTGGTTTTGCTTGATTTGGTGGTATTCAAGTCTGTTTGATTTGCTTTTGGTTGGCCTGAGAAGATAATAAGTTTGCTTATGATTACTTATTTTGTCCATTTTGATTTAGAAATAGTAAAAATTAGCAGTTTAGATCAGTTATCAAGTTTGGCTCAAAAGTCAAAACGGGAACAAATGTTGGGGAAGAAAAATGTTGGGAACAAATGTTTGTCTTGGTTTCTTCTAGATCTAGGGTTTGTAGATCTAGGGTTCCTGACGCTCTAATTTTTTTTTTCTTTTTTTGTATGTGAGTTATATGAGCAGTATTTTTTCTGCAAACACCATGTATCTGTGACTTCTACAAAATTTGAAATTTATTTTGAAGAACTTCTGTGTGTTTCATTCCAAATATTTATTTGATACTGCTTTGAATCCATAACTACTGAGAGATCACATTCAACTTACGAAGGTTTAGGGAAAACAATTTCAAGGCACTTCAATAGTCCTAACTGTCTTATGGGAATAGTTTATAAAATTTTGAGTCAGGGATTAATATTATTGGTAGATGTGATCATTTTTATTGCAATTTCCAATTTGTTAGGAAAACATTTATTGTGATCCGCGCTTGAAGCTTGATTTCATATTGTTTAACTTTTTAGCATTAAGCATCATATTTTTTGGGTCAGTAAGAGATAGATGTCCTGAATATACAGAACAGAAAAATAGATGCCTATGTGCATATTTTCTTTGATGTGATTATCATTTCCAAATATTGATTTCAGAATCGTAAGTTTTATGTTTTTGTTTTATACTCTAAGAGTAATTCTACACAGCGAGGAAATGGGCGAGGGGAGTGAGGTGGCGGGGGTGGGAGCCGTTCACCTCACTCGGGATGTGCGCGTAAAAAGTCAACGCACGCATCTCGAGTGAGGTGAACGGCTCCCACCCCACCTGTCACGCCCCGATTTTCGAACAACATAAATAAATAGATTGTCCAAAAACCAAGGCACAACAGGAACACATAAAATGATACAGTCATAAGGTGAAAAACAACTAATAAACTCTCTCAATATTCTTCCTCAAAAATGAGGTCCACAACGAATAAATGAAAATTACAATAATCCATTCCCCAAATAAGTATCTGACAAAACTTAGCATTTATTTCCAAATCCTACATCTGATTACCTAGGAAATAATAATAAAGAACTAAAAAAAAAAATAAACGCGTCGACTCCTCAGTTATCGCCACGCAGCTATTATCCTTCCTTACGCACCAATTAACCCTGATAGTTCTCTGGGACTACGCTCATTAAGAACGTACCCAAATTTGTAAAACAATACAAAATCTGGGTCAGTATAATCATACTGGTGTGAGCAAACTTACAATTCAAACAATTAAATATGAAAGTACAAAAATGCAAATTTCACCTTGAGGAAGACAGGTAGTTCTCATTCAAGATTTGAATGAGCGGTTAGTTTCTTCCCTCAAGGCTAACCTAGTACGAGCTAAAATAATCTCTACACAATTTAATGACATGCTCAATTAAATGGTTTTATTTAATTATTTGTTTTTGATTTCTAATCCTTGGCTCCTTTTTCCACAATCGCACTCTCCTCCTGTGCCGAACACACCTCACCCAAGTGTGCCTCCCTTGCCATCGAAGCCACTCGGAGCGTACATGACCCAAGTGGGGTGCCACCTCGAGTGTCATGTCATCTCACCCGAAGTTCGATCACTGACAAGCATTTTACACGTACAACCGAACTCACATGGAACGGTGCACTGATATGCAAGCAAGTCTGCATACCCATCATTCTATCACACGTATACAAGCAAGTCTGTATACAAAAATTTCTTTTCTTTTCACATTTTTTTTTTTTTCGGAGTTGTGGAAAAAGAACATTTACCAAGTATTTTATTTGAGCCATTTTATTTATTTATTTATTTATTTTTTTTTTTTAAAACAATTAACATCACATCACATCCCCCTACAATACCATATGCATAAAACCTTACTACACTTATATTCACAACATTTTAATCATGTACACTGTTGCAACATGACATCAATTCTCCTCCACATATACCCAAAAATAAAAAAAAATAAAAAAAAATAAAAAATAAAACTGAAACTATTAAAAACTATATTTGTAATGTCGATCATCAAATATCAACACATGTTGATTTGACTTGATAAAACAGAAAAAAAAAATTCAATAGCCAACAATGATGAATATCACTCTCTCATCTTTGTATAAGCAATCAATGCTTTTCAAAACCCATTGCAGAGTCAACAGTAATTCTGTTTCAAAAGTATATGTATAATCAAACTACACACATGTAATGCTTTGTATAATCAAACTACACACAAACTTCTTTTCAATGCTTTGTATAAGTAATTCTGTTGAAAAGCAATCAATGCTTTTCAAAATCCATTGCAGAGTCAACAAACTTCAAAAGCAATCAATGCTTTTCAAAACCCATTGCAGAGTCAACACTAATTGAAACAGTAAAAACACATTTTTTTTTTTTAACGCGCCAAGCGTCGAATGTCAATCAAATAAAAATTCCTGTCAGTTCATAGAAACGAAAACCCATACACACAAACGAAAATTTAAAACATAAAAGAAAAAAAAAATCCCTCGTCCATCCTTTCTCTCTTTCATATGTAACCTAATATACGATATATGTAATCAATAATATTACAAAAAAAAAAAACTAAGCAAGAATAGAGTTGTACTCACTGATTTTTGCAAGAATTCAAAGTTCCTCTTTCCAAGCTCCTCCCACTTTCAACGTAGGGTTTTTTTTTTTTTTTTTTTTTTTTTTATGTGTGTGTGCAAAGAGAAGAAAGAAAATAAAACTAGGGTTTTGTCTTTAAATGAGAGATTTAGGGTTTTCTTTGGCTAAACACACCCACCCTTTATCTATTACTCACCACTAGCCTAAACCTAAATTTGAAATTAAAAATTATAAACTATTATTACTTGTAATTATTATTAATTAATAATTACTACTAATAAATATTATTAACTTCTAAAATAATGCAAGTATATTGGTAAGTGAATAGGGCGGGTATTACAATATACACACCTTAAAAGAATCTCGTCCCGAGATTCGGTAGGATAAGGATTAGGCGAATAATTCTGGGTGCATACGCTTTACTTTGTCCTCCAGCTCCCAGGTGACATCGTTCTCCTTTTCACTCCACTGAACTTTGACCAAGTTGACTTTCTTACGTCGTAGTTGTTTCACGTCACGATCAATTATCCTCATCGGCCCAACTGTATAGGTCAAATCCTCATTCAGTTCAATAGTTGTAGGTTGAACAATATGAGTTGGGTCTTTCACACATTTTCTCAGCATCGAGACATGAAAAACATCATGGATCATCGACAAACTGGGCGGCAACGCAAGCTTGTAAGCTAAGCGACCAACACATCCGACAATCTCGAATGGCCCAATATACCGCGGGCTCAACTTTCCTTTCTTGCCAAATCTCATCACACCTCGCATGGGAGACACCTTAAGGAAAACTAAATCACCAACCGCAAACACTACATTCTTGCGCTTTTGATCTGCATAGCTTTTCTGTCTACTCTGGGCAGTTTTTATCCTTCCCCGAATAATCTCAATCTTCTCTGCAGTCTCCCTAACAATCTCTGGTCCCAACAATACGGTATCACCTACCTCTGTCCAACAACTAGGAGATCTACAAGGCCTACCATACAAAGCCTCAAAGGGTGCCATACCAATGCTCGATTGGTAACTATTATTGTACGAGAACTCCACCAACGGTAAGTGATCTTCCCAACTACCACCAAAATCCATGATACAAGCTCGCAACATATCCTCTAAAATCTGATTTACCCGCTCAGTCTGCCCATCCGTCTGTGGATGATACGTCGTGCTCATAGCCAAGGTAGTACCCATAGCACGTTGGAAACTTTCCCAAAACGCGGATGTAAACAATGGATCTCTATCTGAAACAATGGTAATAGGAACCCCATGCAACCTTACCACTTCTCGGATATACATAGCAGCTAACTTGTCAGTATTCCGAGATGCACCAATGGGGATAAAATGGGCGCACTTAGTCAAACGGTCAACAATAACCCAAATTGACTCATGACCCCTCCGAGATCTAGGTAAACCATCAACAAAATCCATCGAAATGTGTTCCCACTTCCACATGGGTATTTCTAGAGGCTGCAATAAACCAGACGGCCTCTGGTGTTCCGCTTTCACTTGCTGACAAGTGAAACAGTGAGAGACATATTCCCCAACATCTCGTTTCATGCCTTCCCACCAAAAACTCCTTTTCAAATCATGGTACATCTTCGTACCCCCTGGATGAATAGTAAATTTAGAACGATGAGCCTCGTCCATAATCTCCTTCTTTAATGCCGAAATATCCGGTACACAAAGTCTACCATGAAATCGCAATCCTCCATCTATGTCCACGGACCAATCAGTAGGGCAGTCATCCAACGTATCAATTATCAAATCATTTATTTTGTTCATGAGAAACGGGTCAGTGTGCTGAATGGAAATGACCCGGGTAATCAGGGTAGGTTTAACTGTCAAACTACAAACATAAGCTCCTCTAGTATGCGGAACAGTCAAAACATCATGAGCTGCGATAACCTCGAGAATCTTCCACTCTTGCACCATAAGAGCGGTCAACGCACTATGTTGCCTGCTAAGGGCATCTGCCACCACATTTCCTTTGCCTGAATGGTAAAGGATTTCAAAATCATAACTACTAATGAACTCCATCCACCTCTGTTGCCTCATGTTTAAATCCCGTTGTGAAAATAGGTACTTCAAGCTTTTGTGGTCAGTATATAACTCAAATTTCTCTCCATACAAATAATGCCTCCATATTTTTAAAGCAAAAACCACTGCTGCTAATTCCAAATCATGCGTGGCATATCGCCTCTCATGTGGCTTTAACTGCCTAGAAGCGTATGAAACTACTTTCTGATCTTGCATCAAAACACATCCCAAACCTGTTCCGCTAGCATCTGTAAACACCACTAACTTCCCGCCACGCGTGGGAATGATTAAAATCGGAGCTGTAGTCAACCTTTGCTTCAACTCTTGAAATGCAGTCTCACAGTCCTTAGTCCATATAAACTTGACATCCTTTCGAGTCAGACTCGTCAAAGGTGCTGCAATCAACGAAAATTTCTCAATAAACCTCCTGTAATATCCAGCCAACCCTAAGAAACTCCGAATTTCAGTTGCATTAGTGGGTTGTTTCCATTCCTTGACTGCTGCAACTTTGTCAGGATCGACGGCTATCCCTTCACTAGAAATCACATGCCCAAGAAATTTCACCTCTTTCTCCCAAAAGTGACACTTACTAAATTTAGCATACAGTTTGTGATCTCTTAACGTCTGCAACACTATTTTTCAAATGCTCTCGATGGTCCTCCATGTTTCGAGAATATACCATAATATCATCAATGAAAATGACAACAAATTTATCAAGGTACGGACGAAAAATACGGTTCATCAAATCCATAAAGAAAGCAGGAGCATTGGTCAATCCAAATGGCATGACCGGAAATTCATATAACCCATACCGAGTCCGAAACGCCGTCAGAGGTATGCTCTGCTCTTCAACACCCATCTGATGGTACCCAGTTCTCAAATCCAACTGTGAAAATACAACCGCCCCTTTCAACTGATCTAACAAGTCATCTATCCGCGGAAGAGGGTACTTATTTTTTATTGTCACCTTATTTAGTTCTCTATAGTCGACACACATCCTCAAAGTACCATCCTTCTTAGAAACAAAAATAGCAGGCGCACCCCATGGAGAATTACTTGGTCGTATAAACCTAAATATACACACCTTAAAGGATTAACCATATAGTTACTCACAAATAAGCACATATATATATAACTATTATAAAAACATACGAGAAAAGAAAAAAATTCTTACCCCTTCTGGAGTAATTCCTCCAGTTGGACTTTCATCTCATCCAACTGCTTAGGAGCCAATCGGTATGCAGCTTTCGAAATCGGTGCTGCCCCTGGCAACAAGTCAATTCGAAATTCGACTTCTCTCTTAGGTGGTAAACCAGGAATCTCTTGGAATACATCTACATAATCCTTCACCACCTCAACCACGCTAATATCTTTCTCTGGTATATCCATAGAGTATAGAGTGCTCGTCATTGTGGAGTCCCCACAAGGTTCACAAACATGACTAACTCGCGGCAACATTGGTGTATCTATCAAAATGGTTCTCGCGGCACAATCTATAGTAACATAGTTTTTACCCAACCAATCCATCCCAAGGATAACATGAAAATTCTCAAAATTCATAACTATCAAATCCGCAACAAGTTTTCGACCCATTAAAGAGATCTCAAAGTTTCTACATTTCTCAAATAATGTGACAGTGCCTCCTATGGGTGTCTCAACACATAAAGGTTTGATAAGTGGCATAGTTTTAAGATTTTCTTTTTCTACCATTCGCCGAGAAATAAAAGAATGAGAAGCACCAGAATCAAATAATACTCGCAAGGGAAACTGAGTGGTGATGGTACCTTCAACATTCTCTTGCCCTGGTATAACTGCAAATGCACGTGCTGGAGCTGGTGGGGCCTGCCTACCCTGTGGAGCGCCTTGCCAACTGGGACATTCACGAATGAGATGCCCTGGTTGGTTACACTTGTAGCATAACTTACCAGTGGGAGCCTGCCCTCGTGGTGCTGTAGGTACCTGAGGTCGAGGTTGCTGATATGGGCCTTGTGGGTCCTGATTCTGAAATGTCGGTCTCTGCCACTGCTGCCCTTGGGGCCTGTAGCCACCCTGCGGCCTAAAACCTCCCTGGGGTCTCTGCTGGAACTGACCTCCAGATTGGGACCTCGGCTGATACTGAAATCCAGATCCTCGCTGATTTTGATCATAAGGCTTATACCTGTTCTGATCTCGGTTCCCAGATGAACGCGAGTTTCTAGACGACTCACCTCCCCTGCTCTTCTCTCTAGCCTCTCGAAAAGCAGCGTCTTGCTCTTCAAACTTGAGAGCTAAGTCTAAAACTCTGTCAAAGGGTTCTTTATCAAAGGGTAAAAGCGACTTTGACAAATAATGACCCAAACCCTTGATAAACTTCTGATTCTTCTTGGCAGGGGTATCAACCAAGTACGGAGCATACCGAGTCAACTCGTTGAATTTTGTCACATACTGGGTCACTGACTTTGTACCTTGCGACAAACTAAAGAACTCTGCAGCTAGCTGAGACTTCACAGCTTCAGGTACAAACTGACAGTCAAATTTGGCCTTGAAAGTCTCCCAAGTCATAACAGTCGTATCCATGCTCTCCTCCACAGAATCCCACCAATACCTGGCATTACCATCCAAGTTATGAGCAGCTAATTCTTGTTTTTGTACCTCAGTCATCTGCATCCGATTGAATATGGTTTCACACTTGCGAATCCACTTCTCAGCTGCAATAGGGCCAGTCTCTCCGTTAAACCTCTGACCGCCTAAGTTCCCAAATTCCTTATTTCTCCTGGCAAACGGGTCACCATGACTATCCTGATGGTTGTTCTGCACAACCTGCAAAAGTTGCGTCATCATGGCTCCCACGTCTACCTGGACCAAGTTAGGACCCCCTCCCTGATCATTTGAACCATTTGGGCCATTAGTGTTATTCCGCCCGTTGTCACCATTCTGTCCATTGGCCCCATTTGATCGAGTGTTCGCCATTACCTTCAAGCAAAAATAAATAATCATTAATACTTAATACTCCAAACATTCATAATCCCATCTCCACACTTCCGAGGATCACCTAGACCTACCCTAGATCTAGGCTAACCAAATGCTCTGATACCAAAAATGTCACGCCCCGATTTTCGAACAACATAAATAAATAGATTGTCCAAAAACCAAGGCACAACAGGAACACATAAAATGATACAGTCATAAGGTGAAAAACAACTAATAAACTCTCTCAATATTCTTCCTCAAAAATGAGGTCCACAACGAATAAATGAAAATTACAATAATCCATTCCCCAAATAAGTATCTGACAAAACTTAGCATTTATTTCCAAATCCTACATCTGATTACCTAGGAAATAATAATAAAGAACTAAAAAAAAAAATAAACGCGTCGACTCCTCAGTTATCGCCACGCAGCTATTATCCTTCCTTACGCACCAATTAACCCTGATAGTTCTCTGGGACTACGCTCATTAAGAACGTACCCAAATTTGTAAAACAATACAAAATCTGGGTCAGTATAATCATACTGGTGTGAGCAAACTTACAATTCAAACAATTAAATATGAAAGTACAAAAATGCAAATTTCACCTTGAGGAAGACAGGTAGTTCTCATTCAAGATTTGAATGAGCGGTTAGTTTCTTCCCTCAAGGCTAACCTAGTACGAGCTAAAATAATCTCTACACAATTTAATGACATGCTCAATTAAATGGTTTTATTTAATTATTTGTTTTTGATTTCTAATCCTTGGCTCCTTTTTCCACAATCGCACTCTCCTCCTGTGCCGAACACACCTCACCCAAGTGTGCCTCCCTTGCCATCGAAGCCACTCGGAGCGTACATGACCCAAGTGGGGTGCCACCTCGAGTGTCATGTCATCTCACCCGAAGTTCGATCACTGACAAGCATTTTACACGTACAACCGAACTCACATGGAACGGTGCACTGATATGCAAGCAAGTCTGCATACCCATCATTCTATCACACGTATACAAGCAAGTCTGTATACAAAAATTTCTTTTCTTTTCACATTTTTTTTTTTTTCGGAGTTGTGGAAAAAGAACATTTACCAAGTATTTTATTTGAGCCATTTTATTTATTTTTTTATTTTTTTTATTTTTTTTTTAAAACAATTAACATCACATCACATCCCCCTACAATACCATATGCATAAAACCTTACTACACTTATATTCACAACATTTTAATCATGTACACTGTTGCAACATGACATCAATTCTCCTCCACATATACCCAAAAATAAAAAAAATAAAAAAAATAAAAAAAATAAAACTGAAACTATTAAAAACTATATTTGTAATGTCGATCATCAAATATCAACACATGTTGATTTGACTTGATAAAACAGAAAAAAAAAATTCAATAGCCAACAATGATGAATATCACTCTCTCATCTTTGTATAAGCAATCAATGCTTTTCAAAACCCATTGCAGAGTCAACAGTAATTCTGTTTCAAAAGTATATGTATAATCAAACTACACACATGTAATGCTTTGTATAATCAAACTACACACAAACTTCTTTTCAATGCTTTGTATAAGTAATTCTGTTGAAAAGCAATCAATGCTTTTCAAAATCCATTGCAGAGTCAACAAACTTCAAAAGCAATCAATGCTTTTCAAAACCCATTGCAGAGTCAACACTAATTGAAACAGTAAAAACACATTTTTTTTTTTTTTAACGCGCCAAGCGTCGAATGTCAATCAAATAAAAATTCCTGTCAGTTCATAGAAACGAAAACCCATACACACAAACGAAAATTTAAAACATAAAAGAAAAAAAAATCCCTCGTCCATCCTTTCTCTCTTTCATATGTAACCTAATATACGATATATGTAATCAATAATATTACAAAAAAAAAACTAAGCAAGAATAGAGTTGTACTCACTGATTTTTGCAAGAATTCAAAGTTCCTCTTTCCAAGCTCCTCCCACTTTCAACGTAGGGTTTTTTTTTTTTTTTTTTTTTTTTTATGTGTGTGTGCAAAGAGAAGAAAGAAAATAAAACTAGGGTTTTGTCTTTAAATGAGAGATTTAGGGTTTTCTTTGGCTAAACACACCCACCCTTTATCTATTACTCACCACTAGCCTAAACCTAAATTTGAAATTAAAAATTATAAACTATTATTACTTGTAATTATTATTAATTAATAATTACTACTAATAAATATTATTAACTTCTAAAATAATGCAAGTATATTGGTAAGTGAATAGGGCGGGTATTACACCACCACCTCACTTCCCTCGCTCGTTTCCTCGCTCATTTCCTCGACACTTAGAATTTTGCATACTCTAAATGGTTCTAGTTCCATTTCTTCTTAAGCCCTGTTTGTTGTGATTGCAAAGCAGAGTAAGTCATTAGGAAGCATTACTAATTAAATTCACATTGAGAATACAAAAACTCGTTTTGGGGAGAAACGTACATGTCTATAAAAAGTTGTTAAAAACAGTATATTGCACCAAAAAAGTCTAATTGTTTTCCATTAAAATCTCACCATGATCCTCATTAGTCATCCTGGGGATTCCCTTTATAATTCCAACTTCTCTACTACTATGTGGTGGATCTCTTCAAGATAAGTTTAAAAATCCCCAAACCAAGTGTTATTGTGTTCACTAACTATTCATGCTCACAAAGGAGAAATGCATGCATTTCAAACTACTCGATCTTCAAACATTGTTTTATTGTGTCCACATGCGTATCTATCGGGGCATTTATTTTCTTAAATGCAGGAATGGCATTCAGAGCGTATGTTGTCTATCGAGGTCGTCGCCCTGGAGTATACCTAAACTGGCCCGCATGTTTATCAGGGTATAGTCGTGCTTCTTACAAAGGGTTTATGTCAGTTGAAGAAGCTGAGGAATCATACGAGTTGTGGGTTCGCTCAGAAGCGGTGAGGAGAGATTCGGAGGAATCCAACAACAATGAAAATGTCACAGTTAACAATGTAGTTTTTGATGATCAAGTCGGTACATCGAATGATCAAAGAAATGTCACTGAAGGGAACAAGGATCCTTGGGCTTACACGAGGGACTTAATCAATACTTTGATAGTTGTACTTATTATGTTAGGTTTAATATTTATTATTAAGCTCTTGAACGAATGATGGAATTATATGTAATGTAATATGTACATACATATGTATTATGTGAATATATTTCATAATCCAATGAAATTTGTGTTTCATATTGTTCTTTTTTTTCTTCCTTATGGTATGATTTTGTAACTGAAAATACAGACTACATGGAAGACGAAGAACTTGGGTCAGAAGGTGATCAGGAAAGGAAGAAGCAGAAGAAGGAATCTGTGGGTAAAATGTGTCTAACTTTTTTAATTTTTTTTCTCTGTAAAGCTTTCATGTCTATCTATATTTGCTAAACTTTATTAATGTGTTGTTTATTTTGGTGATGCAGCACAGTTTACACCTCCTATCTCAGATTGTTAATGATTTCAGAATTGATAACGATACAAGAGTCTCTGGACTCGACCTGAAAGGCATTCAAAAACTTTCCATGGAGAGGAACTATGAGAGTCTAAACAATCAATTTGGAGGAGTTGAAGGGGTAGTCAAGGCACTACAATCAGTTATCTCTTTATATCTACCTCACTTTCATCCCTAACTTCATGTAGACTGACTGAATGGTTTTTCAAGATAGCTACACAAGTAATAGTAGGAGGCGCCTTTCAGGAACACTAGCTAGCTAGTTAGAGAGATGTCAATGGAGTTCTTTGATCTCATGCATTTTTTGATATATTTTCAAGTGTATAAGCTAGTTTCATTCATTTGAAGTTCACATGTTTTAATGGTTATTTATGGAGTAGATCGAGTTTGTTTTGACATTCAAGTTTTTCTCTGATCAGGTTGTAGAGTTCAGTGATGAGTTCATGCATGGATCAGAAATCATAAAATTGCCCTGCCTGGCTCCCTGCATGCAATGGTGAGGTTTGCAAACTGTTATAGCAAGATTTAGAAAATAAATGAGATGGGGTTAACATCATCTATTCTTCTGATGTCTTTTTGTTATAGCAAGATTTATAAAAGAAAATAAATGAGATGTCTTTTTGTTCTACATTTCCTTACAGGGTTTCAGCATTCATTTTCAAGCTCCAATCTCTTCTTCTGACAAGCCGTTGACAGCAAATAGTGGTGATGCAGCACAGTTTACACCTCCTATCTCAGCAGTTTATTTTTCAATGAGGTCAGTCAGCAATTCATATATGAATTCTCAATTGTTTGGAGAATAATGTACTAAGCAATTCAGTGCTTTGATCAATTGGAAAATATGCATGTATGTGATTGCTAATGCCATATTACAATGGATTGAGGAGGTTTTAGATAGATTCTTATGTGTAGGCTGAGAATTAGATTCGTATGTGTAGGCGGAGAATTAGACGCAGTTTGATAGGTGATTTTGTTATGTTACTGAGCACTATCAATCTTGAACTATTTTCAGTGCCTAAAACTGCAGTATTTAGTCCTAGTTAGGAGCAATTTTCATTTGTGCATTTTCATGAAAGACAGTTTTGGAGTTCTTATAGATCCCTTCCAGTTTTTTCTTGCAGCTTTTTCATGTTTTTTCTTGCAGCTTTTTTCTTGCAGTTTTGGAGTTCTAATATTCCAGTTTTTTCTTGCAGCTTTTTCATGTTTGATTTTTGTGCTTCAAACTGCTGGTACTGAAATCAACAAAGCTAGATTGGATAGTGAGAAGGAGCAGAGTATGATCTCAGAATGTATTTCATACAGTCTTTTTGTTTTATTTTGCTTTTTAATGCTATCTATGTTCTTGATTGTGGTACCATGTAGTGTCTATTGAAAGTTTTCATTTCTCTTTTGATAGGCCCCCTATTCGATTTGCTTATACTAGGAGGAAACATGCCAATGGGAAGCAAGTGGACTGATTGCCAGAATGAATGCTGTTATTACTGATGATTGCAAGTGAATGCTGCTACTGAGAAATGCTGGAACCAAGTGCTGCTATTACTGAGAAATGATGGGGACCAAGTGCTATGACTGAATACAATAAAAGGTTGTAACAGAATAATATGGGAAGTAGGTACTATAAATAGAGATAGAATAGAAGAGAGAAAGGGCATTCATTGATTTGTAATTCTCATTGTACAGATAGCATTAGCTGTCTAGGAGTTTTGGAGCTTCTCGAATAGCTCTACAAGGAGATTGGCACTCTCTAAGTTGCTATGTACATTGTTTGATATCCTACTTCTATCTCTCTAATACAATATCCTCTTTTCAATTGTTTCACTCCTCTGTCTTCTATTTCTGCTATTTCTAAATTGTCTGTTCCAATTTCATTACATTGTCTGCCATTGTGGATCATCAACTGACAGTATATGATCTCTTGAGGATATTGCTGATGTTGCTCTGTTGAAATTGCATCCAAGCTTCAAATCTGCAAACAAGAATCAAGATAAAGGACAGTTCATATCATCTTTGTTTGATTACTGAATGGCAATTAGCTTTCAATGCCCTGGGAATGTGTAAGGTTTTGAATCCAAATATTTCGAAAGAATGGAGACAGAACTCTATGGCTTGGCCATATACGAGTCTCCACCAAGTTGTATGCCACTCTCAGACAAACCATTGCATAATTCCATAGCACTGCCACAGAGCACTGCACAGAGCACTGCCACAGAGTGATAATTCCATAGCACTGCACAGAGCACTGCCACAGAGTGAACTCACAGAGCACCTCACAGATTCTAATAATTCCATAGCACCTAACGGACTGCCTAATAGGGGGCCTAACATCTGGTCAGAAAAATAAGCAATCATTTGACAGAAAAATAAACATTCATCTGACAGATATTCACAGAATTTATCTAATTGAATTCACAGAATTTTTCTCAACAACAATTCACATAATTGAATTCACAGATATCTAAACAACAATTCACAGAATTTTTCTGTCAGATACTATTCACAGATATTCTGTCAGATATTCATAAGTTATAACAATTCACAGAATTTCTGTCAATTGTTGTTTTCACATCAATTATAAGTGAAAGATAAACAACAATCAGCATTTTTGAATTTTCAGCATTCAGCATTAAGCAGAGTTTTTAGCATTCATTTTCAGCATCTTCATTTTTCATCGTTGTTGCATATTCATTTTCAGCATCTTCACTGCTTCAAATCATCATTTTCAGCATCTTCACAACATTTTCAGCATCTTCGCAGCATTTAAATTTTCATAAACTCATTTTGAAGGCGGTGGCAGCAAAAAAAAAAATTTATATATATAAATAATTGCAATAGTACTAAAAAATAGTATGACCCCTTGGTTAGAATATATACCTGTGACATCAATGAAAAATATGGATCCATGAATGAGATTGGAATACCAGATTGTGACAGCATTGTTTGATCCTTCAAGTTGACAAATACAAATCATAAGTGAACAATCATAAGTGATAATTCGCGTCAGTAAATAAATTAAATTCAAACCTGTGTATTTGGGGTTAGTGAGTGAGGTGTCATATATTCTAACTCAGGCCTTCCAATCTGGGAACAACCCTACAAATGACGTGTACATAAAATTTAATATTCTAGACTTAAAAAATTAAATATTCATAAAAACATTTTGCAAAACATACCACATTCTTCTCAAGGGCCTGATTTTTATTTGCTTGTTTATTTTTTTTCCTTTGTGTTTTTTTTCGAATCTTTTCATCTGTGGGTTGCATCCTTGAATTAGAGCGTCGACCTTTGCTACGAACCGGTAATGGACTATGAATGTTGGATTGCATCCCAGAAGTAGTAGTGTTGGACCCAAATTCCATAAACCCATGTGAATCAACACCCTCATCACCATCATCAGTTTTTAGTTGCTCCATTTTCAAAGTGATCCATTCATGAACTTGGCATGTCTTCTTTTCATCCTCAGCGGCGTATTCGGCCATTTCATTGAAGTGGCTGCACATCTTGTCAAACCTTTGATTTTCAGGCTTCATTCCCCAATTTGAATAAACAATCTTAACCTTTGTATGCGCCCTCTTCACATCTTTCCTCCACCTCCGAAGGACATATTTATCTGGTACAGCATGAATATCTCATTCAAAAAATACTTTCAATACATGTCTGCATAAGATCCCCTTGAACTCGAACAATTGGCAATTACACTTGATTTTGAAGTCGGCAACGTTAAAATATACTATATAATTGACTGAACGTTGTCTATCTCCTATCACCAAGTCTTGTCTAATAGTGTACACCTCAAAGCCATTCTCATCTATAACTTCACTACGAATTGTACAACATATATTCCCTGCAATCTCTTCTTGGAACTCCTTAAATTTTTTTGTACTATAGGCAGTTTGAAAAGTTTTCTCTATTGCATAAGGAGTAATGCAAGGGATCTGTCGGTGAAACGATTTAAAGTCCGCTTCAGTTTCCTTTTGAACCTTACTTCGTAGTGCATTCTCATATTGTTCAACGAATTGCTTCAAAGTGGTCTTCGAATTTACATAACCATCAAAAAAAGCATTCATGCTTTCACTCCTTTGAGTTGAAGACATCCCCGCCCAGAAAGTAGATCTTTGATATGTTGGCACCCAAAGCATTCTATCAAGATATAATCCTTTCAGCCAATCATTTTCTTGCAGACAATATTTCTCAATGAAACCATGCCAATTTACTTCAAACTCTTCATGAGACAACGAATTGTAAACTGCTTTTTGCATTGCAAACTTTATTGCATTGCAAACTTTATTGCATCATATTGATTGCAACCGGACAACTTTTCAGGCAACTTCTTCATAATATGCCACAAGCACCATCTGTGTCGTGTGTTGGAAAATACAATTTCAACGGCCCTCTTCATTGCCCTATCTTGATCAGTGATTATAGCCGTCGGAGCATTGCCATTCATACACACAAGCCAAGTTTCGAAAAGCCAAACAAACTCTTCAATGGTCTCACCACATATCAATCCACATCCGAAAAGAATTGACTGACCGTGATGGTTCACCCCAACAAAAGGAGCAAATGGCATCTCATACTTATTTGTCAAGTATGTAGTGTCGAAGGTAACAGCATCTCCAAACTCCTTGTAAGCTGCTCGGCTCCATGCATCAGCCCAAAAGACATTTCTCAATCTACCTTTATTGTCCAAATCCAACATATAAAAGAACTCAGCATTGTTAGCTTGCATTTTTTTGAAGTAGTTATGAATGGCCTCCGCATCCCCTTCCCCAAGCCTCAACCTCCTCATTTTATCCAGATAATTGTAACAATCTTTTTGAGAAAAAGGCAGGCTATCATGACCACCAGCTTCAACCACACATGAATTAAAACTCTTATTTGGCCTAATACCCGCCCTATCATTATAATCCAGCTTCTTCTTCACATACGAGCTCATAACTCTATTTTTCGGATAAAATCTAGATTTTCCAGGGCTCAATTCATGATTGTGATCAAGTGTTACTTTGTCACTGACACTATTCCATCAGGGTAAATTTTACCTCTAATTTTAGCCAAACATCCACATTTAGTTGTACCCCGTTTATTTACAACATTTTGTGATTGACTTTTATGCTGCCCAGAACGACCACATGCAAGCGTCATGAATATAGGTTTTCCATTTTCATCTTTTTCCGTATTCTTTATTTTCACTGGAAATCCTATTTTATTACCATAATCATGAAAATATCGTTGGTACTCATTAATGCTGTTGAACTGCATCCCTTCTGTGGGATCCATTATCTCTTCTAAATTTTCTTCATTTTCCATCAATTCATTCTCTTCTACACTATCCATTCCTAAAAGGTTTTTGAAAAAAAACAAAATTTCATGTAGTTCTATTTTGACAGAATGCTCTTTTCAAGTAACAACAACACTCATTATGGAAAATGAACATATCAAGCAAGATGCATAGCGAGCCAAACCTTATAACATTCACACAATTCAATTCCATTTACCATATTATCTAAAATCACATGAAAATACACCAACAATTACATCAATCTCTTAATGCAGCAAATACTGTTTGGTCATTCTGTTTTTAAACTTACTGTTGCATGCCTTGTGTATATGAAATTGGGAGAAGTTTTATCACAAGTATATCTAACAAGACCCAACAAATGGCTCCATGGACCAGACATTGTGCTAAAACATTCTAGGAATGATAATGAATATACCAAAGAGATAACTAAGTGAAGTAAAATCCAAAAAGCATCAAGTAAAACAACTTGTAAGCCAGATGCCCAAGTTTTGGATTATGGATATTCATAATAGTTTCTTAATGCACAGAAAAGTTACAGAATGACGCATTGTTTCAGGATAAAGAACCTATTGAAAAGATAAGTGATATGGTTGAAGCAAGGACACATCTCAATTGTTCAATTTGAAAAAGAGATGAAACAAGCATGATTAAAAAAAACTCGTCTAAGAACACCAGAAAGAAAATCACGTGGCTTCTAACTCACATGCTTATAGAAGCATGTTAATGCATTGTGCTTCATTCTCCTCCTTCATTAGGTGTAGAGGTGGTAAGCATAGTAAAAACACAAACTTGGCTAGGAAAGAGTATAAACAATTGGATCACAACTGAAATGAATTATCAAACTAAGTGCAGGGACAGGGTGATTCTTCAATCCATAGACTGTGTCATGCAGGGTGATTCTTCAATACACAGATTGTGTTTTTCAGTTTTGACACCATATACTTTGTCCTGTACACAACATACCCAGGTCTGATCCAAATCCCCCTCCTTTAGTAACACTCCAGGTAAGAAAGCATTTTTAATGTCCAACTGATAAAGTGGCCAATCACAACTAACAACAATTGATAACAATCCCAAAACAAAATCCATCCATGCTACATGAGAGAAAATTTCCATCTAGTCTACACCACAAGTCTGAGTGAATCCCTTGGCCAACAAACCAGCTTTAAGACCCTCAACTAAGGAGGGAGCAAGGCATGTATTCCCTGGAAAATCATAAATTCATCTTCAACTTCAAGTACTCAATTTTTTCAAGCTTCCCCAACAAATTTTTTCTTCAAACCCCAACATTTGTTCCCGTTTTGACTTTTGAGCCAAACTTGATAACTGATCTAAACTGCTAATTTTTACTATTTCTAAATCAAAATGGACAAAATAAGTAATCATAAGCAAACTTATTATCTTCTCAGGCCAACCAAAAGCAAATCAAACAGACTTGAATACCACCAAATCAAGCAAAACCAAACTGACCAAATCACAACCATCCTATGTTTTCAAAATAATTAAATGCTTTAATTAATTTAGTTCCAGAAAGTAATGTGATAGTGTTTACTGAAAAAAGTGAATTCAAACTATAAATTTGACCATTTCATAACAAGTTCTAAACATAAACTCAAGAAAAAAGAAAAGAAAATTCAAGAAGAAACCAAGACAAACTACTAGTCATATAACTCACAAAAAAAAAAAAAAAAAAAAAAAAAAAAACCGTCAGGAACCCTAGATCTAGAAGAAATCAAGACATTTCAAGTTTGGGACTTACTCTCTCGATTCTTTTTTCTCTCTCTCTCTAGATCGATTCTTCTTCAACCCAGGTTGTTCTCTGTTTCGATTCGCCCAAAATTTCCCCAAATTTTCGGTTTAGAAGAATCAAAATTTTTCCCCAAAAATTTGGCTCGCCGAAATCCCGCCAGAAGCATGCACGTGCCTGGGAGGGTCCCGAACGCGTGCCAGGGAGTGTCCAGGCAGCCACCCAGGCGCACCTCCCAGGCCAACTAGAATTATTGGTGGAAGTTAATGCTTACTACTTTTGTTTTATTGGAGGCGATGAAACCTAGCTTTTTCAAGGCCTTCTTCAAGTTTGCTCGCGCTATTAATAATAGGAGGTTTTAGGACTCCCTTCGCATCCAGCAAAATGGTTATTTGAAAATGATAGTATATGGAAATGAAAGGCAGAAATATGTAAGATGTAATTATTACAAAAACAAAAATTATATAACTTTATTTGGAATTTCCACCCAAATATATGTTCCCAGAGTACAAATTAGATCCCAAGTCCGATAATTAATTGAAGTTACTAGTAGATCAATCCTATTATTGTCCAATGGTAGCCTGGTTGGATGGTTAAGACTGTGGTGGTTTAACCCCCACGTCTTGGGTTCTATACCCACCGGCGGCACGCTTGTCTTTCAAAAAAAAAAAAAAAAAAAAAATCCTATTATTGTGTTTAGGTTTAGGGGAAAATTCAAGAGAATATACAATCAAAAGAGACAAAGAAGGTTAAGTGGACAAAATTTGATGTTTTTCCTCAACTAAGTGGAAGTAATTTTATTAAAGTAGGTAGATGCACTCAATTAATGCCAGCAGGCAATACACATTTATGCAACCTTCCATTTTAAAATGAGTGATTCTACACACCGAGGAAATGGGCGAGGGAAGTGAGGTGGTGGGGGTGGGAGCCGTTCATCTCACTCGAGATGCACGCGCAAAAAGTCAACACACGCATCTCAAGTGAGATGAACGACTCTCACCCCCGCCACCTCACTTCCCTCGCCCATTTCCTCGACACTTAGAATTTCTGTTTAAAAATAGTGGATCATAACTAAACTGAAATGAATATTTGAACTCAAAAAATTATGACCACATTCTGTCTCGGATTAATAATCACTTCAATGCAAGTGCAACAATGAACTCGCACTTACAATTACTCTAATCATTCAGCTAGAGGCCTCAAGTGTGGATCCTCAAACAAATTCCGACTCTGTCAGTGTGTCATTTTTCATTTGGGTAATCCTCGATATCATCATGACACATGTACGATATAGAGTTTAGATCGTTTTGGTGTATCGTTAGCTACTCTCCTCGAGTGAGGGGCGTTTAGTCGATTCACTGACTTTTTATAAGGCAACTGTACCGTCGTGATGATTGAACCCGAAGCGTTGTCTTGATTGATACATAACATTAATGGGTACACAATTGCTCAATGAGAGAATGTACGATTTGTCTTCTCTATAAATATTCGCTACTTCGAGGAAGATTTCTTCAGCTTTTATCATGTAATATCATCAAGCAGATGTGTTGCTATAATATTTTCAAGCAATTGTAGTTGAACTTTATTCTAAGGATCTATTGTCCTTCACTTGTCTCAAGTTCTTCGAGGATAGTCTGGTCGATGAAACTGAATTAATCAGATTTCGAAGTCTATGCCGTATTCCCGGAATCTGAAAATTGTTCTCGCGTTTGGAGATTTGGTTCCAACTACATCCCCTCGGGGGTATATAAATTTGCACCAGGGCATATTCGAATCAGGGCTCCGATTCCCAGTGTTGGATGATATCTGGCGTTTCTTTCTCTCTCTACGCATGCCTCCCATTCAAATAGTTCTGAGCGGATTCAAGGTTCCGATTGCGTTTCTTTCTTCTAAGTGAAGATGAAGTTGATTTTTGCCATGGCATTGGAAGAGAGTATGATCTCTCGAGTGATGGATAAGGTTCTAACAGCTCCAAACTCTCTTTTCTTTTTCTATTTTTTTTTCGCAGGGGAAGAAGAAAGCATATATTTTGATCCAGAGACCACACCAATTGAGAAAAACATCGAAGAAGAGCGTGAAGAAAGCAATGATCATCGACCCATCTCTGATTCAAGCACATCGGATGGTAGTAGTAGTACTAATTCCAATTTTGCTTTTCCTGTGTAAGTTATCTGCCCTTTGGTTAAAGAAACTATTTACCCACTTAATCTAATTATTATTTCTTTATATATTGTTGTGCCAACGATTTACAGATTGAACAGAGTGTGGAGTGGAAGCCCTATGAAAATGCCAAGATCACAACAAATGCATCTAAGGAAACACAAGCATTGGCGATTCGTCCTCCCATGTTGTAGAGTGTAGATTTTTTTTCTCATCATCTTAGATTTAATGATGATTATTGTTTCTTCTTTTTCCAACTTTTCTTGCTTTATTTATTATTATTAATTTTTTAAGAAGTGCAAAGAAGAGGAAGCCTGATTTTATTCAAAACTGCTACGACAGAAAAGTTTCACAGGAAAATAATCCTAGAGCTGGGGATTGGTTTTTGCCTCACAAAGAATGCTACATTATTTATCGACGGCAGATTCAATGGAGCAAAGGAGGCAAGACTACTTGAGATTTTGAGGGTCTAAGTTTGCATTTGGATAGGTTTAAATTTTTGGTGTTTTTCTAGGAGTGAATATCAGTTTCTGTTTCCTTGTGTGGACTTGTGTACAATTTGGGTGCTTTGCAGAGTGAATACATTCGCCTAAAAAAAATAATTTGTTGTACATGCCATTGGATCTAAAGAAAAGTAAAATGTACATTCATTTAAGCTAAACTTGCAGACATTACACTCGCAAAACACCAAATTATCCATTATATATAGAGATATTGTCTTCGTCTACAAGGGTACACAAATAACAAAAGCTTCTTTAGCTTGTGGATTTCCTCTACAACCTCATCTCTTTGACTCAAGTCAGACTAATGGGCGTGGTTAATATTACTACAGCTATTGCATTGAAAATCATAAACAAGAGTGCTGTAAGCCCGAGCACTAATGGGCAAACATTTCAGTAAACATTTCTGCTGGAGGGTTAAAGCCTTGGAAGCTGTGACTCGCACCATTTGAATTTGAATCTTTGGATCCCAGAACAAAAGATTGCAGGCACAACCTTGCTTCACTTGCATTTGCCAGTGATTCCTCATCTTGGTTTTCTCTCGCAATAGCCAATGCTGCAATACATGCCTCTCTTGCTTCCTCCATTTGCTACAAATCAATCTCGTCCATATCATCCTGTTAGCACACATTCAATGATCAGTTATGTGTGGATAATCCGTTAAATTACCTGTGTTTCAGTAATTTAATAGGTGAAAAAGGTAGGGACTCTTGTGTATCTGCAACTAACTTACGGAAATTTATGCATACAAGATCATAGATTTAACTAAAGATACAAGTTATTGAAGGATATCCATCTATTGCATGCAATCAGATTTCAAATTTCAAATCAAATGAACTGACTATGAGATAGCTGGCCATAATAAACTTTGAATTTGAATTTGAAATTTGATTGTATGAGTTAGATGGATATCCTTCAATGCAAGTTTACTGCAAACTACAGGAACAAAAGTTTGTCATACATCACTCTCAAACAGTCCAAATGGCTTATCAGTATTACCAATTTTTCAGTTGTAACAACCGAAAAACCAAAATACAGGAACTCTGTAATTAGGAATAAATATTTTGGAATTTACAACATCTAGGTAGGTTCGATGACAATAGTAACAGTAGAATGTTATAGTGGTCATGGAACCTGTTTCTCTAAGCTTGCTTGTCATAGCTCATGGAACCTGTTTCTTCTTTCGACAACCATTTGATGGATGTTTGACCACCTTTGGGATCTGCGAGATACTTTTGTTTCTCTTGTGCGGCGGAAAGGTAGCCACCAAAATGTCTCCTTTGTTTGGGAGGTCATATGGAACAGCATTATAACTTGGGATGTACTGCCAAATAGGGAGTTTGTTGAAAATCTCAGGGTGTGTTTGGTTATATGGAATCTTATGCCATGGGAATTCATGAGGAGACCTTTACATTTTAGGCTAATTTGAGATATCACTCCACTTCCACCATTTGATTTTGTGATCAATAGTGAGAATGGAAGTCCCATGAACATGAGAATCACATGCCTTGGGGGATAAGGAGTGTGATTCCCATGTTCATGGGACTTTCATTTCCACCATTGATCACAAATCAAATAGTAGATGTGGATTGATACATCAATTTAGCCTAAAATGTAAGGGTCCCCTCATAGATTCCTGTGGCATAGGATTTCATGCAACCAAACACACCCTCAAATTATTTGCTCCTCCATTGTGATGTTACTGCTAGATCCAAATTGGTGGAGTAGTTGGGTGCTTCTAAGGACAACTTCGAGTTTGATGCATAAATGGAACTTTTAAGCATTCTCTAGAAGGTAAAAGAAGAGTTGTGCTCTCATGCGATATTCAATTATGGCGATTGTTTGGCAACAAAGGAACAAGAAACTGATTCATCGTCTTGGGATCACTTCTTTATGGATGTTTTGGCTTTCCTTTAGTACTTTGTGCCCATTTTAGTCTGGTTACAAGAGTTTGTACTAAAACGGGAATATCTTGTTGGGTTCCAACAGCCCGTTGTTGTATCCGGAATAACCTCTTATTGGTCATGGTTCAGTTTGTTGGTCCTGTCAAGACCTGGATATGGTACGTCTAGTTCATTTGGATTTGGAGGCCCTCCTCATCCTCCGGTTTCTATGATTTCTATGTTGGCCATGGATGAGTAAGAATCAGGGTTTGTTGCTTTGTTTGTAGCTCATCTACAAAGGTCAACTATAGGGCTATGGCTCAGGTGGTTGTGACATACTATGGCTGCACTCTCCTCTCAGAGTTGGATTTTCCTACCTCGACCAGTTGCCTTCTTCAGTGTGATAGTCAGGCCACAATACCGATTGCAGCTCATTTGGTTCTCCATGAGAAGGCTCAGTTTGGCATTATTGCAGCAGTTGTTCACTATTATTATGGTCAGCCACATGCACAAGCACAATTATATTCTTCTAAATATCTGGATCATTTTATACCCCATGCACAACTACATACTACTAAAATAAGACATACAAAATTTGCAGAACCTACAATCTAACTGTTATCTACGTAAATAACAAGTACTGTATTCTTGTTTGTAGTTGCACACTAGCACTTGACTGTCACTTCTTTCGACTCAAAATAAGTACATAACTCGACAAAGAAAAGACAGTTTGCTTTTGATGCAGTTAAGAAATCACTACCTAAGGTTACAATGACAAAACAACTTAATAGGAAAACTATTTTCTCCAGCAATGAAAAAAAGACAAAATTGAAGCATAAGTATAAATGCAATGATACCAAATAGTAGTAACAAAAAAAAAAGGACAACTAAGCAAAACTACAATGTGATTAACAAAACAAAGACAAGTACTTACTATGAAAGGAAGATGCTCGAACTCATAAGACGAGATATCATAATCCCCAGAAGGCACAGTGGAATCGTTGTCTGCTAATCCCTCACGTAATAGCATAAATGATGAAACCTCTCCTTGCATGGAATTTATATTGTCCTGTAGCTCCTCAACTTTTCTATTAGATGTTGCTGCTTCCCACTGTGATTTCTCCAGCGCAGCTTGCTTGTCTGCAAGCTTAATCTGTGAAAAACGCAAGTAGTTAAGTTCATTGAGAAGGTTAATAGACATGATAACTTTTTAATCAAAAGTGACTTTATTGTCTTCTTGTCTCTTATGCGGTAGCAACAAAAATCCAGGTTTGAATGATTTCATAAACATGACAAACAGCATCCCTTCTAGTTTTATTAGCGTGCAACATAGTCATCTAAATGTTCATGACAGTAGTTTTTAACCTTTTCCCATGAACAATTTTTCTACACAAAGTTATACCAATTTTGATAAGAATGTTCTATATAAACATAAGGTGCTCACAAGATAAAGTCAAAACAGTAAAATAAAAGCACCTTTAAGTCATTGAATTGCATATGAATAGATTTCATTAGCGAGTCCTTTTCCGAAATATGACGTTTCAGTACATCAACTTCTGCATTAAGTTTAGTCATCTGGTTCTGTGATGTCTCTGCCAGTCTGAGGAGCTTGTCTTTCTCTAATAGTTTCTTTTGTAGACTCTTCAGTTGTTCTTGCAGTGCAATCGATGCTTCTCCATCCTTTTCTACTACTGATGGCCTGGTCGTAGAAATTGAGTACTCATCTACATCTGCTCGTTTTTTGGAAGGAAAAGATTGTGCCGCTTTCCAGCCTTTTAGTTCACCAACCTGTAGTAATTAATAACACCATCAGAATTTCAAAAACCCAATTTTTACAAATCCATGACCAGGACATCTTAATTCTGATAAATGAAGCAATCTTATTGAAGAAGTATAGCTCACATGTGAAGCTGACATGTGGACAATAAATGTTTACTTTTCATGCCCGTCTGGATCCCATAAACAATTCAGAATATGCTATCAAGCAATGAACAAAAAATTGTGAGCTCCGGGATGGAGATGGAAGTTTTCACTCACAACCAACAGTTTCAGAAGGATAACCATTTGATAAATCTAAACTGATTATTTTGGCGGAAATTTTTTTGCCAAATGTGTAATTGGATCCTACAATCAGAAAACCCATGGATAAAAATTCTAATAAAAAGGATCATAGTCCATGAATTGGACTAGTGCATTTATCATGTGTGAACTCCTATTGTCTTCCTCTATCGATCATCATTCACAAAATATTTCTAGGATAAAATATAGTTAGCCATGGGTGGTGATGCAACTTTGATATCTATGGATGTTCTTCTGTAGTCTGACCTGGGTAAGGAGTTGTCATTGTCCCTTGACTCTACATTCTCAAGTGCCGCTTACCTGATTCAAGTTCACCTGTTCTATTCCTCTGTGCCAGTACAGTCCACATGCCACTGAAATTCCATTGTACTCCACAAAGAGCATTGCACAGGAATGGTCACCATTCATAACCTCTCGGTTGATCACCACAACTTCATCGTTGGTTTGTTATTTATTACCTAAAAGCATACTATTGGCTTCTGAAAGTTTTAGCCGGGATGGTATTGAACTTATGGAGGTCGAACTGCTGAGCACGTAAATGGTTTGATAAGTCTCAAGTAACAACATGAACAAAGTCTTGGCACTAAACATATAAGGTGCTAAAAACAACATTGCTATCATATCGCAGCTGCATTTGTTGTTACACGGAATATAGGATAAGAAACAATGTTCAACATGGAAAATTCGGAGAAATGGAGTTTCACAATGAAATAGATCTCTATATGATCTAACTAACATGAGATCTTCTTTTTTTTATCATTCCATGCTTTATTATACAGTTGTTTGTGTTGCGTTGGGTCTTACAACTTAGGCTTCAAAAAATCTTAGCACATTGCTACTTACACACTTAATGTGCATTGCATAACAACTCTTAGAAGAATTGATATTATAAAGAAAATGACTTGCAATACAATGGTTACCAAAAGAGTAATTAGAATGTAAAAAAATAATGGTGTAAATTTGAAAGTATATTCAAATGGGGATATCAAATCTCGAAGCTTAGGAATAACATCATTATGCAGACCACACTACAAATGATTCTTACTCCAAGAGTGTGTTTGTTTACACCTCTGGGTCAGACATCATGTCTGGAATTTTAATAGAGTGGTTGTTAGTGTGTTAGAGCAATACCAAAATCTATGTTGTCTCGACTTGAGCAATATCACTCGAATTGAGCAATACCAAAATATGTGTTGTCTCGAATTGAGCAATACCAAAATCTATGTTGTTTCGATTTGAGCAATACCACTCGAATTGAGCAATACCAAAATCCGTGTTGTCTCGACTTGAGCAATACCACTCGAATTGAGCAATACCAGGACTCGTCCAGACTCGACGATAATGATTCCATCACCAAATAGGTCTTCAAAGTTTCCTCCAAGCTGCACATTTCGTCTGCATCTACATGTCCAGCTTGCGGGGGGGTGTTAGAGAATAGAAGTCTACCAATGTTACAACATAGGAAAGTATCACAAAATAGAAGTCTACCTATGTTACAAAATAGAAAAGTGTTACAGAATGGGTTAGGAAGACTTTCCTATTGTACTTTGGTTTCCTAAGCTTGGTTAGATTTCCTATTGTATTTTGGTTTCCTAAGTTTGCTAGGTTTCCTATTTCTATTAGGTTATGTCAAAGTTAGCTCTATATAAGCTTGTATTCTATTCAATGAAAAAAAGAAGAAAAACAATACAATTTGGCCTTAAACTTATCATAGTGTGTTTGGTAAAATGTCCAATTAAGATAATGACTTGTCTAACTTCAATCAGATGTAAATAAAGCTTTGACCAGTCTTTGAACAAATGATTTTGCTGAATTGGAGGTTCTAATTAGAGCCTAAACAAACACTTCAGATTCCCGCTTAATTAAACAATTATCTCTAGTTAGAGGTTCTCTTAATTAATAAGAGATGGATCTTATTTAGACATTTATCTCTAGTTGGAGGTTCCCTCTTAATTAATAAGAGATCAACCGTCTAACTCAAAGAAACAACCTCCCAAGTCATACTCTTAATTTCTATTACTCTTTGAAAGATAATACCAGTTGCTCACATCAATTATACGTATATTTTCAAATGAAAAAATATTTAGTGAAAATGTACATCATTAAGGGTTTCTGAATTTGGAAATGTAGCCCCAAAGTAGAGAATGATGATCTCGAAACAGTGATACAGAATGGATGAAAAACGAATTTTTCCAACTAAGGTGACACAATTAGCTGGAAAAAAGAATTAAATGAAGTGGAAAATTGAGGTGAGTGACCTTCTTAGGGGCTCTTGCGGGCGTCTTAGTATAAACAAGCGAAGCTCGACGAGAGTATGAAGGATTTGCTCTCCGATCCTCCTACTAAAATTAAGAAACGAGCAAAAAATGTTAGAAACTTAAATTGAAGTACAAGCAAATAAAGGGAAAGTGAGTTATATATGAGTCGTTCTAAATGTCGAGGAAACCAGCGTGGGAAGTGAGGTGGAGGGAGGGGAGCCCTGCACTTCCCTCGGGATGCGTGCGTTGAATTTTCTTGCACACATCCCGAGGGGAGTGAATGGCTCCCCTCCCTCCACCTCACTCCCCTCGCTGGTTTCCTCGACATTTAGAATTCCCCGTTATATATATACAGAAATTCTAGGTGTCGAGGAAACCAGCGAGGGGAGGGAGGTGGCGGAGTGGGAACCGTTCACCTCCCTCGGGATGCGCACATAAAAAAAGATGACACATATCCCGAGGGAAGTGAACGGTTTCCACCCCGCCACCTCCCTCCCCTCGCTGGTTTCCTCGACACTTAGAATTACTCATATATATAACAACAATTCTAGCCATGTTTGCTAGCATTTTTTTGAGCATTTTTGGATTTTTTTTACACGTTCACCCATTTTATAGATTGTGTTTGTGATTATGTTTTAAAGAGAATGGGTAAACAGTGTAAAAATACCAAAAAAATACTAGCAAACATGGATAACTAGACTTACTCTATATATAATCATAATTATGGTATGATGATGCAAGTATTCAACTTGGCGCCCAACAAATGTTGGCACGAGTCACACTCTAAGATGAAATTAAAATTTTTATCTTTCCAAGTCATACACCCTATGACATGTCACTTCTCTATCATACTGGTCCCACCATTTCTAAACCTTATAGTTAGTTAGTTAAGGCAATGACTAAATGACATCACCAATTTTGATGAAGGATATCATCATTGCCTTACATTCTGAAGGACGCCACCACCTTTTTGAAGGACATCACCAATATAAACAAAAAAAACTCTACCATCTATTTTTTTCTTTTTTCCTCTCTTCCTCTCTTCTGTATCAAACACCACTACCACCCCACCACCGCCACCATCAGTCGCATCGACTCTCCTCTCTACCGTCGGCCTCACTGGTCCGCTGAACGTCCCTCCCATAGGGTTGGCAATGGGGCGTATTTTCATGGATATTCGCCTCCACCCAATCCGAATAGGGCAGATTTGGATATGGCTAAATGGGTTTTCGGGTGGTTTCAGGGATCCAAACTGTATCCGTTGAATATTCGGGGCGGATACATATTTGGCCATATCCGCCCCACAGATATCCGTTTATTCGATGTTATTACCAAAATACCCTTGAGTACTTAAAAGAATAAAAAAAAAAACCCAAACCTAATTTCTCTTTATTCTCCTTCTCTTTTGCAAATCTTCTCGCCCCTCCTCTCCATCTCTCTACTTCCAAATATCTATCTCCATCTCTGAAAGAAACCTCTTATAATAATATTTTCCCTTCCTCCTCTTCAACTTCTCCTTCTCTTTTATCGTCTCCCTGCCTCCTCTTCAGCTTTTCCTTCTTTTTTGCTAATTTTCTCCTCGCAAACGTTGATGTCAAGAAATTCTTGATCTCTGCAGTGGTGAAGCGATAGATGAGAAGATCGATAGGAGGGTGACGAATGTAGATCTGAGATCTGCAATGTTATATGATGAGGATCTGTAGATTCTCAAATTTTTAGATTTGATATTCAACACAACATCGTCAATGTGTAGCATGCGGTATCTTTTGTTGGGGGTTCTTTATGGTTGGGATTCTTCACTAGAATAGGGTTGCAGCCAAAGTTTATATATTGTTCATATTGTTTGAAAGGAGATTTGTTGTGTATTATTAGTGTTAGCCTTGTGAGTTGTCTCTCTGGACTATGATGGGAAGATAAGGCTTCCACATGACATCAACAGTGAAAACAACTTATATCTCTTTCAAATATATACTTTGTTTGTCATGTGGTTGTTACATTGAAAATGAGAGAGTGAACATGATGGTGAGCTTCATAATTCAGCCTATGATGTTTTCATATTTTGTACAACTTCATCAACTGCAAAAAAGGCAGAATCTGTAATGTTTACCGTGATGGGATCTTTTTTTTAACAATTTATGTAAGGAGTTCTGGATTTTAGTCAAATGAATAAATAGGTGTATTAGGTGTTGCATTTGAATCTGCATGATTTAAGTTATGTTTCTGCTCAAATGTAGTGTAATTTTTGTATGGTATTCTTATTGGTTTTGATGTTGAGAAGAAGACTTTTTTTTAAACGGATATTCGGGCGAGACGGATATCCATCAATCCATCAGGGTCAGGGACGGTTTTTATAATTTTGTATAAACGGATATACGGAGCGGATTCGGGGATCCATTATCTCTAGCGGGGCGGGGATGGATTTCCTCAAATCCGCCCCGTTGCCATCCCTACCCTCCCAACCCTCGCCTGTTTTTTCTCTTCTATGTTTTCTTTACCTTTTCTCTTTTGTGTTTTTTTTCTCCTTTTTTTATCTTCTCCTTTTTTTTTCTCCTTCACCATCGTGGAGGTTTCTGCAAGTGCAGAACCCACACTCACATAAACCTCTGCGCGTGGGGGTTTTCCATTCGTTGGAGCATCCGCGAGGGATAAATTCGTTTGCCCTCACGGGAACCTCCAAGAAGGCGAAAGAGAAAAAACAAGGGAGAAAAAGAAAGGGAGGAGAGAGGATGAAAAGAAGAAAAGGAGAAAAGAAGATGAAGAGAATAAAGCAAAAATTCTAGCTGGCCCATCCTCACAGCCCGCCCTATGGGACGGACCCTCCCAGGCACGTGGTCCTGCGTCGTCCCTCGCACGTGCTCCTGCGTCGATTAAAAAAAATGAAAAAAAAGAGGGAATCGAAATTTTTGGGGAGAACGTGCGAGCAGGGAATCGAAAAATTGAGGTTTTTGGCTCCAAAGAACAAACCAAAACTCAGATCTCGTTTTTGGATTTCTTTATGGCTCCAAAGACCAACACTCAGATCTGGTTTTTGGCTCAAAATTTCCCCCTTCATTCCTTCAATCTTCTTCTCCAAGATCCCATCTTTACACACCCACTCACAAACCCTAGTTTTCCCTAGACCCAAATCTCTCCCTAACAACCCTAAATTTGCAATTTTGAGAAAACGGTATTCTACCAGATATGAAATTGAGGCTGCGAAATCCGCTTGTGGGGAGATTCATGTGATTGTTGGGCCGATGTTCGCAGGGAAGACTACGGCTCTCCTTCATCGGATTCAGTCGGAAAGCGAGAATGGAAGGTTGGGTTCTTCTATTTTTGTTGTGTTGAATTTACTAAAGATTGTATTTTTGTCATTTGGGTATGTTTTATTAACTAAATTTGAAAAGGGGGAAAGTTGGAACTTTTTATAACCCTAAGTTTGCATTGGAATTGAAATTGGTGTGTAATTGAACACTTTGTTATTGGTATTTAGGGCGCAAAATTTGTAATTGTGTTCATAATTAGTGCACTAGTTTCAATTTGATAATATGTGGGTAAAATGATGATCTTTTGGAGTTTATTAGCAAATTGAGACAAGTTGTGGTTGATCTTTAGAAATTACGAAAAATCGATCGAACCCATATTTTATAATTGATTGATCTGTTCAAATTGGATGGAGATCTTTGTTTATCATTTTATTGTCATGGTTTTTATATATGATATGAACCACTATGCCAAAGTCACCAAGTGTTCGTGAAAATGGTTACTTTAGGTTTAATATTGTTTGAAGGTGTATTTGTTTATTTTTGTAAGCAGAACTGTTGCAATAATCAAATCAGATAAAGATACAAGATACGGGTTGGACTCTGTTGTCACCCACAATGGTGAGAAACTGCCATGTTGGGCTGTGTCCGATCTCCTATCATTCAAACAAAAATTCGGATTTGATGCTTATGATAAGGTAGTGAATTGCTCTTTTGCTGCTGCTATTGCTTTATAGTCTGAGTAGACAAGTGAAGACTAGCTCAATTTCAAGAGCTGAAAGTCCTAAATCTTGATGTTGGTACTGAGGGATTTGCCTCCAGACATACTTTTATTTGTTCACACTTCACACCATTTGTAGAGATACAGAGACAGAGTTGATTGGCGGAGCTTATGTCTACATGCCAGTCTGTCGGTGACACTATATTAATGGACAAGTTATCCTGGAAGCTACAATAACTGTTCTGGAATCTCGAAAAGTCAAGCATGAATCATACATTGAAGTTGAAGTAACTCAATCTACTTTATGTATTTTTAATGCTTATAACAATCTCACTCATTGGATGAAGTATCCTTGTGTTCTGTTTCATCAGTGTCAGTTCTAGTTTGAAAATTTCAGGGCCTTAACGAGTTATTTGTATCCCTTTTCCATATGTAAATATAAATAGTGTGATGTTTCAATTAAATGGAATTTGTGGCAGATGGAATGTGTTTCGACTTGTGAAGTTGTGATGCGTGTAGAATGATATAACCATAAACAATTAAAGTTACAACAACAAATATAGATCTTTATTCCTTTGATGTTGCAGAGAGCTTGAAAGCAATTAAATGGGTTATATTCAACTGTATTGTCTCTGAAACTAATTACAATCCTCTTTACTGGCTTCTGGGTTTTTCCTACCCTTTCCCTCATGCAGAGAGGTATGTTGGAGTGGGAAGGCCCTCTTCTATTGCTAAGGGGCTAGGGTTGTGTTGAAGGGCATCTGCCCTTCTCTTGTACTTGAACCTTGCAGGCAGTGCGCTTGATCTAGCAATCTTTGACAACACAATATCTTTATTGTGTTGGAGTGGCAGCACAAACCTTTAGAACCCTGAGCTTTTTATTTCAACCATTTTATTGACAACCCAAGATCAAAATGAAATCAACAATTCTATCATCTTTGTAAAGTTGCATGAACAAACGAACTTCTAAACCCTACTATTTACACCTGCCAGGAAAAAGCAACTAACTGAAAAGAATTTCACTCCACTAAAACATTGAAAGAATAACAAACTCTATAACTTCCATCAAATCAGTTGAACTCGTAGTTCCTGTTTTCTTCGTCATCATCAAGTCCATCAAAGAAAGGATCTTTAAGCAGTTCAGTTGCAGACGGTCTGGCTTTAGGCTGAGCAAGGCACTTCTCTAGGAAGTCCTTGACCTCAGGATCCTTGACCTTGTTCATGGCTTGCGGTCTCATTCCTGCAATAACCTTCTTAAATTCCAAGACCATTACACTTCTGACATTTTGCATTCAGTCTGATGAAATTGGACAAACTCTAAAACAAACAAAAATCAGGTTGGGATAGAGCAACATCCACAGTGCAGCAACTCCACAGGGTCCGGAGCAGCAACTCCATCAATGGCCTTGAACAAAGCAGCATCCATAGACTTCTGGTCACCTTTCTTCTCCTGAGGAAGCACATTTTTTCCTACATTTCACCCAATAGCAAGGCATTAGCAAAACAACCAAATCCCTAGAATGGTAGCACTACTACTGACTGACTGTATCATACATTGAATCCAGAATGCTAAAGCTTAAAAAAAACCCAGAATGCGAAAGTTTTCATTAAAAATTCTTCATCTGACTGAATGCTAAATTCTTCATTAAAAACCCAGAATACTACTGACTGAATGTGCAGATTCTTCATCTCCTTATGCCTCTTCTTTTCTCTTAGACACTTTTTACTTAAAAATTTTGTGACTACACATTTCAAGCAAAGGCCTTCCACATATAGTGACCAAAGACTGTAGAAAGGAACACTATCACTACACTAGACTTTACTGAAGCAGAGTGATACCCTAAGGAATCCCAATGAAAACTAGGTTTCCATGCTTGTGGAATTTAATGCAGATGCATATAGATGCAGACAAAAATGTTATTAACAAACATCCTTCAACACCAACAAAATAATTCGCCAAAGTCAACCTGAGTAAACATCATTTTTTGGGATATATGTCATTTTGATTTATATGGTGTCATTGTTTCAAAAGTGAACATCAGAGCAATACATCTCTTTGATCACAACCAACACCTAAAACACGAAACATACAACCCAAACTTTGAAACTCAGAGGTGTTAGATGGCAAAACACTTGTACATTCATTGAAAGAGGTGTCTAATGTTCATCAATAGACTCTGACAGCATCTCAATCTGCAATAAAAATCATCTCAGAACACATACTTCATATACACATGAAGACCCAATAAAAAGCTAAAATCTTTTAGAAACAAAATTCTCAGCCAAAGCAAACCCATCTACAAGTTTTGAACTGCTTTATATCCTTGACTGATTTGGAAAGTTAAGGCAATTATCTCCACCACATTCAACTTTCAGCTATAGAAAATCATTCATGACCATATTCTCATGGTGAATAACCTCCCTAGGAGGGGTCTAATGGATTTGTGAAACTCATTAGGAGTTACTTCAACTAATCAGGAACACAATTACAAATTTTGCACCCTAAATACCAATAACAAAGTGTTCAATTACACACCAATTTCAATTCCAATGCAAACTTAGGGTTATAAAAAGTTCCAATTTTCCCCCTTTTCAAATTTAGTTAATAAAACATACCCAAATGACATAAAAATACGATCTTTACTAAATTCAACACAACAAAAATAGAAGAACCCAACCTTCCATTCTCGCTTTCCAACTGAAACCGATGAAGGAGAGCCGTAGTCTTCCCTGCGAACATCGGCCCAACAATCACATGAATCTCCCCACAAGCGGATTTCGCAGCCTCAATTTCATATCTGGTAGAATACCGTTTTCTCAAAATTGCAAATTTAGGGTTGTTAGGGAGAGATTTGGGTCTAGGGAAAACTAGGGTTTGTGAGTGGGTGTGTAAAGATGGGATCTTGGAGAAGAAGATTGAAGGAAGGGCAAAATTTTGAGCCAAAAACCAGATCTGAGTGTTGGTCTTTGGAGCCAAAAAGAAATCCAAAAACGAGATCTGAGTTTTGGTTTGTTCTTTGGAGCCAAAAACCTCAATTTTTCGATTCCCTGCTCGCACGTCCTCCCCAAAAATTTTGATTCCCTCTATTTTTCATTTTTTTTAATCGACGCAGGAGCACGTGCAAGGGACGACGCAGGACCACATGCCTGGGAGGGTCCGTCCCATAGGGGGGGCTGTGAGGACGAGCCAGCTAGAATTTTTCAGAATAAAAAGAATAAAAACAAGAACAAAGGAGATGAGAAAGAAAGGAGCGGTAATCAGGCTCCGGTGGACGACCCGGGGTGTGGTGGTACAGCCAGCTGTGGCAAAGCATAGTGGTGCGGTCAGAGGTGGCAAGGCAAGGTGGTAGTGGGGCGGGCAGGGTGGTGATGATTCTCTGAATAGATAAGAGAATGTGGAGAAGTGAAGGTGAGGGTGGTGGTGTCCTTCAGTAGATCCAAAAAAATAGTGGGATGGTGGTGGTCTTCAGTAGAAATGGTGGTGTCATTTAGTCATTGTCATTGTCATTAGTTAATCTATCAGCCAACTAATCACTTCTGTAGTAGGTTTTAGTTTGCTCTCACCCGATTAGGGATGATAATGCGGGGGGTTTGGGCAAATTTGTCACCGCCCCACTAGATTTTGGTGATCACCGAATCCGCCCCAAAAATCGTTTATTTTTTTTGGTTAAAACCATATTCGCTCTATCATGAATGACGGATATCAGGCCCGCCCCAATTATCCGTTAAAAATGTAAGGCCCAATTACATTGCCTGGTGCAAACCAAGTCCAAGACTTTTGTCATTCTCTTGAATAGAAGAAGCCTTCTCTCAAGAAGAATAAGTCTTCTCTAACTATTTTTTTTTCAGCTATGAATCAGATCTTATCATCAAGAATTCCTAAATTAGTTGGATGTATGAAACCTTCAGAGAACACATCAATTAATTTATTTCTCTCAAGCCAAGTAACAAATCAATAATGAATTCAGAATCGCCAACAATGTCTACAACATACATGAGATGGGAAAGTGAAAACTGAGAACTATATGGAGAGATACAGGAAGTCTTCTCTCACAAACCATATCACGCCAATTGATACGATGTTGTTTTCTCTCAAATTAGTAGTTGAAGTTTCCAATTAGGAATTGAATTCTATTAGAAATATGCTACTAGGTGTTTTCTCTTTCTTTTTTTGGATTAGAAAGTTTGTTTCATTGCTAAATTAGGATTAGAGAGTTTGTTTTCTTGTTAAATTAAGCATTGGTTTAGGTTATAAGTAGTCCCTGTAAGATAGTTTGGAATATATCAAAAATTTCTTTCTTCTATTCCTTTTTCTTCTCTATATTTCTCTCTAACTTTTCCTTCCTTTCTCTTCAATTCTTTAGTTTTTCCTTCCTTTCTCTTCAATTCTTTAGCTCATGTTTAATATTAAGAACCCCTTCAACAACTCTTCATTTCTCTTCAATTCTTTAGCTCGTGTTTCAATATTAAGAACCCTCTTCAACAGGTTCTTAACATTAGTATCAAAGCTCTTTGAATCCAACCCAAACATACTATGGTTCGAGCACGAGATATTGCTCAGGAGGCTCTCAATGCAATCACAGCTTTGAAGCAAGAGTTAATAGACAAAGAGACCGCTTGGTCTGATTTCCAATCTACTTTGGAGAAATCCATGGCTAATTTGCAAGCTGCTCAAGCACGTACCAAAACCAAATTTGAGGAAATGCACAATACAATGACTCAGCTGCAGGGTCAAGTTCTCTCCCTGGTCACTGTTCTCCAACCACGAGCCTCAACCAACACCGCCACACCAGCCCTCCTGCCTACACCACAACCACCTCATTACCAATTTACTCAACCCGAACAATCGACTCCTCCTCAACCCTGGCAAACTTGTTATACTCTTCTTGATTTTCCTCGCTTCCATGGTGATGATCCGTTGAGTTGGTCATACCAACTGAATTATTTTTTGCTTTTAATCAGACCCCACCCCACGAAAAAATTTCTTTGGTTTTTTTTCACCTTGAAAAACAGGTAGTGCAATGGTTTCGATGGATGGGAGTGGCTGTTAAGTCTTGGACTTGGGAGGAATTCCCATGGCGCTTTGTATTCATTTTGGATCTGCTGACTATACGCAGCCTGGTGAGTTGTTGGGTCAGTTACAACAAAAGGGAACTGTGCAAGAGTACTTGGGTGGAATTTGAGCGTCTTTCTAATCTCATTATTGCTATTCCGGAGCCTTTTATGGTGGATTGCTTTGTTGGTGGGCTGCAGGACGACATCCATGGTGATGTGAAGCTTCTCAATCCTACTTCACTTTCTACTACCATTGGATTAGCTTGTTGGGTTGAAGCAAAGCTATCATTATTACTCAGGCAACTGCGTGCTCCAAATGGTCGATTTTTTACCTGTGTCTACCTCTTCTCCACTTGCTTCATCATCGGCCTCCACACCTTCGTCCATTCCGATTCGTCACCTATCTCCAATTGAGATGGCCGATCGCTGCAGCAAGAACCTTTGTTTCAATTGTGATGAGCAATTTCACCATGGCCACTAATGCAAAAATAAACAATTGCTCCTAATGGACGGTGATTGGCCTATTGATGATAACGTCGTGGGCGATGCTGTGGGAACTGAATTTGTGCCTCTTGAATTTGTTCCTAATGGAGCTGTGGCTGATTTTTTATTTTAAACCTTGAGGACAATGTCATTTCTTAAGGAGGGTGGAATGATACGATGTTGTTTTCTCTCAAATTAGTAGTTGAAGTTTCCAATTAGGAGTTGAATTCTATTAGGAATAAGCTATTAGGTGTTTTTTGTTTTTTATTAGAAAGTTTGTTTCATTGCTAAATTAGGATTAAAGAGTTTGTTTACTTGTTAAATTAAGCATTGGTTTAGGTTATAAGTAGTCTATGTAAGATAGTTTGGAATATGTCATAAAATTTCTTTCTTAGTTTGGAATATATCAAAAAATTTCTCTTATATTCCTTATTATTCTCTATATTTCTCTCTAACTCGTGTTTCAATATTAAGAACCCTCTTCAACAGGTTATTAACACCAACTTGGAAGCCTTGAAATCCATAGTTTCGAAGTCTTCTCTGATTGCCAACATCATCAATAATCATCTGAACATGAGACTCCATGTCGCAGCTCAGGGAGTGGTGGTGTGTGATGGTCAGTCGCAGGGAGTGAGAAGGGTGGGGGTGGATCTGGCGTTGGGTGATGATCGGAGAAGAGATTTGACAAATTTAGAGGAGAAAGAGGAAGACAAAGAATAAAAAGTACAAACCTGGTGGTGGTGAACGGTGTGTTGATGTGAAGCTAGTGGCGATGGAGTGGGAAAGAAGAGATTGTAGAGTGGAGTATGTGCCTGTGGAGAGGAGAGTGGTGATGAAACAGTGAAAAAAAAAGACTGGAGTCTTCGATAAATAGGTTTAGGATTTTGTAAGCTATTTGTATTAAAGGAAGAAGGGGTAATTTTTGTGATAACATATATAAACAAATATCTTTGGGACGGATGTGCGCAAATTCGTATCCGCCTCAAAATAGTAACGATCCATTTTTAATATCTGAATCCGCCCCACAAATCGATTAGTAAAACCCAATCCCACCCCAAATGGAGCGGAGCGGATACCTCGAAGAAAAAAAAAAACCCACTACCATCCCTCGCTCTCTTTCCCTCGACATTTAGAAAAGGCGCTCCTCTTCTGCTCTTCTCCATTCTCCCACTCAGCATATCTCTTCGCGATCTCTCTCGCTTCCCTTCTCATTTTCTTCGATTCGCTCCACCAAAACCCTAACCCTAACTTCTCCCTCTCAAAATGCTCCTATCGATTCCCTGGCAATCTCCTCCTCATGCTCTCTCCTCCGCATTTCTTCATTCTCTGCGCTTACGAACTCGTCCCTCGTCAAGAAAACTAACTATGATCGCCTCGTCCATCAAGAAATCTAGGTTTATCTAAATCTTAAATTCGAATTCGTTTATTTTTTGTTGCGTCGTGTTGTTTTGTATTGAATGGCTGATCTTCTTTGTACCGTGCAATGCAGATTTTGTGTGAAGGGTAAGGCAGAAAGGTCCGTGAAGAGCAATGCGGAAATCTGTGCGGAGATTAGAGACTTCGTGGCGATGGCTGGATTTTCGGAAGGTCATGTGCCGTCTTTGAAAGATCTCTTGGAGCATGGAAGGTCGGTTTAATTTGCCATTTCTTACTATTGTTATTGTTTTCTTGAATCTCTGTTGTTGAGTTTCAATTTGGTTTTAGTTGTGAAATGTCAGGGTATTAATTAGGAATTTATCAAAATAGTGATGTATTGACACTAACCTTTGATTGAGCAATAGTTCAGTACGAAAATCTCTTAATTCGCAATTAGATAATGCATGCCCAAACTCACAATCAGACTCTTAATTCCTTGACAGAGAAGCTTAGCACGAGAAAGGCAATCCAAAGAGAGAAGTTGGATATACCTTCATATGTTATTTCACAGGGGTAGCAATTTTGACCCAAGTACCTAAACTGGCCATTTAAATCTTCAACCAATTTACTTCCCCCTCCTCCCACCCCCAAATAATTTTACTGTGTTTGGGATCCGATGGTTCTCAAGAATTGTACTGTTGTTTAAAACTGGAATATTCCATAATGATTCAAAAAATAAATAAATAAACAAGAAAAAAGTTGTGAGTGCAGTACCGAAGGAAACATCGATCAGAAAACTATCCCAGAAGAGCTAGAGACGTCAACACAATAGTTACTTGGAACGTGGATCATTTTGGTATGTGGTATGGGTACGAGATATGCTATTTTGGAGGAATTTGGGGTCACGGGTCGATTTAAAAGTCTTCTTCGGGTCAGAGTTCGCAATTAAACTATATATATATATTAAGTATGCATTCCATAAATTGGACAATAAACTAAATACTTATTAAAGTTCTAATCAAAATCTATAATTTGCTCTCATTGAAAATAAAATTTGATTCTACAACTAGAAATATCTTCACAATCACCATTTAGGGATCTCTATCACAAATCTTCCAACCTCACAATATAATCATATACAAATTATATACGCTCCGTAGTTTCATCTCATTTCTTAAAGTGGCCATCCTAGTAGCTTTCACTGAAATGCGATTAAGACGAATATAAAAATGGATGAAGACCAATTATCATTATTTTTGCAAATATTTTCTTTTCCTACATACATTTGTTGTTATTTTTATAAAAATATTAAATAATTATATCATTGATGAATATTCGTCAAGTATATTTCTGGACGCCAAAAGATTATGTTCTGGTATGCCATTTTTGGTGAATTGGTGCGGATACGCACCACGTTCTGGGTTGAAATTTGGAGACGGGGTGCAGGGAGTAGATAACTATGGTCAACACCCTCTTGTTCCTTTATTGCAGAATAAGCAACACAACCATGATGAGAATAATAACCCACACCACACCACACCACAATTACCTTTAGAGTGAGTGTGACACTTTGATTCATGACACACATCTACTATGAATGCATCACCTAGTCAGCCGCACAAACTTGAAGGAAGTGAGTCTACACTGCAGGAGAATGTACCTTGGCTCTCCAAATTGTCCTCACACATCAGGCATCCCACCTGAATATCCATACCCTCATGAAGCAAGACATCCCAGTTAGCCAACAGTCCCACAACATCTCCCTCAAAAAATGAAACCTTAGGGAAAACCACTTCCTTCCTTACTAGGGCTAAAAGAAAATTGGTTTTAGCACCCTGTAAAGACCTAGGGTCCACCACGAAGAAGTAGAAGGAAGAAATTAAAAAGTACCAGTTCTTCCCACCAATCCAGTTCCAACTGTCATAATCAGATGAGGGTCCACCAAACTATCTACCTCATCCTCTTATCAGAATAAGAGGTATCTTCTAAGATGAAGGTTCTACCCACATAAAGAAATAAAGCACATCACCAAACACGAGCAAATAAGCGCTATAAAGTATTGAATATGCAGTGTGCATAGTTTAACGCCAAATGGTCGCACCACTATGCCAAAAAAGAATCTTGTCCTACTTCCCAAGTATAATACATTCCGCCCCTTGAAGGCATGTCTTACATTTGAGATTCTCTTCCAAAGGCTAGTAAGAAGAATTAAGGCAGGGAGGTAATTAAGAGCTTTAATAGCTCTAACACTTATCATTGGAACTCCATTCACCAACATCAAGAAATGCTCGAGAAAGGCACATACTAATCAATCTATTCTACATCTCCTCAAAACCCATTATTCCAATTGTTGGCTTTTTCGAAATCAACCCTGGAAGGTCATCTTTTGTCCTTAGTGGCTTTATTAGCCACCAAACTTCTGTCCAGAATTTGGCAGCCACCCACAGAGGCCCCTTGAGGGTCCCTACTAATGCTCTTTATACATGTCTTCATGCCACACCCCATAACCTTAACAATAATTTTGTAGAAATATCAAGAAGGTTAGTCTGACTATAATCACTCTACTTGCACACTTCTTCCCTTCTAGAAATGAGAGCAATAAAGGTTGCATTGAGTCTTTAATTGAAAAAGAAAGCATTACTCCCACAACACCTCCATCATAAACCTTCGCATGAAATGGCAACACGATTTCAAAAACCACCTAGGGAAATGATCAGGCCACGAGGCAAGATCCCAATTCATCCTCATGGAAATCTCTTTCAACCCACTCGCTCTAAGATCTGCTAAGATACTACCAAAAGGAACCTTCCTAGAGGAAGAACTTCGCCTCTCCTTTAAAAACAAATAATAATAAGCACCACCTAGTTCTCAATAGCCCTTGGATCCTACACCATCATCCCAAATGGAAAGCTTGCTTAAGTCATAGCCTCCTCCTCGAGGTTGCATAGGTAATTAGGCATGAAAGTACCTCAGGCACCCTGCCACTTATAACCCGATTTATCCTCCAACCTTCGAAACCAATCCACATTCATTTTTTTTAGAATATACACGGGATTGCTGCAAAGAAAGGTCAATGGGCCCATCCTCAAGAAGGTGATTTAGTTGTAATCTCGTCCATAAGTGTGGCCTCTTGGCCTCTAACCTCCCCAATATCATCTTTGCCCCACACCCCAATTTTTCTTTTGAGATAAGTCAACTTGAAACACATGCCATAGCTAGCTGCAGCCTCATAATTGCAAAAATATACGAACCCCTCTTCCTCAAACCATTACATCTCAAAGCGAAAATGGCTTTTTCGATTGCATGCCCCATTTGGAAAAATGGAAGTGATCCGACCCAACCTAGGCAAGGCGACTAAATCATTTGAAAGTTGAACTTGAAACCCAATGGTCTGTCTAGCCCTGAGATATCACAGACAATAAATTGATCAAGGTAGCTTGACGAAGGATCAATTGAGCTAGTTAATGTTCTCTTTTGTTTTGGAGGCCCTATTTTTAAAGCCATAAGCTCTGCGGCCTTCTTGTTCCCAACAAACTTTTGATAATTAGCATTCTCTTTACATTAGAAATCGATAAAATGTCATGCGGTCCCCATGTTGCTGTTTTTCTTGGTAGTTATAATTCAGCTCACAACATTTAAGACAATTTGAATAATTAACAAATTGGCAGATTGTCCATTGGAGTAAAATTTGTCTTTCAAATAGTTATTGGTCTATAATTTGCCATTTTTTGTGCTAAAACGTGTGGAGTGCAAGGTTTCTCCATTGATGTTCTTCATAAATAAGTGATTCCCTTAAAACCTACTCCCTTTCTAGGTTTCTCAGAGAGTAAAGCAATATGTTTTCAATGATTTAATGTCATCAGGGAAAGTGCACTAGGAAAGGTGCACTGTTTTCTATTCCATCCATGCATCTTTAAATAAGTGATTCCCTTAAAACCTACTCCCTTCTTAGGTTTCTCAGAATCATTAGTTAAGGACAGAAGTAAAGCAATGTTTCAATGATTTAATGTCGTCAAGGAAAGTGCACTGTTTTCTATTCCATCCATGCATCTTTCCTTCCCCTATGATAAGTATCTTATATGTTGATAATTGACCGGCAAATATAAATCACATGAACTAAATTTTGATGAATATTTATACTGAAGAATATTATTTATTTTAACCTTTTCGCTATATCTGTCCTCACCCACTCCAATCCCCACAGGAAGGATCTTGCAAATGTTGTGCGAAGAAAGGGATACAAGCTAATCACAGAGCTTCTCATGAACTCTACAAATGAAGGTGCCACTACAAGGACAATTTCAACTACAACCAAGGAGGCTAGCAACGACAGGGAAGTAGTAGGTGTGTATCTCCATTTTATGTCTCATATTAGGGACTCATTCATTATGTTGTGGTTTTAAAGTTACTGATATTCTTACAATAGGGAAAGATCAAGACCAAAAGTTGGAAGAGTATGCTGAAGACTCGTCTTTAGGGGGTTTTACGTCATCAACACTTCCCCCTCCTCGAAAAGCTTCTACAACAAGTATTAAGAAGGGTCATCTATTACCTTTACTTGAATTAAAGGGCGTCTATGACCAATGGATCGTGGTTACTGAAAAACCACCTGGGAGAGAGCTTACAGAGGAGGAACTAGAAATTCATTATGAGCAAACCCTTACTAAGGTGATCAACAGGTAAGAGTTTGAGATTTAATTCTGTTTTATCTATATTTATGGAAGCCCTAGATGTGAATAGATTCATATGGATTTGGGAGAATGGGCAAGGGCGGAGCTAAGTAGTCATAGTGCCCACCCCAATTCTCCAAATTCAGGTAATTGAAAGCATACAATAAGTCAAAGAAGCCCTCAGGCCATGAAGGTTGGGGCACCTAGTTTCTCATTTTTGTATGGCTGTAGTCTTCTACTTGTGGGCCCAACAGGAATGGTAGTGCTTGCTTGCATAAGTAATTGGTAGCTTCTATAGAAGCCACATATTGTGATACTCTAATAGATACATACTGTCAGTCTTTAAATAATAAGAATTGAATCAGCTACATTGACATTCTTTGCTAAGTGTGTGTGTTTTTTTTTAATCAATAGCAGCTCCTACAATTATTTAGCTATAATTATCCTTTTATATATATGTCATCCTACTTTTTTTCCTCATTCTTTAAATGTTATCAAAATACCCAAAAAGAAAAAAGAAAAAAAAAAGTCTTTTATAAAATGGACACAACTTTATTTGAATAGTTTATGACTGTATCTATCATTTAGCTTATTTGATTGCTTTAGGTTTTTTTAGTTTACTAATTGAGTAATTTACTAAACCCATTTAAAATTTGTGGAATTTTAAACTGTTGACATTTGTAAGTTTTAGTGAGCCTTAAAAGAACTTTATTATTATTATTATTATTATTATTATTATTATTATTATTATTATTATTATTATTATTATTATTATTATTATTATTATTCTTTCTTTTTTTTGTGCCGGGGGTGTCATCCGAATGCCCTACCCCAGCCAAATTCCTAGCTCCGCACCTAGAATGGGTGAGATTATTCATATCTAATTTGTGTAGAAGTAACACCCATTCTTTTTATATTTGTCTTATTGATTCAGGGATCAAAATGTAAGAGAGCTAATCCACAAGATATCCTACAAACATCCATTTGGATTTGGGTGCAAGATGGATTTAGAAACAGCCATCAAGTTGCAAGGTATGTGGTTTTGCATAATTGTTTTTTTGTTGTTTCAGATATAAGAATGCTATGTTGACTTCTCTGAATTTTAATGCAGAAATGCCTGGTGTAATTTTTGTCAGCCCAGATCTCTTTGTCGTACAAGGTAAGTTTCTGTATCATTTCAATAAGCTTGCGTGGTCACTTTTCGAAAATTATGTTGTGTTAGATGTAGTGAATCGAGATTAGAACTGTTATGTTTGCCGAAGGAAATGGCTGTTCTTGGTAATCATCCTTTATAGATGATGAATAAAAGTGCTCCTAGTCTAGTGGTTGTCGAGATAGGGTTGAGGAGGTAGGTGTGTCAAAATTTTGAAGTATTATTTATGGAGGTTTGGCACTGGAATTTCTTTGGGAAAGAAACGGTGATGGATGTGTGGTGGTGGTGCGAACTGCAAGTATTGAGAAGGTAGTCTTGGTGGGAATGACAAAAGTGGCCTAGCACTTGGAGTTGGTTCTCTTTGACGGCTATAGCTAGGAGAGGAGTCCACACTGTCTCCATGAGTTCCAGTATAAAGTGGTGCTTCATTCTCCATCTATGCTCTGAAGTAGACAGGTGGGAATAAACTAGGTTGTGCATGAGTTGTTACGATGTGGAGATGGTTCATTAGTGAAACAGGTAGCTCTAGGGGAAGAGGCGAAGGTATTTTTCAGTTAGTGAAAGACCATTCAAGAAAATGGGATGAGTGATGGAGAAAACTAGCTTGATTTATAGTTGCATTGGCGTTATGTTAGGAATTGTAGGATTGGTAGCCATTGGAGTGACCCATCGGCATTACGTCCATGTGGGAGTGCTCTGTGTTGCTTACAATTATATCAGTATGTCAATATGCGGATCACAAGGAAATCAGTCGGGGCATGAGGCAAGGATTGAGGTGAAGCTGTGTGTAGAGCTAAGAGAAACTAGTCTTGGTCATTATTTGATTGTTGCATATCCCTTTAAACCCATCGTTTTGTATGGAGAGATGCAAATTGGCAAAAGTTTGTTCCAACTCTTATTGATTTTAGTCCAGACGCAGATTTACAAGACCAAGTCACGCATAAAAGGTGGTTTGAGGTAGTGCAAACCCAAAACTTTATGAATTGACTCTAGTGCTCAAAACCCCACCCAAGTAAACCCAAGAGTTTTGCTAGATTCCCTGCTTTTTAGTCCAGGTACAGACCTTTGACCTCCACCCAAGTGTTTTTTTTTTTTTTCTTTTTCTCAAGTGTCTTGGGAATCTTGAGTAAGGTTAGAAGAAGGATTTTGCTAAATTCCGGAATTCCCCGCTTTTGTTGTACGATTAGACATGAAATAACTATTACCCAGGTTGATGATCTAAGGTGGGTGGGTAACAATTTGCTTAAATGTTGTTGTACATGGATTTACTATGTTAAACAAAACCAAGAACTTACTGGATCTAAGTAATGAAAACAGGGCAAGAGTACTTTTTGTTCTCCCAAACCTACAAAGATTTTATGGATCTTTTAGAGGTTGAGCATGGATGAGATTGCTCTCTGACAGACCTAGTTTCACCAACAGCTATTTCAGGTTTGAAAATACTTTGGAACCGGGATTTAGCAACATGTTTGCAACCAGGATGATGTATTCCTCGAGTTACGTGTAAACAATTCCCTAGCAAAGTTCTTTCATGTTTATGGATCATACTCATTCAAAACTATCTTTTCTGCGCAATCTGTGGCCAATATATTATGATTTGGTTGTGCTATCTGCTGTGGTTCATTGATAATCTTTCATATGTTAGCTCTGTCTATTGAGTCGTAAGTTTGTATTCATATGCAACAGCGATGACTTCTGTGAATACAGTGGGCATGAAAATTTTAGGATTGTTGATGAAAAGCCCAAACATTACTATTGAAGGCATGGTAAAGGGTTTATCAGCAGCGGAAGATGGTTCATGAAGAGGAGGGCATTGAAACAGTACAATTTTTTTCTGGTTGACATGTACTATGAAATTGAATACATCAAGATCTCTCTTTTGCTCTTGTTGAGCATTGGTGGGTTATTACCCACACCAACTTTTCAAAGTTTGAATTTGGGTCAACACCAGATGACTTCACTTGTTGAGTGAAATTTCAGTTAGTGCCACAAGAACAATGACACCACCTTTAGATGATAGGCAATTATAGGTTGTGCTAAGTGTAGGTTGAGAGGGGATGCCGCTATGAGTTCCAATTAGTTCAGCTACGAGGGAAGATTCCACTGGGTCTCAATTTTTTCTTGTAGTTTCAGTTCAATGGTTATGTTTAACATTCGGTTTTGATATATAGCTGTTCCTGCACTGTATTTGCTCTACGACTATTTAGTCAAAATTGCTATAACTGATCCTGTATTGTATTTGCATATTTTTCTTAATTGCAAATTAGCTTAAACTGATCCTTTGTAGTTTGTCCTTGTGGAATTTCAATTCACAAAAGCCCATTATTGATAAGCTTAATCCAATTGACATCATTTTCTTATCCTCTGTGCAGATGTTGCAGCTGAAAAGATATTCACGGTTGAGAATTACAAGGTACCATCTTTCAAATTGTTTTTGTACCAAACAATTTGATTGAACTGTTCATTTGAAAGTAAAAACCAATTACAAAATAGGCTAAGAAAACTTGTATATGCTCTATGTCCTTGTGCGCCAGAAAGTATTTTGGTTGATTGTTTAGCACATCACTTGACAAATGCTCACTCATGCAGTCTTTTCCCAATTGAGCTTCCAATGGCATGACACGAGAAAATCAAAGATAAAATGCATTTTCGTTTAGTCAATTATACTAAGGGCCAATTGCTACTTGCCCCTATAATAAATAGTTAATTGCTAAATACACTCATCATTAATTACTATTCCACTTACCACAAGATTAACGATAAACACACATTCACGGTTTTCTAAGCATATTACCAAAATATTACTCAAATGTTTATATTGAATTTTTCGTATCTTAAATATCTCATCTCGAGAAAAATCTCAAGGCTTACTTAAAATTATAATCATATCTTTAAAAAAAATTTAACTGTTGATTTAAACAAATATCTCAAACAGCTCGTCTCGAAAAAAAAAATTATGGTCCAAATTTAATCATACATTTCGAGATAAATTTAACGATTCAAATTTAATTTTATACGCTTTCGAAGTAAATCTAACAATTCAAATTTAATCGTGCATACATCTCGAGATACTTGCATTATTAACTCTATCCCATCAAATTACCTCAAGATACATGCATGATTAAATTTAGACTGTTAAATTTACCACAATGCATGTACAATTAAATTTAATCCGCTAAATTTTTCCTCAAAATGAGCAAAAGATTAAATATGAACCATTAAATTTTCCATGGGGCGTGCATGATTAAATTTAAACTGTAGATTTACCTTTAGTTATGTGCAATTAAATTTGAACCAATAATTTTTCTAGATATAGATAGTTCGAGATACAATCACAATTTCAATCATTTGGACCAATAATTTTTCTTAAAACACAATTACAATTTCAATGGCCTTAGAATTTTATTGCGATGAAATGTTCGAGATACAAAACATTAAATCTCAATATATAATTTATCAAAAAACATTTAGGACCTTTAATTTTAAAATACGTAATCAGTTCACTTTAACCACTAGTTTGGAGGATCCGTGCAATAGTGATTTTAACAACTAGTCTTGGAGGATAAGTACAATAGTAATTAATGATGATGACACTTATATTACACATTAATGCTCTTTCTGTATTAAACTAATTAACTCTAATCTATATGATAGGAATAAACATATCCAATTTCAGTTTTAAAATTTTAACCTAAATGGCCCACAGACACACCCTTCAGTGGCAACTTCATTGAATCAAAACCGTTTTTAGTAGTACACTTCCATCTATAGATCTAGCAACTTCATTGAATCAAAACATTGTTAATATAATCACAATTTCATCTACCAATGGCTAAGACAACCTTGTTAGAATTGAGATGAAATGGTGATTATATTAACAATGTTTCCAATTCCACACTTCAAGTTGGCAAACAATCATCCTTCTTCAACTGTTTAGGGGCTGCAAGTCATTTGGAAACAGGATGGCAACCAATGGTAAAAAAAAAATTAAGCCTAGCAAGATCACAAAACCATTGAACATCTTCACCGAGAATCAAACCCTAGACTTGTAATGCAACATGCATAATCTCCGATAAGTTCCACACCAGCTGATCAAAACATAAAGAAAACACTCTGGATATCAGATATTTCCTGATTCATTCTATTTCTGAAACTCATGATTTCTGCTTGGTTCAATTTACTCCCCTGTACTCCTGTTAAAACAGAAAAATTCAACAAAGTTAAAAAAATCTGTGCATTTTAAAAGAATATGAACGACACTATTTACATTGTATCATTTTTCCAGTTAAATTTGGACACAAATGATAAGCTTGAGATAATTAAAACTGAATACTGCTGTTATTTTTTTTACAGGGGGTCTTTGATTCAGTGATGGAAGATTACGACCAACGAGCTAGTGGGGCAAGCTTTGCTGCATCTGTCCTCCTTGGAATCATAACTAGGTTGTACAACACAATCACTGTCAATGCAAAATTCACTGAAGGCGGCTGAAAAGACGAAGAAAATTGATGAAAATGCGAAGATGATTCTCCTTGCCATGGTTGTATTCTATGAATTACAAATCGTGATAAACAAGTACGAGAAGAAGTTCCAAATGAAACTAGGAGATTTGTTCTCCAAAAATATTGTGTCAAGAAAAAAGAGGTTTGTTATAACTCTAATTTTAGCACTCACCTTGAGTCCTACAAATAGAATCCTAGGGTCACCGCTGTCACTGTCTACCGTTGATATCATTTGGGTAGCTCCTTTGGTAGAGTAGTTGAATGACATTTTCTACGTTATTTTAGTTCAAGTGACTTGACAATGCTCATGATTTTTTTTCATTGAACTGAGATTATACATATCATGATGCTCCTCATTTTGTTATTTCTTTGAGCTTTTCTAAATGTTGAGGATTTGAGCGAGGAAACCAGCGAGGGAAATGAGGTGGAGGGGGTGGAAACCGTCCACCCTCCTCGGGATGTGCGCGTGAAAAGTCAACGCTCACATCCCGAGGAGGGTGGACGGTTTCCACCCCCTCCACCTCATTTCCCTCGCTGGTTTCCTCGCTCAAATCCTCGACATTTAGAATTTTCCTATTTCTTTATCTCGTGATATATGTGGTTGTTTTGAACAACAAAAGAATCAAAGAGATAGCTCACCTTATAATTTGCTAGTGTCTGTCAGATGAGCCAAATTAATTCATGTTGATCTTTCAAGCCATTTCGACACCATAACTTTGTATGATTACGTCAGACCTTGGGGTTAGTTCCAATTCATGCCATTTTGACAAGCTCCATTTAGGAGCAGAAAACCACATGCCACAGCCTACGTCCTAAGAGCACCCGTTATGGAGAGGTAAAATTTCTATTCAATTATAGATCTTCTATTATTGCTAACTCTTAAGAAAATGCATCAACAGACCAAACTGAGTGAGATTACATCACAAAACTGCTATTTGGTAAATAAACAAGAGATTAATTGTTTGCTCTCACCCAGAACAACAGTTGCTATAGGAAATAGATAAAATTAAAGTAAAGAACGTTAGCTTTTTACCGTAATAGATGAATCCCTTTGACGGTCGTTTTGGGGGACAAAACTGTTGTCATCTTTCCCAGTTAAATCTTCAGAAAATTCTGCAGAAATGATAGTGAATTATTAGACGGCATAGTTTCTTTATTTAAGAAAGCAATTTCAACTTGCCATTTTTACACATCCATCCATGAAAGCAACTTGCCATTTTACACATCCATCCATGAAAGCAACGACTGAGATCTGTGTTACGTAGTTGCACAAAACAAATCGTCAAACCATGAACAACCACACTTCTTAGATCCGTGTTTTCCCTAGATGTCATCTTTGCATATCAGTGATTCAAAGAAAATCATGGGAAAAAAACGCACCTTTAGTATTAGATCTGAATATCAAACAATCAACACCACTCCTTTGCATCAGATCTGTGTATGAGTGATTCAAAGAAAATCATGAAAAGGTTGCTTCTTTCGAATAAGTGGTGGCTCTTCATCGTAATCCTTTCTCGGCGGCCGCCACCCACTGCTTGGTGGTTTCTGGAGAAAATGAGAAGAGACGACCAAAGAGGCGAGGTGAGCCCGCGACAGGCCAGGCTCAAGACCGTGTGATTGTGTTCGATTGAGCCATTTCTAGCATCTCTATGTTGATGGACGGTATTAGACCTCGCCTAGCGCAGCCTAGCTTTCTAGAAAAGTAGTAAGATAAATCTACGATTTTGCTAGGTAGCTAGAGCAGTAGCCATTTTTTTGTCAGGGTTATGTCATTTTACAATTTTACCCCTTCTATAAATGATGTTTGTGGTTGTGTTTTAAAGATAAATAAATGGTAAATCTATCTACGAGTCGTAAGGTTGAACAAAAAAAACTAAACAAATCGATTAAACTGACGAAATCGATCAAAATCGAATCGAGCGATTCAGTTTCGGTTTAAAAAATTCAAAATCGAAGTGGTTGGTTTGGTTTTTGATTTTTATGTGATTTTAACCGACAAAACCAAACCGATCGAATATACATAATAAATAATAAATATATTATATAAAAAATATAATATGTTTAAAATAGTCGTTCGGTTTGGTTTTATTTCGGTTCGGTTACAATTTGCATAAATTATAATTTGTTCGATTTTGTTAATGGTAGTTCGATTTCGATTTGAAAGTTTTGAAACCAACCAAGTTCGTTCAGTTCACGATCTAGGTAAAAAAAAAAACAAAAAACAAACCGTCGGTTCAATTTTTAACCCTAACGGGTCATCCAATGCAATATAACCTAACATCTCACGGTCAGTTTGGTAACATGTAAACTAGATACGGGAAATAAAACCCTTTTTGTGGATTCTGTTTTTTGAGGGGGCAAAAAAATTGGATTTCCATGAAAGATGAAAAAATTGGTAAATTATTTTCTCGTCATTAAATGCATATCCAAACAGCAAAAAAATCACTTGATATGGAAATTGGATTCCATTTCCAATGGAAAATGGCCAACTATACAAAAAAGGAAAGTAATTAGGTAATTTATAATTGGTTTGCTTGATAATTTTTAGCGAGAAATGGATTTCGTTTGGTTGTGTGTTTAACGACAAGAAAAAATATATACTAATTTTCCCATATCTCATGTAAATTTGATTTTTTGACCCCCACCCTCTTCGAAAATAAAATCAATGGAAGTAGTTTTCAGTTTTTCATGTCCATTTTCCATCTTACCAAACAGACCTCAAGAAAAATATTAGGGGGCATATCGACGATATTTAATTAGATAATTATTTTATTTTTTTGTAGCTTTTAAATCATTTGCACAATAAAAAAAATACTAACATTTTTTGTAGACTCGGATGTCATTTGGGTGCAATTTGAGAGTCCAAGGATTTAAGTGACCAAATGAACTTATTTTGACTTTTAATCATTTGGTTGTTTTTGGAATGACAAATGCAACAAGTTTGACTAAGCAAATGAAACCGTGACAAATTCAAGTTTCACGATTACGCCAACCAAATTATCTTGAAAGTCACGGTTTGATGTGGTTGCGAAAAGTTTGCATGGGAGACAGTTTTGCGAAATTTGTTGCCACTTCACATGGTTATCTCAAAACGCGAGAATTCAATTTCACGGTCAGACCAACCGTGTTACACTGAAAATCATAATTTGAACCAACCGTGTATCTACAATAAGTTTTTCAGATATCAATTTTTTTTTTTTTTTTTTTGAAAAGTTGTTGTAGTTCACACGGTTAGCTGGAAACTGCATGAATTTAAGTTTCACGATTAGATCAATCGCACAACACTAAAAATATCGGCTTGATTTAAACATGTGAATTGGCAACAACCTCTAATTTTGATTTTGTTCATGGTTGTCGTTAAACGCATTCAAGCGAATTAGGGTCGTCAAAACCCACCGAATGGTTTTGAACACAAGTCCTCGATCATTTCAACAAGCTCTATCACCACCACAACCTTTTAGGAAGAGTTGGAAGAAGAAATTAATTGAGGGTTTAATGGAATAAAATATGAGAGTTGTGAAATAAGAATAAAGAAATTTAAGAGAGCATGAAGAGTATGTTGAAGGAAATACATGTAAATGGAAAAGAAGATGGGGGGAGATTTGAAAAGGAGTTTAAATTTATTAATGGATGAAATAGAGTAATGGGGAGAATATGACAGTTGAGGATAGAGACCAGGGAGGGGGGTTGAGATAGTGAAGATGATACTTAATAGATAAAATAGACGGAGAATATAATAAAATTTTGTTAATTTTAATTTAGGGTGGGGATCTGCATATTGGGTACCACTTTCGGGGTCTACCTTTTATCGACTCCCTGAAATTAGGTAGTATTTGTTTTAGACTTATCATGGGAAGTAGAATTCATTTCCTTTGTTATACACATTTTCACTATTTTGTTGTCTATTTCCTGACAGAAAATCGATTATTTATTAGAACCGATTGACAGAAATTCGATTCTTTACAAAGAAAATGCCAAATGAAAGTGTTAAAAGCATGTAGAGTAAAGCCACCGCATAAATAAATTTGTTCTAATGATTCCACTTTTCAAACTCTGGCAATGAGTAAATGATGTCACTAATTCAGTTGAAGAACATCATCACTGTCCTACACCACCCCCTTTCTAAAGAACAAGCTACTTGCTGAAGCACACACCACCACCTCTGTATCTTTTTTTCCCTATCTTCCATCAATCACCACCCCCACCATCTCACTCTCTTTTCTTATCTTCTTATTTTTTATTTTTTATTTTATTCTCAGTTTTTTTTTTTTTCCCATCCCCCTCTTATTTTGATTTTTCTCAAAATGTTCCCTTATTTTCCTACCGACACTGCCCAATGTCCCTCCATGCCCAATGTTAGAATATAGGAGGAGAATAATAAAATAATTAAATTAAGAATAAGAATAACAAATACAAATAATTATAACAAAATAGAAAAAGGAAGAGACGGGAGGTGGTGCGACTGACTGTGACAGGGCGCGGGGGGGGGGGGGGGGGGGGGGGTGGTGATACTCTTATTAATATATATGAAAAAGTGGAGAAATGGTGGTGGCGTCCTTCAGTAGATAGAAAAAAAAAAGGGGCGGTGTCGTCATTTAGCCGTTGCCTACTATAACAAAAAGAAATTTATGGATTTACCCTTATAAATACTTTGTTTGCAGTAGACGAGTACCTATATATCTCTACTAAACTTTTAGTTAATTCGTGAATTAATTTTTATTTCATTTTATTTATAGTAGAACCTCGATAATTTAATACCCGATAAATAACTTTTGTTAAATAACAACTTCAAATTTGGATTCGGATCTAGCAAATCAGAGTCGGATACAGTTTTCCGTGTTTCTGAACCGTATTCGACCCATTTTATTCAATATGTACGAGCTATGCGGGCGAGGAAATGATATGACGAGGATGTAAATAACAACTGCCTCTTTGAAAAGGCTCCCACTTTTTGACACCACCATTTCTCCTATTTGATACCGCTCCACATTATTGTCTAACATCACCAACCTACTATTTAACACTACCACAACGGATTCTCTTTATCTCTCACTCACTCTTCTCAAGAACAGCAGCAAAACAAGCAGCGACGTTGTTGCCGCCCCCAACTTGCCACACTTACACCTCCTAGTTATTTTTCTCATTTTTTCTCAGGAACATAGACAAAACAATAACAATCACCCGACCGACCTTTCCACGCAAAGGCCGGTGCGAGGCCGAAGGAGAAAAAAGGAGAAGAGAGTAGAAGAAGAGGAATAGAGAAAATGAAAAGGGAAGAAGAAAAAACAAAAACGAAAGGGCGGTGCGGCCAGCGGCGACGGGGCAGGGTGGTGCCGCTGGTAGTTACTATTATTGAGAAGTGGGTTAGAGACGAGAGATGAGCTGACCTTTTATTGGTGTCAAAAGGGATTGGGTGGTGCCAAACATTGATTTGGTGGTGTCAAGAATTCACTGCCCTTTCGAAACCTGTACTTCATTCGTGGAGTCGGGGATCAAAGTTCGAGCTTTCTTTTTCATCCAGTTATAGGTTAGGGTTTCGTTTAATGAATGCAAGTCCAATTGGGGATTTTCATATGGGATGGGAATCATGGAGGTTCGTTGTTTATCTAACATTGTGAATTTGGCTGTTGAAGTCAGGAGTACAGAAGCAGCATGCTGCTGTGTCATCACTACTAAGGTTGGGTTTGGGAGGAGGAAGGGTTTTGGTATGAAATACAGTAACAAGGATTTATGTTTATCCCTTCATTCATCATCATCATCCTATACTTCTACGAGGAACAACAAGATTCGTGGTAGTGGATTTGATGGATTTCACTTGGGGGATAATGGCAATGGTCACAGTGGTAGTGGTGATGGTAGTAGTAATGGTAATGGTGGTGATGGTAATGAAGGAGGAAATAATGGAAATGATTCCGAGGAGCCCAAGATTCCAGTAGTAATGAACCTCGAGGAAGTGATTAAGGAAGCCGAAACTCGGGGTGTTAGTCTCCCATTAGATATGTTGGAAGCTGCAAGGATAGATGGAATTCCTAAACATATTCTCCTTAGATACTTTGATTTACAGGTTAGTATACAAGCTTTCATTCCATTTAATTAGTCTAGTCTAATCTGTTTTGAAGAAAATTTTCGTTTTGTTGGGTGTGTGATTTAATGGGCTAGTTGCTTAATTAGACATACCCTCAGTCAATTGCAAAGGGTAGCCCAATTTCCGTGGGAAAGTGAATCCAAAACTCATGTCAAATGGGATTTTCGTCGTTGGTTGTCTGTCTATTTAACTACATGAAACCAATTATGCACGTTTTCCTATCACTCGTGAGAATTCAATTATCTGCAACCCCAACCCACCCCCACCCTTACCCCCCGGCAGCACGAAATTAGAATCCGCGGAATCAGTTTCGAAATTATCAAACTATTCAAGTAAGTATTAGTTATTAAATAAATTAGGATATATAACGCCTCAATTGAAGCATAGCTCCACATTGCTATCAGATGGGAACTGGGACGTTGGGGGAGGTTTTGGATGTATGAGTGGGTGGATGTATAGGATTTTATTCTATCCAAACTCGAACATCTCCACTGTTAGAGACACGCTTATTAGCCCAAAATCCATCTTTCCCAACCTCAGATTTCCTCCGTGCTAAATATTTATTTATATATATTTCCTCATTTTGGGATTTTGTTTTTATTCTTTATTTTTTCTTGTAGGGAACTGTTTGGCCGTTAGGCTTTGCAATGAGCTCGAGGCCTTGTGCTTGGCTTCGTAATAGGATTCTTGCTGATCCAACTTTTCTTATTAACCTTACAACAGAGGTATGTAGATATTTTTCATAAGTTTAGTTTTGAAAAGCCTGAAGTTCACATGTAATTTTATGTTTACGCAATGTGTTTCTTCACCTTGTAGTTGGCTGTTTATTTGTGTGGCATTACCATTGGCCAAGTTTGGAAGTACGGCAAGGATTTTTGGAAAAACTTTGAGGTTTATGCTTCACATCTATTTGTTGGGCTGCTTGCCAAGAGTACTCTAGTCTGTTTTACCTCACCCACTGTTTCCATTGGACAACCAAAAGGATTTTGTGGATACTTGCTAAGAACCTATTCAGGTATGTTCGACAAATTAATGGTCAACACCGGTAGTCCTGGAGGTGCTGATCGTGCACTTCACTCTTATTGGTACATGGTAACGTTATATTACTTAGTTGGGGCTTCTTGTGGTCTAATTGGACAAGGCATTATTGCAAATGGGACTAGGACCTTCGTCAGGTATACTTCTCTCGTCACATTCTCACTTATACTTTCTTTACTATTGAGGGGGTTGCTTATTGTATCATGGAATTTGCACAAAGCAAAACCAAAAAATCCTTCATGGAATTGGTTCCCCCCCCCCCCCCCCCCTCACCCCCCCCCCATACACACACACAAAAATTCACGATATAAAAAATATAAGTAATTTTTAAATGGTAAAATATATTTTATTCCAAACTGAAACTATCCCAATTTACATACATAGATTCAAAAAGTTTTTCTTTTGCTTTAGTCAAACATATGCCACTTAAATTTTATTAATAGAAATTTATTAATAGAAAGGAGTGAGAAGCCCACATTACAAAAAGGGAAATAAGAACAAAGACAACTCCACAATAAGAAAAGAGGGCAGATGATATACCAACTTCCAAATCAAAACATGTACTATTATGCTTGCCATTCCATTGCTTTGTTGCCAAAATTCCTTTCTTTCAATGTCGTCAATGTAGCCAATTGGAAGCTTCTAGATCCTCCATCTAAATTGCTAGGGCTGTTCAAAAAATCGAACAAATCAATCTAACCAACTGAGCAGATCCAAACTGAGGATTTTGGTTTGGATTCAGTTCAGTTTGCATTATCTAAAACCAACTATATTGGCTCAGTTGATGGTTTGGCTAGTTTAGAATCATTTTTAAAGACGTTAAACTAACCCACAAAAAACGTTTGACATAAATATGTTACACAATGGGTTATGTAAATTTTCGTTTTAAAGAGAAAAAGGCCCCATAAAGAATTCAAAAGGTTCTTCCATTTGGAGAAAGTAAAAATTGTTCCCTTCAATGGTAACTATTTTTATATTTGCCACACCAAAATGGGACATGGAAACAGTAACATGGCATCCAAAACTTATATACAACATTCAACCCAAATTACATTGACTTCACCCTGTCATTTACCTAACTTTACCTTATGAATTAATTTTTACTTAACATTCTCATTTTCTTCCTTATAAAGGAATTTGCTTCGATCTAGATCTACGGTTTGCTAAGAAGTTTAATTTGGGTTCCTAGTGAGTTTGTAGACCTTTCTATGTCATCTCACTCACTCATTAGTTTTCTATTTTGCATCTACACTTTCTTCAACATAGTGTTTTGTTCAAAAACTGAAAAATCGATCCGAGTTGAACTCGAATCAGTTTCGTGAAACCGATCCGAACTGCGAACAACCCGAGAAAGTGGCATCACCTACCATAAACCAAAACTCCTCATTCACAAATTACTATCCACGATGAATAAGATGAGTCATACTCTTTGCATCCACCAACACCGAAGGGGCATAGCAAATTGATTCCCATATCTCAGTGTACCAACTCAACTTCAGTAAGCCTACTCTATTGGGTTGTCGACACGAAGATACGAAAAAAAAAGAAAGATGAAATCCTTGTCTTCCAAATTAACTTCATCAAAAAATTATGGCATGCATCAAGGGCATCTCTTTGATAACTTCATCGGAAACTGTGGCTTGCATTAATGGGCATATGCTCTTTAGCCATCACAGCGAAACACGAACACATAAAAACCCCTTAACTTGCATCCAAACCCAATTGTAATCTCCATCTTCATCCCATCTCTAGCTTAAATCCTCCCAAAATATATGTTAGATCCATAAGATCCTCCATACACACACACAAAGAGTAAAAGAGTAATGCTTCCAATATATTTCAATATTTAAATGCACTTTGCCAACCTTTTAACCTTCCAAATATTAAATTCATGTGCATGTAATTTAGTTGTAATCAATATAAAAGAATGCTGCTAAGTGCATTTTTACAATATATTAGTGATCGTAAAAACTTATATAATTTTATGAGGCTGTCATTAAATTAGTGATTTAATCATCGATTAATCTATTTTCGCTAGTAGAGCGTCACGATTTTTCATTGAATAATTCATTGGTCCAGTAATCAATGATTTTGGTCGATTACGCGATTAATAGTAATTAATCGCTTTCAAAACTCCTCCATTAATCGGTCCATAACAATATGTTATAAACAAAAAAGAGAAAGTTATAACCTTATCAATACCTATCTAATAGGCAACACCAAGAGTTTGTGAAGATGCTAGTGAGAAAGAAAGATGTATATATATGAAAAGACGAGAATAACGATTAAAAGAAGGAAAACTAATTTTATTATAACTTGCCTTAATTGTGACAAACGATGTTTACTACTTCAATATACATTTTTTTGAAGTAAACATATTACTTAGGAGTATAAAGAAAACATATTTATAAAATATAGATCAGTTAATTTTGATTATTTCTGATTTATCCTGATTAATCTCACATCGCTCCTTAGTCAAAAAAATTATGAAGAAATATGTTTACTTCAATATGTGGTCGATTTGACTACATAATTATGAAGAAATAGAGACAAAAAAATCGACCACATATTTATAACAAGGCGACGTAAGAGTGATGTATCACGTCTACATTTCACATATATGTTGTGAAACTGACCCAACAATGTCATTGCCCATACCATAAAAGCTGGCCAATCTTCGCCTATGTAGTTAAGTCGTTAATCGGACCTGAATCGATTAAGGAGCGATATAAGATTAGTCAGAATTAATTGGCCTATATTTTATAAATATATTTTCTTTATCCTTCTAAATAATATTTTAAGAAAAAAAGCTTAATGTGTATTGAAGTTGTAAACATGAATTTAAGGCAAATTATAACAAAATTAAGGATTCAATGTCAGATAAATGTGCGACTCCATATTCTTTAGTTTTGCTTATTATTTCTTTGGTCATTTTTCTTTCTTCACACACATGTATGTATATATATTCATCGTTATTTCTCTCTAGCATCTTCACACAATCTTGGTATTTTTCCATTTATTTATAAACATTGCCACAAACCGACTAATCGGTGAGTTTTGAAGGTGATTAAATTAGCCACAAATTGCCGATTATTCGGCCAAGGGAGTATTCAAATGATTAATTGAAAAATCGTAATGCTCTACTAGTGAGAAGAGATTAATCGCCGATTAATCACCGATTTGTACCAAAAACTTCACATTCCTCAAATGTCTTCAACAATATCAAATTCAGCTCATTTCTTTCAAATGAAACACGTTTTTCGTAATGGAGTTTCAACTTCTTATTCTCAAGTTTGTTCATCTTCACATCCTCAAGTTTCTTATTCTCACGTTGTTCAACTTCTTATTCGCATAAGTAATTAAGTTTTCAACTTAATAAATGATAAATATAATAACATATGACTTACATTGTCTATGGGTAATATGGAAAGAGATAAAAAGTAGTATCTTCACAAGGAGGAAATTGAAAGTTTAGATTTCCTTTCCTTGAGAGTTTCATAATTCCTCACTCCATTTTTTTTCATAAAATTAGGAAGATGAAGAAATCAGATGAAGACGTGCCTTTGCAACCTCTTTTAGGATATGGCTTACTTTGGGGTATGTCCGCTTCTTACTTATTTAGTTATTTATTTATTTATTTATTTATTTATTGTGATATGTGCTTAGGTGGTTAAACCATCGTAAATGTGCAACGACTGAAAATTGTCATTCGTGCAAAAAGGAACTTGAGCAACAAAGTTTGTGATATCTTTCAATAGTAATTCAATGTTTTTCCTATGAAGCAACAAGATCCATGAGAATGTGTGTGATGCGCCAACTTGGTTGGGCACCTACAAACACACCACTGATTTGCTTTTGGTTTTCTTGGCAACCTAGTTATTTTCTGGTAAAACCCTTGAAGGATTTTATTTTCAGCTGATATTGAATTGTTTTGAAAATTGAACTTGTGGGTTTGGACAGAACTTGAATTGTTTTGAAAATTGAACTTGTGAGTTTGGAGAGAACTTGTAGTTAGGGGTGGGCAAACGGGTCAAGGATCCGCGGATTTAAACCGGACCGGACCGTTTTGCTCTAAACGGTTCGAATTTTAATTTTGTATTTTTAGGTACGGTTCGGTCCCGGTTTCTATTTTTTAAAAAGAAACGGTCCGGGTTGGACCCGTCCGGACCGTTTCAAATCGCATTCAGTATAAAAACCTAAACCTAAAAAATCTAAACCTAAACTCTCTGTCTCTGTCTCGAGAAGGGGAAGGAGATCACCCTCTCCTCTCTCTGTCTCTGTCTCGAGAAGGAGATCTCCCTGTCTTCTCCTCTCCTCTCCTCTCCTCTCCTCTCTCTGTCGAAGAAGAGATCTGTCGAAGATCTGTCTTCTCTGCTGATCTTCAGCCGCAGTAGATCTGTTTTCATCAAGTAGATCTGTCTTCATCAAGTAGATCAGCCGCAGAGAAGAAGATCAGCCGCAGAGCAGAGAAGAATATCAGCCGCAGAGAAGAACATCAGCCGCAGTAGATCCGTCGAAGAACTCTGTCGAAGCAGCAGCAGCAGAGAAGAAGAGATCAGAGGTGGAGGAGAAAACGAAGAAAATAAACCATAAAGCACAACTATTCTTTTTTGGGGTTGTTTCTTTCTCTGTTTTTGTTGAGTGTTTTGTGGAATTTGTTTGCTTTGTGAATTGGGTGGGAACTGGGAAGGTATTTGTTTTGGATTGTATGCTTCACATATACAGTATATACTTGCTTGTTTGAGTTTTATGAGTTCTATCCATTCACTTTTGTTGATGGCATCAATGAGCCTGCCATGCCATATGCTAGAACAATATTATTCAAGTTACAGTGTAACATGAATGATGGAACCTTCAAATCCTGATTGAGGTCTTTATTTTTATTTTTCTGTTTGGAAACCGTTTGGAACCGTGGAACCGAACCGTTTAGAACGGTTCGAGTTAGGTTCGGTTCCAATTATCAAAATGAAGGGATCCGGACCGGACTGGATCCGTTAAAATGTAAACGGTTCGAGTCAGGTTCCTTCAAATTTGAACCGATCCGGACCGTGCCCACCCCTACTTGTAGTAGAAGAATGAAGATCCTATTCAATTGATCGATTTTATGTTGTTTCCACTAGAATTGACATTAGTTGGTATTTTTGGATCGTTCCAGAAGTTGTGTAAACATGATGATTATTGAATTAGGCGAAACTTATTGTTGATTAATCGGATAATCAGTAATTAATCGCTATTTGGACCTCAAGCGATAGTCTTACAAAAACCACTCAAGCGTATTTGGGCCAATTCAGTTGGTGATTAAAAACAAGCAATTGCCATTTATGTTCGCGATTAATTGGCCACGACAAATTGATTGATAATTCTAATAAAAACTTAACTCAAATACTAGAAAAAGAGCTTTGCTAGCTGAAATGAGGTGGACGGAGTGAAAACCGTCCACCCTCCTCGAGATGCGCGCGCAAAAAGTCAATGCTCACATCTCGAGGAGGGTGGACGGTTTTCACCCCGTCCACTTCATTTCCCTCGCTGTTTTCCTCGCCCAAAACCTCGACATTTAGAATTTCTGCTAGAAAAATAGGGTTTTAAAGTAGCATATGTTTCGAGGCTTTTACCACAGTGTCCAAAATTACCCCAATTGCAGAAAAGCTAGAAAAGAAAGAGAATAACAAAAAATATTTGTCATGTTTTTTTATGTTACTACTTTGATTTTTTTTTTTATAATTTATTTATTGTGGTTCTTTGTTACTAATTTTATTATAATTTTCCATATGTTACGACCAAGGATTGTGATTTCGTTTTTAGAGTTAATCACAGTTTCTTGATTTTAAGAAATATTTCTATATGTTTAGAAAAAACGTACAAATTTCGATGATATATGAAATATATAATGAATATCTAGGGTATATTAAATATGTGAAAAAATAATATGCATATAAATAAATTTATTAAACTTATTAAATGAAACCAAAATACCTATAATTAGAAAATCGAGGTAATTTAAAAAATCAATATAAGTAGAAGAAGTGAGAATTAGGAAATTAAGGGGTGGTTTCAAAAATTAACAATTATTAGAATGAATGATAATTAGGAAAAAAAAACTTGAAATTTATGAAAAAAATCCCAAAATTTTTTAAAACAAATCCTCGAAAAATGTAATTTTTAGTTCTTGGTTTTTTTATTTTTACCAAAAAATTAAATTTACGAAAAAACCTCAAAATTTACAAAAAAAACTTCGAATTTTTTTGAAAAATCCCTCGAAAAATATAATTTTTTCTTTCGCCATTTTTCTTTTGTAATTTCAAAAAAACAAAAATTTCGGTGAAATTTCATGTAATTTTGCAAAATCACAGTCCTTGGTTACGACTAAGGTTATATGCATTAATGTTCATGTTTTGTTTTTGTTTTTTTTGAAAAGCAAGCATGTCGCCGGTGGGTATAGAACCCAAGACGTGGGGGTTAGGCCACTACAACCTTAACCATCCAACCAGGCTACCATTGACATGTTCATATTTTGTTATATTACTTAAGACGGGTAGAAAAAGCATATTGAAAAAAGAATAGACGGACTAGTTATGTGTTTAATCTCGATTAGTCCCTAGTAATCTCATAATGACCTTGGACCGATTAGAAGCAAATTAAGGATTTGACTACATGAGACAAAACTCTAGATTGTGATTAGGGGTGGTATTCTGATTGTCGAGGAGATGCATCTATTGGATAGGAATAATATAGGATGCATTTTCAAGGAAGGCGGTCTTTCAAATATGGAGTTAATGGATAGTTTATATGTGCACAGTTCAGTTCTATCGGTTTTGAGCGAAAACCGACAACCAAATCGAACCGACCTGTGACACTAAACCGAACCAACCAATGACACTAAACCAAACCGACTAACTCATAGCCTAACCGAAACCAAATTTTTACTATCAAACCAACTCTAACCGAACTGACATTTCCAAGCAACCTTTTATCATGTTATCCTCATTCTATACAAAATAAGGATTTTATCCTAAATCAGTACTCATTCAAATTTATAGTGCAAACCTCAAAATTATAATCTCCAAGAATCCATCACAGGCTTAGAAACCAACACTAAACTTCATCACATCACTACATATTTGTCAATTTAGTAACAAAAAAATACTACATATGAAGGTAATCACTCCGTGATCAGTCCATCACATCACTCCCTTCGTAGTTCACCCATCAGAAAATTTGCACAAATCTAGCGAACTTCATCTAAAGAAAAAATAAATAAATATAGTAGCTAAGCATTGCTTACCACAAAATACTCATGCAAATCAACCATATACAAAATCAAACTCTTAAAGTTAACTTGATCCGAACAGTTCTAAAATGATGCAGAAAGATAAAGTAACTTTTAGAATTCATAATACTTCTGAATCAATGAACTAAATTGTACCTGCATCCACTTTCACATATTGTTCTACTTCATCCATTGAATTGTGAAGGTTAACTAAGGTGAATGACTAATACATCTACTTCATCCAATCTTGTCCACAAATTAATGCTTTAATTGTGTTAGGGGACAATGAACTACGAAATGGATCAAGTATACAACCCTTTTAGCAATTGAGATGCAATAGAAGACATGGGAATGACTAATACATCTCGTGCAACAAGAGTGAGGACTGGGAACCTACTACAATTACTCTTCCACCAAGCCAAAGTACCAAAGTCATTTCCCCCTTTTCCAAGTGGTTCTCAAGCTCGGATAAACTACCTGACTGATTTTCCTCCAAATGTTTTTCAAATTAAGAATCTAAAAGCGCATTAACATCTTGGTCATCTTCATCAATATCCATTCCTTGACAATTGGCTCTCATTCACATTTTGTGACATACTTGAGCTACTGCTATGTTCAACATGCCAATCATATAAGCGACCCAGTCTTTTATCTTTTCCATTAGCTCCTTAGCTTTAACACTAACATGTAGCTCCTCCAAGGAAAAGAACAAATAGTTCAATTTACATCTAGGGTCAAGAACCACGACAATGAACAAAAGCAAGTTAATCCTATCAACATTCCAATATTTTTCAAACTTAGAATTCATCCCACAAGCCATCGAGCTTACCAAGTCATCTTCATTCTTCATTCTCCTTTAATTGAGCCAATGTCACACCCCGATTTTCGAGAAAAACGAAATCCTAAAATCCACGTAGGATTATCTGTTTCCCCAAAACTCGGGACGTGAAATTCAATAACAACAGAAACATTTAGCAGCAATGACAAAAATATATTTTAGAAAATAGGAAAAAAAACTAAAATTTATAATAAAACTCTAACCAGAAAATACTGATGTTGCTAGCCCCACTAGCGAAACTCCCGTAACGCTGCTCAAAAGTCTCTAAACCTGAAAAGCTAATTGGCTACATTCCCAAAGGAATGTACCCAAGAAGCAAAAGCTCACTTGGGTCAGCAATAAAGCTTGTGTGAGAAATCTTCATTCCAAAATCAATAAAAATTGCACGTGATAAACATCAAGCAAAACACAAACAACAAACCATCACACCAATAGGTAGTTCCTCAACGAGGCAAAGGTGTGATGCAAGAAAACACAGTCCAAAGAATTTAGTTCCTCCACGAGGCAATCATATCATCATCCTAATATGAAAATATGCATTTACCTGTACTTACCCTATAGGAGTTGACTATGGCAAGTCGGACCTGCAGAAATATTAGTGGACTTGCCATCCTGCATAAAAAGAATTAGAAACAATACAGCGTCATTTATTCTTTTTATTTGAATTAGGTTCATCTTTTTAACGGATTGATCACTTAGACGATACCACATTCGCACCACCTCCGTGCCGAACATACATGCCCGTATGCCTCTCTCATATAAAGGAGGACTACTCCGTCATCCATGCCTAAGTGGGGACATCACATACAGGCATGCATCGCGGATACCCCTAACTATATGAGTACCAAAAGCCACCATTGGGCTATCAATGCGCATAAACTCACGTCACATTTTTGACGGATAAATATCAAAGCCTATTTTAGGCATACAACTTCACCACATTTCCGCAAGACTAACCCGAATGTTTTTTTAGTTTCTCTAGTAAGAAATGGGTGCCCCAACTCCGCAAGACGACCCTCTGGTCATTTAGTTTCTCTAGTAAGAGAGGGGTAATAATAAACAACAGAGATGTGGTAGTTCTAAGTGATACAAGCCCAAGTGTTTTATATTTTCATAAATTCAGGTTTACCAATATCATTTATTTTTCATAATTCAGAATTCTTCCACAATGACATTTTGTCATTCGTAAATTGATTCACAATCTATCCACCCACATTTTTGGGGAAAACATAGCATATTCATTAATCATGCTATGTAACAATATGACAATCAAGCCACTCCTTGATTCAAATATCCAAATTCTTCATAATGCATAAACAAGTCAATATGCATACAAATCTCCAAATTTATCACAATGCATTAATATTCATCAACCATTCAAACACCAACCAAACAAAGTCACACCAAATCCATAAAATGGTAAACATGGGTGACCCCAAACATGAACCCAGCAAGCTAGAAAAATCTCACACATCAAACAGATCACAAATATTGGAGAGCAAGCGTTTGCAACACAAAACACCACAAATAAGGCAACCTCATTCTCAACATGTCTAAAATCTCACAATTGGATTACCTGAAATGAAACTTGTCATTTCCATACAAGCAATATACACACAGTATACTGAATTGCTCATCCAAAGAGATAAAGAGCTAAGAGTTTCACTTACACCTTACACCCAAAATCTTTGAAATGGGATTTAAATCAAGCAATATAACAAGCCTAAGAACCCAATCCAAAATCATCAAGGACACACAAATACCGGTCATCACACCGCTAAACCAAAATCCAAATCATAACCACACATCCTCGCAACAAAACTCACACACCCCATCATCAATCCTCACAAATACAATCACTAATTTAGTCAAGAAACAAGTAACACAGCATAGGCAAACTGATAGAAAAGGACTCAAAGTAGAAGAAAAAGAAATGAAGAAACTCACTGAAATTGCAAATAGCAAAGAATTTCGCAGCCAACGCTATCGTCTCATCATCAAAAACAGCCAATATATCTTCAGCCCTGCATCCTTGCAATGGACATCTACTCTCTGCATGGAGCCCACAAAATAACTCATTGATGGGAACTACTCAAATTGAAGTTTGTGGTTCGAGAACTGCCCCCAAGCACCTTGTATTGTTTTGACTACTCTGTCATTGGAAAGTCTAATCAGATCATTGTTGTGCATTATATCTCACTTCCAAGTTTCTATCTTCCACAATCTTACCTTCAATATCAATTTTACCTTCAATATCCTTCTCATGCCTGATGCCTCAAATCTTCCTTCAGTGCTATATTCGCATTGTATCTAGAGGAGACAAGTGAAGCTTCATCGTCAACATCTTGGTAATAACCTCAGTCATTATCATCATCCCTATCCTCACCTCCTACAACACCTTATAACTTTCGTTTCAACCCTGGTCTAACAATGTCTTGTGTATGAATCCAGCTGAACAAAAGTGATGCAAAACATGGGAGGTTTTAGATCCCATCTGTGCATTCTCTGCTGAACAAGACACCTTGTTAATTGGTTTTGCACCTTCTCCTAACTCATGAACAACAATTGATCTAGCTGAGCATTCACATATCCTCTGTGATTGACCAAGTACTACCATGCTATGAGCCTCATCCTGCATTCTTTTGGAGCAGCTAATGCATTATCACATGATTCTCCAATCCAGTGTTCGACTTGTCATTATTCTAATCCCCACTTTAAATCAGATCTAAAACACATACAAATCAGTCAAAACCAAAAACCCCAAATTCCCCAATGAAAGATCATTCTCTAGTTCTGGCTCAAGTTTTTCTTCTACCGGATCTGGAAGCATCCCAACAAGTTCCAAACAAAGCACAAATTTAGAAACCTTGTCACCTCACGGATCAACACCACGTTCAAACATAGATTCAAACTTCACTCCATGACAGTCAATCCTCGCTGAATTAGTTAGGCAACAAGAAATTAGGGCCAGAGGACACCACCCTCGGTGCTGGATCTGCTAGTGCCACAGCCATAAAAGCTATGCATCCCCACCAACAACACATGGCAATGGAGCCAACAAAACAGAGCACAACATCACCAACACCACCACCTCTGCAAACGGCCGTGAAACACGTCTAGAACAGACCTGAAGCAACCCCAAATCAGATCTGAAATAGACCCAGAAACATCCCTGTGCGAATTGTGACATGAGTAATCAAAATCTGAGAAACTTGAAGTCCCATTCAAGAATGATAGTATCATGGTATGATCGAAGAGGCTATTAGCCAGTGGAAGTATCAAAGCTACTTGAGAGGAGAAACAGAACTTTAACTTCACGGTAAGAGGTGTTTTGAGATCTGGTTTCAGTCTTTCAAGCAAGATCGACCAGAACAATGTGGACAAAGGGCGAGATCAAGATGCGAGATTGTCCACCATCGGCCTGGTTGTGTATTGAGATCTACTTACGGGTGTTCTAATGGCGAGATGAGCTATTCGTCTTCTTCTTCGCTTCACAGCACAAACTAGAGGGAGGAAGAGAGACCGAGATAGAGGGAGGCAGAGAAATCTGTTTAGGAGAGAAACCTGAAGGAGAAAAGGGGAAAAGAAGAAGGAGAAAGAAAATAAAAATAGGGTTTTCTCTTGGGTGGCTATTTGCCCCCACTAACATTCTGAGAGCACCCGCCCTTTAACTCACCAAATAAAACCCTAATTTCGAAATTCACATTCAATTTAATGTAACCCTATTTTATTTAATTAAAAATAAAATAAATTATCATTATGAAATTTAGGGGTGTTACAGCCAATTTACTTTTAAGTACGACAAACTCCTTAAAAAACATTGGAGGTAACATACAAAGACCCCGAAAAGCATAAGGTTGCATTGTAAAATATTTTTAGAAATTTAACAAATATCCACACATCATTCTAATCACTACCATTTGGAGGCCCCAAGGTTATCTTTCCACCTTCCTCTTCCCCAAAGTAAAGGGAATAATGTGGATCATCTTCCTCTAACTGTTCAAAGGTTGTTTGAAATTTTTTCGCCGCTTTCAACATCTATACTATATTGGGCGATGAGTGGATGTGAAAGGTAATTAATTAATAATAATACTTCACATAACAAAATCGAAAGACAACATGTGAGAAAATACCATCAAGATTGTCATGTCTGTGTGCAATCTTATGACATGCATTCATAACGTAATTTTATCATTTCATTGAATTTTTTTGAGAGTATACCATGGTTGGTCGAGTAGTGGTGCTCCATGGAAGGAGACCCTGTTGATGTTGCAAAGCTTTGTTTTTCAAAGTGCCTGCCAGTATCCACGACATACAAGGAATCGACATTCTTCATCATCAGTCATTAAAGTAACAGTATGTATATCCTTGTTTCAGATGAGAGTAAAGATATATTTATGTATACCAAAGTGCTGCCAAGAAACTTTTAGTAATTTTTTACCAATTATAGAAAGATAAAAGTACTTTCGATGCTGTCTACAGTTTATTGTCTAATTGAATTCCTTTTTCAGGTTTGGAGATGTTTTGTTACGGGTGTTGGGAACTAGCTTTATTCACACTGTCTTATATTCCAAAAGCCATAGAACCGAAGGTTGGTCTGGTAATCCATCATGCTTTCGGACTCGCAAATAGTATTTCTATGGGGCAGTGTATGGCGTGCTCGAATAATGAAAAAGCCAAATTGGTGCATAAGAGAAAGTACAATGAAAGAATAGGAGAGCTGGATTGATATATTAAAAGTAGTAGTGTTGTTAAGTTAATATATTTATTTTTAATTCAGTATCTTGGTTTACTTTTCCTATTTGAAGTTGGTTTGCAGATAAGTTGTGCTATGTGTCAATTCTGTGTGCTTTTTTACAACTAAAACATGATGGACACTATGTCTCAGGTTAGTTACCATAGCATATTACTTGTATGAACTTTCAAATTAGATCGTGATGTGGTAACTTGCTTAATTAATGTGAAAGGAAATAATTGTTACAGTGGAAAACTTGCTTCATCAATTGCCTCTTACAAGCATCATGCAAGCTGGGATAGTTTACTTTGACTAGAACTACCCTTCCTACTTCCTTACTTTAGGGGTGGGCAAGAATCCCGATTCTGACCTGGACCAGTATGGTCCCGAGCCGGTTTAAACCGAGACCAATTGGTTCATGTAGTTTTAATCTCGGTCCCAGTCCTAGTCCTGAACCGGTTAGTTTCGGAACAGAACTGGTTTTCACTAATTCTATCCCGGACCGTTTCGATCCATCCCGGTTATTCCAGCAAGCCCAAGCCAAAGATTTTCAAGATTTTTATCAAGTCTAAGCCCCAATCCTAAACAACTTTATCAAGTCCAAACCAAACAACTTTATCACCATTAGTTTATTAGCTACTAGTAGTGATAAACATGAAGCCCCAAGCCCAAACAACTTTATCAAGCCCAAACAACGTTTCAAGGGGGGAGCTATCCTCCTCCTCCTCCTCATCTGCAACAACCTTCTATTGGATACCCTCAACCAGTCCCACCACCTACTCTAATTGCCCCTGCTACTACTCCTCCATATACCCATGCCTATCAACTTGTTCCACTTCAAGGTAACCAATTAGGTATTTTTAAGATCAACCTTCAGTTTCATATATGCTTGCAACTACGTTATCTTCTCCTATACTCCTCCCACGCTCTCCTTACTTCTTCCATAAAGTAATGGAAAATCCAGAATGAAAACAGTGATTGCGGTTGGGAGAAATGTAATCTGAACAATGTTCTATGCTACCATGAGAGGAAAGCTTAAAATTTGTAGAAATCAATTCATCATCATCATCAAAGCCCATTCCTAATATTTTCGGGGTCAACTACATGGTTGTAAAAATCAATTATATAATTAAATTAAGAAACATGGATGACAGGAATATAATCATTCATTGTAGCTTATATACATGAAATATCACTTGAACAATGTTCTATGTCCTAAACAAAGATCATTTGTTAACTTGATTCAACCCATATTTATTGTGCATGGTATGATCCGGTTCTAGTGATCTCCCATAAGACATTTGAACATAAAGCTAAAATAATTATTACAAAACAGTTCTTGGGCCTTTTTTGAACCGGGATGGCATGGTCCCAACCCAGATTGTCCCGGTTCAAAACAATCCGGTACCAATCGGGTTAGCCCAAAAAAATTGATTTTTCGATTCGTACCGTTCCCGTTTCACTGTACCAGGACCGAGACCGGAACTGGGATTAGCCCAAACCCAGATCGTGCCCTAGACTTCTAAAACAAACAAATACATGAAACCCAAATCTTATAGTCCTCACTCCAGACTTATATGTTTCTTTCTCCCTGAACCTTCTTGTTTTTGGTTATTCTCAACAAACATGGTGGATATCAGAAATACAATAACAAACACAATTATTCCAGCTAGTCATGTTTGGTAGTCACTTTTGGACCAATTGTTTTTTTTTTTTTACACTTCTAACCTTTCTATAGATAGTGTTTGTGGTGTTTTAAAGATAATGGGTAAAAAATGTAAAAATCAAAATCAAAATCAAAACTTGGCCCAAAAGTGACTATCAAACTTGGCTGGCTAGACTTACTCTAACAAACATCTAGGTTGACATGAGGGATGTTCCATGCCAATTAACAAACATCCACCAAGCTGATATAGGGTATATCGCAAAATTAACAATTGTTGCATTGGAAGGTGTACCAGGAGTTCAATATTTACTTCTTGGCTGATATATTTTCGAAAAGAGTTGAAGATTGCCACTTATAAGGCTGAAGATATGTTAGAGGCATGGATCACTGAAATTTCAGTAAGCAATCTCTATCAACTTAGTTCAATGGGATTATATTGTGTGGTCGAATTGCATACAAGTTGAAAGAAATTGTATGTTTGAACGGGTTGCATCCGGAATATCACAATTTAATGGACATAGATTTGAACTGCAATTTGATAAAAATAGAAAAACCCATGAAGTGGTAAATGAACCTTGATGATACATCAAATAAGACTATCATCACGACCATACATGTGGCAAATATCATCTATCACGAGGATCGAGTATTTCAAATCAGGGTCGACTCACAAAGCCCCAAAAAAGGATAAACCATTAAAGCCCAAAAAGGGCCCGTCAGAATAAATCATAGTTCGAGGCCCAAATCCAAGCCCAACGAAGCTCTCCATTAAATAGGAGGAATGTTACAGAGAAAAAAATCGTGAAGGGAGTTACTCCCCCCAATGACGTATCTTCATAAAGGTGGAGACTGTTACAGAGAATGTCTCCCCTCATTGAGCCTCACATACTTAAGTCACACAGAAAATTAATAACGACCACTATATAAGGTAAAGGGAACATTAGACAAAGATATGTAATTTCAACTGAGTTCTGTCCAGATTAATTTTCATCTCCAACAGATTTACTGACTTAAGCATCAGAGTGCCTTCGGGCACCAAACAGGTGGTCTTTGGCAATATAACCTTTGTTTTGCAGGTCGGATTTACAGGATACCAGATTTGGTCTCATCAAACCTAATGTGTATGGGGGACATTTATTGAAGACCAGTACTAAAGCAACTGATTGGGGTAAGCCTTAAATGAGCAATGGATTTGATTATTTAAGTGGTAGGCTATAACAACAATTTGTGTGAGTGATTTAGTTTGATCATGAAGACCAGAAGATATGCAATGAAAACCCTAACCCACCATATTCAACAATGGTGTTTGGATATTTTATTTCAACCTCAAATTTGTATATTTATCACTATCAATAGATTTGAATGTTTGAATAGCAGTTTAGCGAGTTGTTCGGTAGATGCTTTGAGCTACCTGGATGATACCTCGGGCTTAGCATAATGGATTTAGGGTGTTATATAGAATGAGTAATGGTGGTGTTCCAAAGAATATAGTGGTGTTCCTCAACTGTTGGTGTCTAAAAGTAAAATTGGTGGATGAACATAGTAACAATAAAAAAACATCTTTGTTTATAGGTAGACTAGTATATAATAGTGCCTTTGGCACGACACACACATTTCCTCGTAGCGTGTACCCATACTTACGACACGAGTACCATCATGCCTTCGGCATTTCATCCTGGATATTGAGTCATGCCTTCGACACTCCCCACCATGTTTTTTCTATTAACGTTATTGGAAAAGACACATCATTCGGGCCGAGGAGAGTGTTCATCCAAGGCCATACTAAATTTTTTTGTCGAAATAATGAAGAGAAATTAGGGTTTCAATAATGTCCCTAGGTTAGTCATCGGGATACTAACAAATTATTTTTGATATTAGGAATTAACTTATGTTTGTGGTGTCATCAATTTATGTAAATTTTAATAAATAATTTTTTTGAAGAAAAGTATAATATTGCCATTTCTTTTAAGACGAGGCATTATAGTAAATGTGTAAAAGAGATGAGAGAGATATTAAAGAGATTGGAGTTAGAAAGATTAATTTGGGATGTTTCATTGAAGTTTGTCCTATCATTAGCAAGATTTATCTCTGGCATTATCAACTCTTCTATCACACCCTTCTAAAATTTAAAACCCTATTGTGGTTTATTATATGGACTAGTATATTACCCGTCGTTGTTGGTACCATAGAAACTTTAACATTAAATTTTAAGAATTTATAAAAATAAACTTTATATCGATTACCAAACAAATACACTACAGAACATTGTAAGATTAAAAAAAAAATCTTGTATTAGGGTGCTCGAATAATCTGTTAGTTAAATATGCATTGATTTATCAAAAAATTGCCATGTAGGATATTTCTTTTTAGACTTTCAAAATTGTTTGAATATTTAGTTTTTCACACACGAATATTCATCACATGCCTCCAGAAAAGTTGTGGTCAAGCCCATGATGAGGCTTGAAGAGTTTCTTCTATCTATAAACTCCTCTTGAAGAACAACAAACCCAATATTAGAGGTTTCATTGTCTTCAACAATCTTGTATTTAGTTCCCTTCCTTCATTTAGATCAACCTAGTGCTCAATTCCAACTTTAATGTTAACCCAACTTTTCATTTCGATTCAATTCAATTGAAAAACACAATTTTAATTGAATCCACTAAAACTGTGAAAACCACCTAGATCCCTCGTTGGTGCAATGAGAACCACACACCCAAAAAAAAGTGTCAAGGAGGAATCAGTCGAGTAGGGGTTGGCATTCCATCCCGTAATCTCGATCATGTCTCGTCCCGTCCCGATTTAGAGTTAGATGGGATTGGGATAAAGATTTTTAATCTAGCTCATCCCGTCCTATCATGAATTGAATTTTTTTAATATTTATTATTAATAATTTTAAAATATTTATCATCAATGCTCTTGTAGTTGGGGGTGAGTAGTATTTTTTCCTCTTTGTAACGTGCAACTTTTCAGTGTGTGTATATTTTATGTGTCCAAAACATACATACATTCTACTAAAACATTTAGAATTTAGTTTTATAATACGAACCCAAACAAAAGGATGTATCAAGGCTCTTAAAATATTTTAAATTGGTTCATATGATCCCATGTTTCTTCATGTGTGCTCAATGTCTAACCATTGAAACTATTTTAAATAGAGTTAATTATTTATCAAAGTTTGGTCTTGAACTTGTAAATTTTATATTTATAAAAACTTGCATCAACTTTGTTAAAATTATATTACAGACACGACATTAACTTGGGAATTTTTTTGTCATTAAAGCATATGGGCTTATCACTTTCCTGTCACGCGTTAATTTTGATTAGTATTTTGTATTTTTCTCTAGTTACAAATTAAAACATGCCAATCCCATCTGATCCCGAATCCGTTTAGGATGTGATGAGGTCTATCCCATCCCGATCCCTAAAGAACAGGATGAGATTATGATGAGACCCATCCCGTCCCGTGCCCAGCATTGGAGTTCACAGTGATTGAGTGTGATGTAGTCATCTTTGTTGGAAAGTTCTTCAATGATCAAATGTTCAGTGTCTATGCAAATATTTTATCTGGCATCAAATGATTGTAGGTGTTCATTGATACAAACCTGATTTTAGGGCAAATTTGGGGATCCTTCTAAAAAGATACGAATAGAGGTTCGAGTCCGGAAGATCTATATTTGTAGAGAGGCTTTGTTAGGGATTCTAATCTTGTCTATTGTCCATTTATCTACTACAGTTGAGATCTAGGTGAACTCTGAGCTGCTGCCAGTCCAAGCTGTTTTGTTAGATAGATAACATAGATAACAAAAATTCTAGCCAAAAAAAAGACCAAAAAACACCAAAACAAGGCAAAAAAAAATGCCACCAAAAAAGACCGGCTAGAATTACTCATCATATTAAATATGTACAGCAAAAGAATTAGTCCTTAGCACTTCAATCGAGATTATTAAGCAAATATAAAAGGTTAGGCAGCCATGCATTATAGAGGCCTCAATAATGGGTAATCTTCAACAAATTCCAACTCTGTCAGTGAGTCATTTTCCACCCCGAGGAGCCCACAGCACCTTAACTGCCTGCATTCCATCCAAATAGCAAAATTTAAGGGAGAAATTAGAAATACTAGTCCTCGAACACACACATGCGCACAAAACTAAAAGGAATGAATAATTAAGAGCTAAGGGTCAGTTTGATTGCATGGAAAATAAACATGGAAATTAAAATCATTTTCTGAATTTGATTTCGATGCCTCCTCTGACTTGGATTCCCATTAGTAGGAAAACAATCTCACGAAGAATTGATTTCATGTTGATAAATAAACAATCAAAAAAATCTGCATAACAGGGAAAATGGAATTTCCATTTCCCATGAAAAATGGCTAACCAAACATACCCTAAATAAAAATCAAGTGTTCGATCTTAATAATTTATTTTCAACATTGGTGACATTTAATAAGATCAAATTTACTTATTTTTTAAATATTTTACAGTGAAATTAGTGAACTTTGATATTTTAAGGTTATTTTATATTTGGTCTTGCAAAAAAACGCATCGCAATTGGCTTCACATTAAAATTAAGTTACATAAAGCTTTTCAATTAAAAAATTCTAAAAAACTATAATTTTCCATTAAAATTATATAACTTTCTTAACTAATTAAAGACAATTTTAATATACAAAACAAATTAAGAGAAAAAAAAATAAAAAAACTAGCAATATAGCATCATGTGTTACTGTAAAGGATAATTGCCTCACCACTAAAGCTTCATGTGGGAATCTCAACGTGTTGGGTATCATCTTTTCTTGGATGAAAGGTCTACAATACCTTTTTTTTTTAATTTTCAATCTCAAAATTTAATAGGAGTAAAAGTGTCATTTTCATGTCCGTGAAGCATTTACAACTTACATGGCTTGGCTCATATAGTCTTTTATAATAGTAGAGATGACAATGTTAATTGTTCTTACAACTCTCTCATGTACCTTTGTTTTGCACGAGGGGATGGAACCTAGCTTTTGCAAAGCCTTCTTCAAGTCTGCCCTACTATTGATAAGAGGAAGCTTACGGACTCCCTCAACCGATAATACATGAACGTGAAAGGCATAACTTTTAGGAGGAAAAGCAATGTGATAAATAATAAAATCGTACACAAGTATATGTTCCTGAAGTACAAAATTCTCTCCCAAAGTGTACGGTTTTTTTTTTTTGAAAAAAAGTCTTGGGAAAACAAGTAATTATTGAAGGCGAGACTGGAGTTAATGTTTAACCTGTGCTTTCCCCTCTAAATTGTTGCAATAATTTTGTTATGGGAAATATTTATAAAAAAATAAAAAAAGGAAAAAGATTGTTATCTTTAATTTGAAGTGCTTCACTTCTTCCGTCTCTCCGCTCTTTCAATTCTTTTTCATGGAAAAGGTGCAACCAAACAGACCCTAAATATTAAAAACAGCCTAATTTAATTTCTTTAACACACGGGAATGGGAAAGACCATACTACCTTGTATTCCTTGCAAAATCCATTGGCCTTCTTTGTTATTGTGCTTTGTGTTTGCATGTAGTTGACATAGACAGCTGTCTCCTCATCAAACATTCGACCTTCTTCAATATAAAATTGATTGAAATGTTTTTCAGCGACTTTTATGTTTTCCTTCACATCAACCTGCAAAGTAGGTTTGAAACACAACTTCAGTTCCATGCTTACAATACCAAAGCCAAGCAGAAAATTTAAAGAAAGGAAATTGTGAAGATCCTCATTGTACTGCTCATATTTTATTTTCAAATGGACTAATGCTAGGATTACTCACAACGTATCCTCTAGAGCTATCCATAAAAAAATGTATCCTTTATAGCTCACTGATCGAGTACTCTTGCGCTGAAGATGAACGGGGCTAAGCGATCTGCCGAAGCTGTGGGATGTAAAAATGCATCGGTAGGGGAGTGTTCTGCCTGAGAGGGAAGCACTCGCGCGAGCAGGTGTGGACGAAGCGGAAGCGAGAATGTCGGCTTGAGTAAAGACTTTGTTAGAAGATTAGGATGTTGATTAGCTTCTTTAAGAAGCCATTTAGATTAGGGTTTAGGATACTTGTCTAACAAGCTTGGTTAAATAAGGGCTTTGAGCTTTATATAAGGGGTGGACGGTGGACCTGACATGATAAAGAAAACTCCAAGGATACGTTGTGGAATGGTGGAAAGGTTATTATAAAAAAAACTCAATTTTGGTCTAGTTAGACATTTTTACCCTGTGTAATTTTATCGTGTAGCATGAACAATTTAATAAACGAAAGATAGAAAAGAAAGTAACACCCCCTTTTTGACGCTTTTGCTTTATATGTAGTAAACATATGACTTACAGCGGAGTGAAAACGTACGCAAGAATCTTCATGTTGAAGCAAAGCTAATGTAGTTTCTGCAACCAAATGGAAAAAAACGACATTGCATAAGGCCATGGAGCGTTACAAAGTTTTCTAAAGAAACAATTAGATAATGCACTCCCAAAGCCACAACATTCACCAAGTGAGACTCTTGATTCCTTGATAGAGGAGCTTATGACAGTTATTTTATCAGAAGCTACATCAGTGAGAGAGGCGATCCAAAGATAGAAGTTGGATATACCTTCACAAGTAATATATTTCACAGGGGGAGCAATTTTGTCCCAAGTACCTAACCTGTGAACATGACCCAAAATAGACAGGTTTGGTTGTCTCTTTGATCGTTTCGTGCTACCCACCAACTTATCTATGCAAACAAACTGTATCGGGATTGAAGAGCTCATTACTGGCCATTTAAATCTTTCAACCAATTTAAATCCCCCCCCCCCCCCCCCCCCACACACACACACACCCCACCAAAATGATTCTACTGTGTTTGGGATCTGATGATTCTCAAGGATTTTAGTGTTGTTTGTTTTTATTTGAATAAAACTGGAATCTCCATAATAACTCAAAATTAAATAAATAAGAAAAAAGTTGTAAGTGCAGTACCAAAAGAACCATCCATCACAATACTATCTCCAGAAGAGCTCGAGATGTGAACACCATAGTTACCTGGAACGTGGGTCACTTCGGTACGTGGTACGAGATACGCTATTTTGGTGGAGTATGGCAAGGGAGGGATAGTCCCATTTGGGGTCGCGGGTCGATATGAAAGTCTTATTTGGGTACAAGGGTCATAGGTTCGTGATTAAACTATATATATAAGTATGCACTAAAATTTCCATTAATTGGACAATAAAATAAATACTTAATTGAAGTTGTAATCAAAACATTTCTATAATTTAGTCTCGTTAAAAGTAAAATTTCCTTCTAGAACTAGAAATATCATCAAAATCAATATCTAGGGATCTCCATTGCAAATCTTCCAACCTCACAATATAATCATCTATAAATTATATATGCTCCATAGTTACATCTCATTTCTTAAAGTGGTCATCCTTGTAGCTTTCACTGAAATGTGACTGGACACGAATATTTGAATGGATGAAGACCAATTATCATCATTTTTGCAAGTATTTTCTTTTTCTACAATTTTTTTTTCTTATTTTTATAAAAATACTAAATAATTATATCATTGATGAATATTCGTCAAGTATGTTCCTCTACGCCTAAAGAATATGTTTTGGTATGCCACTTTCGGTGAATTGGTGCGGGAGCGCACCACGTTCTGAGTCAAAATTCGAAAGCGGAGTGCGGGAAGTAGGTAACTATGGTCAACACCCTCTTGTTCCTTTCTGCCAGAATAACGCACACAACCACAATGAGAATAAGATTTCACACCACATCACCACTACCTTTAGAGTAAATGTGGCACTTTGATTCATGAAACACATTTACTATGGATGTATCACCCAGTCAACCGCACAAGCTTGAAGGAAGTAAGTCCAATCTTGCAAGGCTACATTGGAAGAAAATGTACCCTGGCTCTCCAAATTGTCCTCGCAGATCAGGAATCCTACCTCAATATCCATTACCCCTACAAATCAAGACATCCAATGTAGCCAACCGATCCCACAACATCTCCCACAAAAAAATGAAACTTAGGGAGAACTGCTTGCTTCCTTACTAAGGCAAAAAGAAAATTGATTTTAACACCCAGTAAAGGCCTGGAGTCCAGCAAGAAGTTGTAAAAGGAATAAATCGAAAAGCACCGGTTCTTCGCACCAATCTAGTTCCAACTGTCATAATCATCCATCCTCATCAAGAGGGTCCACCAAAATATCTACCTTCTCCTCCTCTCCGAATGAGAGGCCCCTTCTAAGATGAAGGTTCCACCCACCTCCACTAGGATCCCTCATATAGAAATAATGCACATCACTGAACACGAGCAAATAAGCGCTATAAAGTCTTTAATATGCACTATGCATCTCTTAATGCCAAATGGTCACACCACTGTGCCGAAAAAGAATCTTGTCCTACTTCCCAAGTATACATTCCGCCCCTTCAAGGCATGTTTTACATTATACCATTATCATTGGAACTCCATTCACCAAAATAGAGAAATGCATGAGGACAGGCACATACTAATCTATTGCTTCTACATCTCCCTAAAATCCATTCTTCCAATCCTAGGCCTTTTCGAAATCAACCCTGGAAGGTCATCCTTCATCCTTAGTGGCTTTGTTAGACACCAAAATTTCGTCAAGAATTTGGCAGCCCTCCACAAAGGCCCCTTGAGGGTCCCTAATAATGTTTTAGAAATACCAAGAAGGCTATTAGGACGATAATCACTCAACTTGCACACTTCTTCCCTTTTAGGAATGAGAGCAGTAAAGGCTGCATTGAGTCTTTAATTGAAAAAGAAAGCATTACTCCCACACCACCTCCATCATAATCCTTCACATGAAATGCCAACACCGATTTCAAACCCCCCTAGGCAAATGATCAGGCCACTTGGCCAAGATCCAAACTCATCCTCATGGAAAATCTCTCAACCCACTCGCTAAGATACTATCAAAAGGAACACTCCTAGCAGAAGACCTTCACCTCTCCTTTAACAAACATATAATAATAACCACCACCTAGTTTCAATAGCCCTTAGATCCTACACCACCATCCCAAATGGAAAGCTTGTTTAAGTCATAGCCTCCTCGAGGTTGTATAGGTAATTAGGCATGAAAGTACCTCATGCATCCCACCACTTAGAGCCCGATTTTAGCCTGCACCCTTCATCCTCCAACCTTCGAAAGCATTCCACCTTCACTTTTTTTTAGAATACACGGGATTGCTGCAAAAAAAAAATGTCAATGGGCCCATCCTCAAGAAGGTGATTAGTTGTGATCTCCTCCATAAGTGCGGCCTCTTGGCCTTTAACCTCCCAAAATCATTTCGCTCCACACCCTGATTTTTCTTTTGACATAATTCAACTTGAAACACATACCATAACTAACTGCAGCCTCATCAATGCAAAAATAGACGAACCCCTCTTCCTCAAACCATCACATCTCAAAAAGAAAAGGGCTTCTTTTTCGATTGCATACCCAATTTAGAAAAATGGAAGTGATCCTACCCACCCTAGGCAAGGTAACTAAATCATTTGAAACCCAATGGTCTGTCTAGTCCTGAGAGATGACAGACAATAAATCAATCAAGTTTACTCAAATTCAGGTTAACTTGATTATTGGACCATGTGAAATAAGCCACCCTGATAGGAATGTCAACCATCTCACTGTTTTGCATAAAGTCGGGAAAATCCATTGTGATCCTAGTTATGAGTATGACTCAGTTGTCGGACTTCTCCATGACCAAATGACATTGAAATCCCAACCAACCACCCAAGGGAATTCCCAATACCCTCCAATAGCACAGAGTTCAATATTACTGAAAAAATGAATGATATACAATGGGAAGGCAAAAAAAAATTATGCCCTAAATACAGTGGAATCCCAATTAGGAAAAAATGATTCAAAGAAAAAGACCCTTGAACATGGATATGAAGAGTGAAGACACGCAATGCCACATCAAATTATAACCTCCATCACCACTATCCATTATCTATACGTTCATCTTTGAATATTCTTTCCATTGCCCTCCTTCCAAGTTCCAAACACACTAACAAATAGCATAGGAAACAAGCTTCAACAATGGATTTCCAATATTGAATTCAACAAAGAAGATAACAATGCCAAGGTAGTAAGAGTCATCAGAGAATAACATCTTCACCTTTTAGAAGATAACTGAGACCTTCAGAAGTCGACATGTCGACAGTTTTACCCATCCGATGAAACTCTCTAAGCAATGACTTTGCTCCCGTGCCTAACACCCCAACCTATAAAAAAGAATGTAAATATCCTATTTGAAAACCATTAACAAAATAATCACTTAACAACAGAGTTCACTATGTATGCTCCAAAAGTAGAGTTCAAACATCCTAAGTATCATACAGATTCACATCAGCAATCAAAATTTTTAACAGCTAAATCTAACTTATTAAGCCAAAAAATTACCATACCTGAAGCATCACAAGAGTTACTACAGGATCAGTAAGAGCACTTGCATTTCCTTTTATATAGTCAAAATGATAACACCAGGCAAACCGTGCGAACAGGACTATTGACACGTACATGGTTACGATCAGACACACCGTTGGATTATCCAACAATGTCGGGTAATATTCTGGATCATCATAGTCATCACTACCATTAATCTCATTTGTGGAACATGTCCAAGAAGAGGAAGAAGAACAAGAATAAGAAGAGTGTGAAGAGGAGACTGCTCTTCCACCAATTCTCCCACCTGGAGCTGCTAAAGCTTCACATGAAAGTAATAAAGCACATAACACAATGGTAGCAACAGCAGGTTTCTTCAAAGCACTCAACCTTTTCAAAATCACATTTACAACTCTCCCTACTTCAAACAAACAAGTCTGATGCCTCTCTTCTACCGACTCTGCTGCAGCACCACAGTTATTACTCCAGTAATTAGTCAAGCATTTAACGCGGAGTTTGGCAGCTTTTGTTGAGGTTTTGATGTTTTTTATTGGTGGAAGAAGACGCATATTTGTTGGAAAGATTTGCCACCTAGGATGCTGTTTCAAACATGGAGGTCTAATTGGATCTCTCATGAAGGAGATTTCTTTAAGAAGTGAAGCTGTACTGGCCATGAATTCAATCAATTGAATTTGTAGGTTTTGGTTTGGGGTCCAGGTGAGGATAGTGAAGGAGAGGGAGGTGAACCAGTTTGTTGAGATTGAAATCTAACATGTGGCCCAATCAAAACAATGCGATAAGGTGAAAAGCGAGCGAGTTTGCGTCACCTGAAAGGCAATAAAATGCCACACAACCAAGTATTAGTATTCAATACCAACGAAAGGGAAACAAATCACAAAATCAAATACACATTTGTGTGTGTGTGTGCAATACCAACGAAAGGGAAACAAATCACAAAATCAAATACACATTTGTGTGTGTGTGTGCAATACATATATATATATATAATAATGAATAGTACAATACACCAAGGAAACACTTGGTTAGAAGTTATAACGCAGACAGTGAATAAAAAGGTGGAAAAGTGAATGGGAACAAAAGATTGCAAACCAGGTTAAATTTTTTTGTTGTCGGAGAACACTAAAAAAAACACAGCCGTTATGATTATGAATATGTTGCTGAGTTTCTAAACCCCGAAATACAAAAAACTCAAAACCACTAATCTCTACCAAACAACAGAAATGCCCATGTCTATTGCACAGGTTAATGTGTAAATGGGTATAAGATCATCCAAGAGAATAAATGAGCTCTTTCTGCTATGTGATTGTGGCGTTACGACCAGGAGCTTATTTATGGAGTCGATAGTTAACCAGTCCCTTGGGAGCTTGTGACCGAAAAAGGAGATGAGGTAGGGCCACTGATCATGTTCCATTCATTCTATTTGTGCAAGGCTGCAACCTGCTCAAGCTGTTCTTGTGCTTGATCTTCCATTTGGAATTTCAAGTTTTGTACTAGATCAATCAAGGTGGCAATGGCTGCACCTACACAATCGTCCAAACTGTCTGCTTATAAACCGTCTATGAGACATGTGAATTGAACAGATATCGCTGAAAATTGTCACCCAAGAGATAGTTACAGCTTCCCAAAGTACAAAATTGCTGATAGAAGGAAACCCACCTTTATCTGCGTTCTCTCAACGAAACACTGGTTTAAATAAGGGGGTGTTTGCTTTATGTCTAATACAGACATCAATCTCTGAAATTTTGAAAAATAAATCACTTAATATAAATTTGTTATTGCTAGTTTGCCAAATTGCCAATAATGCCAATAAACTTGAAACTAAATACTAATCATTGTTCATATTTGTTTCAGTTAAACAAATATTTAAAGAAGGGAAGCTTACAGAGATCGCAGGCTTCGCAGCACCAGCAAGCAGCAGCAGCACCCAGCACGCCAACACGACTAGATCTCTGAAGTCTGAACTATGTTATCTACATTATCAAACACACTCAATAAATTTCAGTTGAACAACAGATGTAACTGATGAAATTGGAATTGTTGAAACTTGAAATTGTAATTCACTAATTCAATAAAGCAAGATATTTCATAATTCATATTATGTTCATAACATTAAGCAAGATATCATAACATTAAGCAAGATCAGCAATGTGACAATGTCAATATCAAGATCAGCAAGATGTCATGATGATTCCATGAATACCTATCATACACAAAATAAAATTGATCACTAAACTGACTAAAGTAAACATAAAAATAATAACTTACTGTAAGTTAGAATGAAGAATGAAGCAAAAGCAGGGACAATTAGCAAAAGTTATGCAAAACAGGAGAATGAAGTCACTGTAACTTACTCTAAGTCTGTAATTAATAAGTTATGCAAAAGCAAAATTAGAATGAAGAAGCAAAGCAAAAGAGAAGCAAAACAGGAAGAGAAGCAAAACAGGAAGAAGCAAAGCAAAAGAGAAGCAGGAACAGAAGCAAAACAGAAGAAGCAAAGCAAAAGAAGCAGCAAATAACTTACAGATTGATCGAATTCGAAGCAAAGCAATTAGCAAAAAAAAAAAAAGGAACAAAAACAAAGCAAAAGAGATGAAGGATCAGAAGCAAAACAGAAGAAGCAAAGCAAAAGAGAAGCAGCAAATAACTTACAGTCTTACAGATTGATCGAAAACGAAAAGGGGCCAAGGGTTCGATCGGTCCTCGATCGACTAGGGTTCTTCCCTTCTCTTCCCTTCTCTTCCCTTCTTCTCTGTTCGATCGACTAGGGTTACGGTAGCACCTTCTTCTCTGTTCGATCAACTAGGGTAGCAGTGTAGCACGTAGCAGGCTCGATCGACTGGCGGACTGGGTTGAGGCCTTGAGGGTTCTTCCTTCGTTTCTCTTCTTCTTTTGTTTCGATCGACTGGCTCCCTTCCCTGTCAGATCTGGATTCTGCAATCGAGAAAAAAGGTGAAAGGTTTAGTAAATTTTTTTTTTTTTTTTTAATTTACCGATACGTTATAGCGGCGTTTCGAAAAACCGTTTTATTAAAATAACGGCCGGTATATATCGTTATAACTCCATCCGTTATGCCCAAACGCTATATGAAAAAACTTAACTCCTCGGGGCCGTTATGAGTTATTTCGGCGTTATAACCCGTTATTAACTGCACAGCTCAACGAAACACTGGTTTAAATAAGGGGGTGTTTGTTTTATGTCAAATACAGACATCAATCTCTGAAATTTTGAAAAATATGAAGGTTACTTCAGATATTGCAGCTGACTTTCTGAAAATTTGAAAATATGATGGTAACTTCAGACATTGCCGCTAACTTTCATAAGATATTAACAAACCTTTGAACAGCCTATGAACCAATGATTTTCACGAGACTGGTTTAATTAGTGCCTAAACAAAACTTAACCTCTTATTAAGATATGTACCTCCAGTTAGGGATTCGTCTTGATCAGAGGTTAGACATCTAACAAACAAACACCCCCTAAGATTTTCCCATACTTCTCTCACAGATTACTTGTGCCCAACAATCTCTCTTGCAAATAACACTAACTACACCAGTATATTACTATATTTCATGACCAAACTTGCCTGAGTAAACTTTTCAAATTCTCATATAACCCTAAGTCCCTAACAAAATCGCTCCAACATGTGTTTTTTAAAACAAATGTCATTTAAGGAATATCTCCCCTTATTTGGATTATGACACCCCCTTAAACCAACTTATTTTCTTGACTTCCCTATTTACCCTTACCTAACTCTTCTTCCCCAGCTATCATCTAGTCTCTCTCATTCATTTTCCTCCATTAAACTTCCATCTCTTTACCTCTTTTTTTTTTTTTTCCTTCTTCCCCAACTCTCATCTTCTCCTCGCCATCTTCATTTGCTCCATTAAACCTACCCCAACTCTTTCTAACTCTCAAATGTTTTTCTCTTCTTCTCCCCACTATCTTCATTTCATCCATTAAACCTTTCACATTGTTTCTAAATCCAAGATCTATCTCTCATCTCCTCATCACTTCATTCATTTTCTCCGTTAAACCCCACTCCCTCTCTTCCCCACCTCTCATTGTGTCTTTTCACTCTTTCCAAATTGCAAAGGGGAACTTGGTTGGAGTTTCCTTCTCTTCACAACTCACCCAAACCAAGAACAAGTTTTTGAAAAAAAAAAAATTTGGTTCAAAATGTGAGAATTCGAGTTTCACGATAAGGCCAACTAAGTAATTTGAAAATCACGGTTTGAGCTAACCGTGTGGTGGCAAAAGTTTGCTTGCATGCGAGTTTTGGGGAACTTATTGCTAATTAGCACATAGGCTCAATTGGAGGCTATTAATGGTGCAATCCAAGAACTCAAGGATTTGAGTGACCAAACAACTAACTATTTGGTTAAGTTTAGAATAAAAAAATGTAACGAGTTTGACTCAGCAAACAAGTTTATTTGTGTTTAACTAAGAGGGAGGCTTGTTTAATGTTGTAGGCTAATTAGAGGCCATTTGCAATTCGAGAGTCGATGGATTTGCGTGACCAAATGGACTTCATTTGACTTCTAACCATTTGGTTACGTTTAGAACGGAAAATGCAATAAGTTTGACTTGGGAAACAAGTTTAGTTGTGCTTAACTAAGAGGAAAAACTCGTTTTAACGTTGTAGGCTCAATTGAAGGCCATTATGGGTGCAAATCGAGAATCCATTAATTTAAGTGACCAAATGAATTTCTTTTGACTTCTAACGATTTGGTTATGTTTAGAATAACAAATGCAACAAACAAGTTTCGTTATGTTTAAATGATAAGCAAAACTCCTTTTAACGTTGTAGGCTCAATTGGAGGCAATTTCAGGTGCAAACTGGGAGTCAAAAGGATTTAAGTGACCAAATGGACTTCTTTTGACTTCTAACCATTTGGTTGTTTTTTGAATAACAAACGCAACAAGTTTGACTAAGCAAATGAAACCGTGACAAATTCAAGTTTCACGATTACGCCAACCAAGTTATCTTGAAAATCACGGTTTGATGTGGTTGCAAAAAGTTTGCATGAGACACAGTTTTGCGGAATTTGTTGCCACTTCACATGGCTCAAACTGTGAGAATTCAATTTCACGGTCAGGCTAACTGTGTTACACTGAAAATCATAATTTGAACCAACCATGTACCTACAATAAGTTTTTTCAGATAGCAGTTTTTTTTTTTTTTGAAAAGTTGTTGTAGTTCACATGGTTAGCCGAAACCGCATGAATTTCCGTTTCACGATTAGACCAATCGTATAACACTAAAAATTTCGGCTTGATTTAAATGTGTGAATTGCCAACAACCTCTTATTTCGATTTTGTTCATGGTTGCCGTTAAACGCATTCAAGCGAATTAGGGACGTCAAAATCCACCCCATGGTGTTGAACCTAAGTCCTCAATCATTTCAACATGCTCTATCACCACCACAACCTTTTAGGAAGAGTTGGAAAAATAAATAATTTGAGGGTTTAATGGAGGAAAAGATGAGAGTTGTGAAAGAAGAAGAAAGAAACTTAAGAGAGCGTGAAGAGTTTGTTGGAGGAAATACATGTAGATGGGAAAGAAGAAGGGGAGAGATTTGAATGAGAGTTGAAAATTATTAATGGAGGAAATAAAGTAGTGGGGAGAAGATGAGAGTTGAGAGGATAGAGACAGGGGGTACCACTTTTGGGGTCTCCCATTATCCAAATGGGGTCTACCTTTATCAACTCCCTGAAATTAAGTTAGTATTTGTTTTAGACTTACCATGGGAAATGGAATTCATTTCCTTTGTTATGCACATTTTCACTCTTTGGTTGTTTATTTACTAACAGAAAATTGATTCTTCATAAGAATCGATTGACAGAAAATTGATTCTTTATGAGAATCTACTCATGGAACTATTCTTCGTGAGATTGTTTTCCCACTACTCATGGAAATCCAAGCCCGAAGGGTGGGCCTCTCAGAAACGGTTTCAATTTCCATGCAGCCAAACAAACCCTTAGGTATTTATTTTATTTATTTCTTTATTTCTTTTGTCCTAATCAGAAGCGTGAGTTCTGCTTTCAGCACATGGTCGGTGAAAAAAAAAAACTTAATTTCAGTTCCTAAATTCTACCCCAAGCAAATAAACATAGCAATTCTCTTCCAAATTTACTGTATGTTGAGTATGAACATGTCTGTTCAACTAGAATCACAAACCAATGGCAATGCTAATAATGATTGATTAATTGGAATCACAGACAAAACCAAAACCTATGTTGAAGAAGTTACCAGTGTTAGAAGGTAGAAGAAGAGATGAAGATGTCCAAGAGACGAACGCGAACACGTCGAAGCACAAACTTTAACAACCAACCCTTCAACAGCGTCAGGGCATTTGAGACTCGAGAGGGAGGAGGGCTGAGTTAAAGAGAGAGAGAGGGGAGATGGTAAAGTGCAAAATATAAATTAAATTTTTTTACGATTTTACCCTCACATATTTAAACTATTTATAATAAAAATCGGTCGCTGTAAATATTTATTAAAACATCCAATTATTTATAAATTATGTAAAAACCCTTTCATCTAACTTTTGTACTTTCCATTTTACCCTTCATATTTAAACTATTTACATTCAAAATCAGCTCATGGAAATATTCATTAATTATATATAAACTCCGAAGATAATTTATTTAAAGTTCTCTAATTATCTATAAATTACAAAAAAACCTTATGCATAACTTTTGTATTTTCCCTTTTGCCATCCCCATTTTTATAATAAAAAAGAGCCCTTCTCAAACGATAATTACTCCCCAACATAAATTATTTAAAGTTTCTTATTAACTTATTATTGAATTGTTGTAATAAAATTTTAAATTTTAAAAATTAAATATCCGTGGTAAAAAAATATTGAATATCCGCAAACATAGAAAAATTTAAACAGTATAACAACTGCAACACTAGATGAGCAACGTTGATGTCTTCAACCTGATTTTTATTCCCATTTTACCCTATTAACTTTTGTAATATTTATAGAAAAATCAAAAGATGGATAAAAATGATGAAGGGTGTTTATGTCTTTTAAATGAAAAATACTATTACAACTTTCACAATTTCGCCATTCACATTTCATATCTTTTACAATCAAAGTCAACCCCTTCTAAACATTGTTTAATTATACCTATGTTATTTTTTCCCTATATTATTCATGAATTTAGTTTCCTATTTTTATTTTTATTTTTTATTTTGCATTTTGAAGAAATTTAATATATTCATTTCAACGATTTAACATTTAAGGGTGTGTGAATAGCAATAGCATGCATAACGCACACAAAATTAAATTCAAAATATTGTTGTTAGACCAACAGACGATACACAAAATTTAAGTCTTAGCACAATATCATTTTTTGTGTCAATCAATAATTTACTCGATGCATATAGATTCAATGCAAAATCGTTTAAGGATGTGTAAATTTCACATTTACTTAATATTAAACAAATAATTATATGCGCGCGTAGCGGCACTCACGACTAGTATAGAGTGAAGCCACCGCAAAAATAAATTTGTTCCAATGGTTCCACTTTCAAACTCGGTAATGACTAAATGATGTCACCAATTTTGCTGAAGGACACACCACCTTTCTAAATAACACCACTACCTGCTGAAGGACACTAGCACCTCCCTCACTATTTTTTCCTCTATTTTTCATCTAGCACCACCCCTCACCACCCCCCCCCCCCCCATCCCCCATGCATCGCTGGTCACTCTTATTCTCTTTTCTTATCTTCTTCATTTTCTCTCTTATTTTTTCTTATCTTCTCTTACTCGTACTGCCAAACGTCCCTCCGTGCCCTCGCCGAAAGATAGGAGCATAATAAAAAAGGAGGAGAATAATAAAAGAATTAAAATAAGAATAATAATAACAAAAACAAAATAGAAATAGGAAGAGATGAGAGGTGGTGCGACTGGCGGTGGCAAGGCGGGGGAGTTGGTGTTACTCTTGTCAATAGATATGTGAATGTGGAGAAGTGGTGGTGGTGTCATTCAGTAGATCGAAATAAAATTAGGTGGTGGCGTTATTTAGCCGCAGCCTTCAAACGTTAACAAAAAGGAATTTATGGATTTACCCTTATAAATACTTTGTTTACAGTAGACGAGCACCTAAATAATAATATCCTTATGAAGACTTTCAGTTCATTCGTGAATTAACTTTTATTTCATTTTATTTATTGTAGAACCTCGATAATTTAATACCCAATAATAACTTCGATTAAATAATATTTTTGTCGGTCCCAACTTGGAGATAACGTGCTAAATTAATCTTTCCTAAATTTTTAAAATAATACATTATAAAAATTATCATATAGGTCCCAATTAATATATAAAACGATAATTTTCTGATACATAGTGCTTATGATTCGACTATTAGATGAGAAGTCACTGTTGTATGTACGATGTGTTGTGTAACTGTGTTTGTTTATTTAAAAATATTTTGTTTAATTAAGTGTTCATAAATTGGAATAATGTAGTACATTGAACAATGTACAATTTATTTTTGGAAAAATAACAGATTCGTGAATTTTACTTGGTTGAACAAATACATAGAATTGTTAGTTCGTAAAACGATAAACAAAATACAATGTGCGGTATTTAAGAAAATAAGGAATGCCTTGATAAATTAATAAGTTAATAACTAATTTATAGAGGTTTAACCGTATTTATTTTAACAAAAATCTCAAACTTCAGTCCATCTTCATAACTCCAAACATTCTTCTTCGTCAACTTCAAAATCTCTTTTCCCTTTCCTTATTTCTCCTCTAAAGTTTGTTCTCCAACAAATTAGGGTTTATTATTGTTCTAAAAAAATTAAAATAAAATCAAAGGTTTGCAATCATGGAGAACCTTATTCCATTCAATCCATCAACGAACAAGGAAATCAAGCATTTATGTAATGAGGAAATCACAAAATCGATTGCTTTAAATAATCTTGAAATTCCATGAAGTGATATACGAGATTTTAGTTTTCGATAGGTAAAATTATTGAAATTCATTGTTATTATTTAGGTTTTTGCATATATATATATATATATATATATATATATATATATATATATATATATATATATATATATATATATATATATATATATATATATATATATATATATATATATATAAATGAATATCAGGAAAATTAATTTTAAGTTTTCAAGTTTAAAAATAGAATGTATGGAAGAAGAATAAGAAGAATGACAACAACAACGAATTCAATCCAGAATTTGAGCCAAGATCTGTGACAGCACGCATGACTAGCACATCCTTATCAGATCGGAGATGGTATGAAAAAAAATCTCAAATCTAAGGTAAAAAAAAAAAAAACCAATAAGAAAGTTTACTCCCACCAAATGGGTAAATTGAATGTTTTTAGAGGGTGAAATGTGTAATGGGATGGATACATATGCAAAATACCAATTGAAAAAGGGTTAGGATATGGATTACTTATAGGTGATTTGGTTCGAATATGATTAAATTTTTTTATCGTATCCGAGTGTATCATATTCTTGAAAATTATATACCACTTTTATTATGCGCACGCCTAAGACGAGTAAATGTTGTCCAATTATAGCAAAGTCATTATAGTTATCCAAATTTTATCTGACTTGAAAAAATAAATCCGAACCGAATAGAGTAATTCAAGTCTATTCATGTGGGACACGGTCATCCATTTTGTACTTTAATCCAAATATGGTACGAAATTTCAAGATCCGATCGGATTTAAAAATTCCTCCCTCAAGCAGGTTGCATTGTGATGATCAAATCGGTTCTTAACTCGATTCTCGTTTATACTATGCAAATTATTCTACTGCCTTGTCTCGTCTCAATAAATTTGGACCATCTAGCTAGGGATTTTTAGTGGAATGGGGCGACAAAAAGTAAGTCCAAACACCTTTGTACTTGGGATCGAGTTTGTTACTCCAAATTCTCAGGGGTCTCAATAGTCCTCATCGTAGGAATAGAAATCTTGCCCCATTGGCAAAAAATATTTGGAATGCCATATCCTTTCCTCAATACCACTGAACCTGCTAATTCAAGTCGATCTATTTCTGATACAAGAGTATCTTCCAGTTAGGAACCCCCCACTTGGCTTCATTCACTTGGAGGGGTAACCTAACGACCATTCTCAAAATAAATCGCTTTTTTATTTAACAAATAATGTCTGAAAATCAAACCTACTTCTGGCTGGATTGCTGGGTCAAATCAGATATTGTTCTTGCGGATTGTGTCCTGACCTTACCGATCCCATTTTCCCCATTCAATCCAGGACCTTTGGACCTCTCATATGGAGGTGCCGTCAAATGGAATTCGGAACATATCAACTCTCTTTATCCGATTTCGGTGGCTAAGGATATTCAAGACATCTTAATTCGACCCACTACCAATTCTGACAAACTCCTTGGGACTTTTGACAAAAGAGGAATTTCTTGGTCAAAAGTGCTACACGGACTTTCACCATGGGTCAATTGGAAAACTCTACTTCCCTTCTACCCCCTCCCATTTTTTGCTCTAAGCTCTTGAGAGCCCTTTGGAGAATCAAAGCCCCGCACAATGTCATGTTTCTCCTATGGAAGATTAGCCAAAATCTGCTTCCCACGAAAGCCAATCTAGTTAGGATCCATATCCCCATCGACACCACCCCCACATTTTTCTCTAACACCACCATCTGCTATTTGACACCACCACAAAAGGGGTTCTCTTATCTCTCACATTCTCTTATCAAGAACAGCAACAAAACAAGCAGTGGCGTTGCTGACCCCCCGGTTTGCCACACCACTCCACCCCTGCTCGCCGCACCACTCCACCCACGTTTTCCACACCACTCCACCCCTTCTTATTATTCTTTTCATTTTTATTCTCTTCTCATTATCTTTTTCTCATTTCTTCTCAGGAACATAGACGAAACAACAACAATCATCCGTCCCTCCTTTCCTCGCGTAGGCCGGTGTGTCATACGGGAAGCGGGAAAGGAAATAATTCAACCAACTTTTAAAAATTTCAGAAGTTGGCGCGAGAATTTGTAATTTGAAATAGGGGTATTATTGTCAATTCTTAGTTTCAGTTAGTTAAACATAACTGTAGCTCAACACGTGTTAGTAGTTGAGTGGTTAAAATTGTATTTCTGTTAGGAGCGCTCTATTATAAAAAAAAGGTTGCTATTCCTTGTAAGAAATCAGAGAAGTTTTTAGCCATTAAGGCTCTTGTTCTAGCAGGAACTCGAGTAGGGTTTAAGCCTGGGTTCTCCAATTAAATCAAAATTTTGATTTCTTCTTCCATCCTTGTTATTGTTAAGTCACGCCTGTGACATTTGGTATCAGAGCTACCCTGATCCAACCTGTGCAAATAACTATGGAAACAAAAGCTAAGGAGATCGAGGGATTCATGAGAGACGCCAAAAGAGACCAGATAAAAACTCATAACAGATCGAAATCCTTAAGGCCGGTTTCAAAAAGATGCAGGTAGATTTCAATGGAATGCAGCAGACCAATGAGATCAATGGAAAGAAATTGGAGCAGATTTTTCAACTACTGCAGCACCCACCAGATGTTCGAGGAGTTGCTGGATCCGCAAGTTCTTCTACAACCCGAGTTAACAAATCACCAGATCAAATGCAGATGCCACAATGGGGAGCTAATCTGGACTCTCAAGGTAACTTTTCCCGTATTCCCAAATTGGATTTTCCTACTTTCGATGGTGTTAACCCTAGAGCCTTCATCAAGAAGTGTGAGAGATATTTTGCACTCTATCAGATCCTTGAGTCTAACAAGGTTGCCATTGCATCCATCCATCTCATTGGACAAGCCGATTTATGGTTCTTAGACTGCCAAGTAGGGAAAGAGATCATGTATTGGAACTCATTTGTTCATGACTTATGTACTAGATTTTAGGAGTTAGTACTTGAGGATTATGTAGACCTATTCAATAAGCTAGGCCAAGAGTTTTCAGTGACCGATTACTTTGATAAGTTCGAAGAATTGAAGTCACTAATGCTTAACCACAACCCCCTCCTAGATGACAATTACTTTGTGCTCGGTTTTTTGAGTGGCCTTAAGCCCAATATTAAATCCTTGGTGCAATTATTCAAGCCAACCACAGTGAGTCAGGCATTTTCATTGGCAAAAATGCATGAAGCCTCCACCCTTAACCAGCAAAACAACCACACACATCCCACCCATAATTCAACTTCAGTCAAAAATGGATCTTACACCACCACCACCAACCTGTATCCAATAACCAATCAAGGTTTCCATCGCCCTTCCAGTATGACAGCTTATTCATCTAACAGTAACAGATATTTCAACAACAACACCACTATTCCTATGGTCAGGTTCTCAGCCTCCACCCCTCCCATAAAACGACTTACTCCTACACAAATGAAACTAAGGTGTGAGAAAGGATTGTGCTACAACTGCGATGAACAATACAAACCGAGACACCTATGTAAGCAACAACACTTGTATTTGTTAATCCTAGATGAGGATACCAGTGACGACCCTAATGAAGAAAGACTGTTGGATGAGGACCTATCTCAAGAAGTTCAGGAAGCTATTCTCATAGACACAGAAAGTACACACTCATTTATTGATCCAAAGTGTCATAAGAGAAACTAATTGGCCAACTGTAATGACACAGCAAATGGTAGTGCGGGTAGCAAACGGTCATCAACTCCACAGTAATGCTTTGTGTGAAAGTCTGAAGTGGACAATGCAAGGTTTGAAATGTGAAGGTCGGGTCAGAGTTCTGTCACTAGGGGGATACGACATGGTTATTGGGGGAGACTGGTTGAGAAAATTTGGGGATATCATCATCAATCTCCAAAGGTTACAACTATTGATCACAAATATTTGGGGATATCATCATCAATCTACGAAGATTACAACTATTTGGGGATACGACATGAACATGAGAATCACACGCCTTGGGGGATCAAGGAGTGATATTCTCATGTTCATGAGACTTTCATTATCACAATTGATCACAAAATCAAATGATGGTCAAATGGTGAATGTGGAGTGAGATATCAATTTAGCCTAAAATGTAGGGGTCCCCTTATGGATTTCTATGACATAGAATTCCATGCAACCAAGCACATCCTGAGTTCCAACGAATTAGTTTTAAACTGTTAAACAATTATAAACTGGACACATAGTAGCTCTAAATTTCAATCTTAGGGTGTGTTTGGTTGCATGGAATGTTATGTCATGGGAATCCATGATGGGTCATTGGGACCCTTATATTTTGAGTTAATTTGAGGTATCACTCTACATCCACCATTTGATTTTGTGATCAATGGTAGGAGTGAAAGTTCCATGAACATAAGAATAAGTAGTATAGAATAATCTGCTTTGTGATTGTAATATAAAATAAATAGGGATCTTTCTGGACCGGGGATTAGAGGGCTTGCCAATTAACACTAAGAATAGCTAAAAGACAACTAACAACCTAATTAAGTAACTAATGAGGGATTGGATTTTCTAAATTAAACTATGAAAATAACTACGAAATTTACTGTAAAGATAATAAAACTAAAAGGATGGAAAATATGAGAAAATAGCTAAGGGTTTATCTCCACACATCAAGCATATGCTCATAAATCAATCTTCAATAATCACTTGCTAACTCGTGAGAGACAATACTCAAAATTAACAGTGATCAACACTGCATTAATCTTATTATTTTTTAAAGTTCGTTGAATTAAATTAAGCGTCGCTTTCAAACTATTCTTATCATGCTATCTAATCAGGAATCGTAAGTTAGATAACAATCTAATATCATTAAGTTAGATAACAATCTAATATCATTAATTTTTCTGGAAAATATGAACATTGACTAGGCAATTACAAGTATGATCAACATTTTGTTCGTACCTAGGTTTTTACTTAACCTTACCAACGTTTTTTGGTATTTACTACTTATGAGTACATGATTTTAACAATTAGGTGAAACTCTCCTACACTCTAGCCCCAGATCCTAGCATGCTTACTAAGTTGGTCACCTTAACAAACATATAAAGAAAAATTCTCTATAAAGTAGTTAAACAAAACCCAATCACTAATAGCAAGGAAGATTAAATTTAATTAATTTATAAAACACATGTTCGGGGCTTCGAATCCACCCCTAACTAAGAGAAGTTTAGCTAGACATATTAATTATGTTCAAACAGTAATCCATAATCAATAATCAATAATCAAGCGAAATAAGAGAAAGTGTTAAGAGATGAAACGTTGTCGCCTGCGTGGTGGTACTAAGTGGACTGATGGGTTGCGAATAGTGCAAAGAAAGAGATATTTTCCTCCTCTCTTTCTCTTCGCGATCTGCTCACCTATCCTTTACTGATTTGCTTCACTGTTCCTTCTTCAATTGTGTGTGTGACGAGAGGTGAAAGAGAGGGACTGAGACGATGGGTGGTGCGAGAAAGTGATGGAAGGACGACGATTGCAAATGGTTGGCAGTGGTGAGGTTGCTCGATGGACTGTTGCGAAGAGGAGGGATTTGTGATGATGGGTTTGCGACATATAAAAGACGACGAGGTTGAGGGGCGATGTTGGGCTGCTGGCGGTGATCAGGGAGTCATGCGAGAGATAGATCAGGAGGGATGGTTGTGCGGCTGCATGAGGGTAAACGATGATGTTGGTGATGAAGATGGTGGTGTTACTGGCTGCGATGACTGTTGCGAGGAGGATGAGACTGTGGTTGCAAGCTGATGGCGAGATGGTGGGTGGATGATATGGATGGATGTGGAGGACGATGGGAAAGATAGCGATGGCTTTGTGGCTGTGAACGTAAAGAAGCTATGGATGGGTCATGCTGCTGCGAGGATAAGGAGGTGAAGATGTCGTGGATGGATGATCTCTCAAAACAAGGTATCGTCCATTTTTATACTTATTTTCTTATGTTTGTGGTTTCCTTTTTTGTGTGGTTTCCTTATTTCCCTCTTTGTGTGGTTTCCTTTTGCAATCAGTATTTCTAAATTGTCAATTTGCTTCACTTGGCTTCTATTTTGGAATCTTGTAATTGAAAACCTACACAAACACGAAAATAACAATTAGTATCATAATTAACAAGTAATAGCTAAAAATATATATAGAAATATGGTACTAAAAATAGCCTAATTATGCTCCTATCACTTCACATAGCTGAACAAATGTGATCCACACTTTTGGCAAACTAGATAATAAATTGTAAAGGGCACTTCTTCAGGTAATTCTCACCAACACTGGAGGCCCCGCCCTCACCAACAGCAGCTACAGAGGAAGGAGAAACATATGAGTTTTTTTCATCAAAATCAACCATAAAGGGCACTTATTCAAAGCAAAACTCGAGCAGGGACGAGCAGGGAGCAGTCTTCGTTGAAGCAGAGAGCATGGAGGAGCCAAGCATCTTCGTCTTCGTGCATCTTCATCGCAGGGAGATCGTCCCGATGAAGAGGAAGGATGTGCATCACAGGAGGAGGAGGAATTTTTTGTTTTGTCATTAAGGCAAAATCCCATTTCTCGATTTAACCTAAGCTAAGGGTAAAATGGTCTTAAGATTAATCTTAACCGATCAATGACGTGGACTTAATGGTTCCGTTAGGAAATAAGGGTTAGATTCAATTAGTTTTCAAAATTAGTGCCAAATTTTAATAGGCATAAACTAATGAGTGTCAAACTCTAAGAAATCCAAAAAAATTACAAATAAATGCAGCGGCTGTTTAGCACCACAATTTACTCTCACTCACAACATCCATTTAATTTTTTTCTTTCCCACACTATGCATTTTTTTTAATCTCACACCACTGTTCTCTTCCACACCACCTATAAAAAGAAAAACCTAAATTTTTCTCCCATTTCAAATTCAAAACCATGGAAAACTTTCCCTTCCCAAATTCCTTTCTTCCCACCACCACCCTTCTTATTATTTGATCTTCTTCTTCTTATTTCATTTATATTATTCCCTTCCTTCCCTCCCCATTCGAGGAGACACCCCTCGCATATCCTCTTCATTTTTCAAATTGAAATTGAAAACGAAGTCAAAGTAGCAAAAGATCTGAAGCTTTTACATGATCTCCACCTTGATTTTGTCGTCGCCCTTCTCTTTCCTTTTCTTCTCCTTCTGCTTGCACTCTTTTTTTTTTGCCCTCACAGAGGTACCTGCGAATGGAAGACTTTAAGTTGCGGAAAAGGGAAAAAAAAAAACAAAGTGCGAAGGGAAAGAGAAAAATGATAGGGATGGGGCGATGACCTATGTGAGAAGAAGAGAAAGTGGGAAAAGAAGAGACAAGAACTAAAAAGTGGGAGAAAAGGGAGAGGAAAGAGGAAAAGAAGATGGAGAAGGGACAATTGTGGTTGTCGCTCCATTTCTTCTATCTCTCGCCATCGCCGATCGTCTTTCACCGTCCCTTGTAATCGATCGCTCCATACCTCGCTACCCTTTTCAGGTTGTTGTTGTCGTTCTTGTTCTTGAGAAGAGAGGATGGAAAAAGAAGAAATTAAAAAATGATTTTTATAAGTAATGTGGGAGAGAAGGTAAAATAATTAATTAATAAAAATATAAATTGGACCGGTGGTATCGGTGAGATTGACATCTGGTGCCAAATAGTCGCTGCAATAAATAAATACCCCTCTCCGACATTTCTCCAAACCCTGACTCTATCCCTATCCTCACTAAAACCCTAAGCTCATCTCGATCTCGTCTCAAATGGCGATCACCACCACCACCGCGATGGCAGCAGCCATGGCTCGCGCCATATCCTTCACCAAATCCGCTCGTTTCCTCCCAAGACGCCTCCTTTCCTCCTCTATAACCAAATCCCCAGCCATCCCTTACGTCCTCCCCCTCCGCAGGCCTCCCACCATGCTCTCCCACGCAGTCCGAGTCATCGGAGCTGGACCTACCCGCATGATCCCGATACGCTGTCGAGTCAACCGCTCTGACAACGCTTATTCGCCGTTGAACTCTGGGTCTAACTTCTCTGACCGGCCACCAACTGAAATGGCCCCCTTGTTCCCTGGGTGTGATTATGAGCATTGGCTTATTGTCATGGATAAACCTGGCGGTGAAGGGGCCACTAAGGACCAGATGATTCAGTGTTACATCCAAACCCTCGCCAAGGTTCTTGGAAGGTAAATTTTTTAGAGGCTTAGGTCGTTTTATGATTTGATTTGTATGGTGTTTTGTTTTTTCATGATGGGGTTCTGTTTTTGTTTGTGAAAATTTGATTGCTTGTTTGGGTATCGTTAGATGTTCTTTTGGCAATATGTGATTGCAAGATTAATTCTTACAAATTTTTAATATGAGTATTTTTCTATGACGTCGTCGTCGAGTGGGTTTCTTAGAAATGTTTGTGTTTAGTAGAAAATGAAGTTGTATTGTCAAGGAATTTAGAGATGTTTGCTTGAGCAATTACCCTGCTTTTGAGATATACTAACCTATTTATCTGCAAGTTTGTATCGTAGACTACATTACACAATCTTGTTATATTCAATTAAAAAGAGCTTATAGCTCAGCCTTCCCAAATGGGGCCTCAATGTTTATTATCTTAATATTTGTTCCAATTATTATTATTTTTTTCTGATCAAGGTTGTTATTTGAATATCATCAGTGAGGAGGAAGCTAAGAGGAAAATTTACAATGTCTCCTGCGAGAGGTATTTCGGTTTCGGGTGTGAAATTGATGAGGAAACATCAAACAAGCTTGAAGGTTGGTGCTCTTGTATTTTCAAATAGACAGTAAATGAGATATGTAATGATGTTGGGTTCTTGCTGATGGTGCTCCAAATGTTTTATCAGGTTTGCCTGGTGTTCTCTTTGTGCTTCCTGATTCTTATGTTGATGCCGAGAACAAGGATTATGGAGGTAAGTTCTAAGGAACAGAAGATATTTATCTCGCATGCTGCATTTTGAGATATTTAGCTTTTGTCGTTATTAGGAATGGTTGTGTCTATTTAACTATTTATCACTTTCTTATTATCTGTATACCAAATAATTTACATCTTTTGATATAATATTAAAGAACTAAGTATGACAATATGATAGAACTAAGTATGACAATATGATAGAATTTTCGTAGTTTTATATTTGACTAATTCATATGGCTCCCAAAACTTTAGGGAATTGTACAGTGGAAGTACTATTATAGAAAATATGAAGCTTCTTAGTAGTTTATCTTTATTATAGTGCTTTTATATTGTTTATTATTGTATGTTCAGTAGTATTAGAATTGAAAATTAGTTTATCTTCGTCAGGGTGGTCCTCACTTTGTATTATGGAATTGCTTATTTAATGAGATTTTGTTATCTCTTTGAGTTCGCTGTTCTTCTCCTTTCTATTTCTCATTTGCTTATTGCCTTGTGGATTCAAGGCGTCCTTTGTGTCGAGAGATACCTCCTTACTTAGGTATTTGTATAGTTGGCAGGAAACTTTGTTTTGGAAAAACTGTATTTAGTTTGGTTTCTCCTCTTAGGTCAGATCTCTGTCACTGGGTTTTCCTTTGTTATTAACTTATTATTATATTGTATTTTTTTTTTTTTTTATCTTTCCTTGTAAAGAAAGGATAAAAGGCCTATATAGAGATGAGAAATGTAATTTTTATAACATTTGGATGTGTATGTATGAAAACCTCAGGAAGTATCATGCAGTTCAGCTTAGCAAAGTGAAATAGCTTTTCATAAAGCAGTATTTGCTTCGAATGCTAATGGACACAGGCCAACCTTATCTCTAACCTGTTTCTGAGCTCCTAAATTTAATGGTGCTACATATCATAAAGACCAAACACGCATATTTGTAGTTTTCAAAAACTGAAATGTAGCTTCAATTGAACCTATTCCACCTGATCAAAGTAAGTAGTACTAAGGAAATCTGAGTGGAGCAAATTATTATTTAGTCCATCTTGGCAAAGCAAAATGACCCTATAAAGGCAATGTCTTGTTTTGAATGCTAATGAACTCAGATCAAGTTTATCTCTTATCCATTTAACACATAATGGAGTCGCAGATCATAGAGTTCAAACACAGAGTATTTGTAGTTTTTGTAAAAACAACTAAATAAGTAGTACTAGGAATATCTGATTGGAGCAATTTGCAAAGCAAAATAGCCCCATAAAGGCAATGTCTTGCTTTGAATGCTAATGGACTGAGATAAAGCTTATCTCTTACCTGTTTCTGTGCTTCTAATACACAATGCAGTCACAGATCATAGAGATCACATGCAGTATTTGTATTTTTATAAGAACGAATTTAAACTGAATTTATTCCAAAATCTGTTTCAAGTAGTACTACGAAAATCTGAGTGAAGCAAATGATAATGCAGTCCATCTTGGCAAGGTAAAATAGCTCCATAAAGGCAATGTCTTGCTTTGAATGCTAATGGACTGAGATCAAGCTTATCACTTACATGTTTCTGTGATCCTACATAATGGAGTCACAATCATAGAGATCGAACACAGTATTTGCATGTAAATTATTTTTAACTGAATGTACTCCAAAACTAATTGGGTTAGTAGTACTTGAGTGAAGTTTATGTGGTCTATCTTTGGCACAGAGAAACAGACTCATATAGGCAACGTCTTACTTTGAAATTCGAATGTTGTTGGACTTGGATCATACTTATCTCTTACCTGTTTCTGAGCTCGTAATACTGGATGGAGCTGCAGATAAAAAACATGCAGGATTTGTAGCTTTGAAAATCTGATTTTTTGCTTAAACGAAATCTATTCTATTCCTAAACCTGTGAGTAGAACATTACTGCTGACTATAAGAATTCTTACAACTAGGAATAATGTTGATCACTTTTGTCGATTTTCCCATATATAATCTCAAGATCAAGGGTGTTCTAGTGCTAATGATACCTGTAAAGTTATTTTTGAAACTTGGTGTACGGCAAAAGGAATTAATTCTTATGAATGTAGCTCAATTTATTTCTTTAAAAGATTGGCGTTCTCATTTTCTTTATTATATTTGCAGCTGAGCTGTTTGTAAATGGAGAGATAGTTCAGAGATCGCCTGAGAGACAGAGGCGAGTTGAACCCGTGCCCCAGAGAGCCCAAGACAGACCTAGATACAATGACAGAACCCGGTATGTGAGGCGGAGGGAAAACATGCGATGAACCCATCAGTGAAGGTTTTGGATGTGTATAGATTGCTGGTAGAAGGGATCTATCATACTTGATATGGGTGTTCATGTCTGCTCTTGGTGCCTGTAAGAGAACGAATGGTGTTACCTTATTGGAGAAAGAATGTGTCTTGGTGGACTTAAGCGGACTTAACTTGTATTAATGTCGTTTGCACTTGTCCTCCCAAAGTTCGTTATGTAGACTTTTTAATGTCTTCTTGAATAATCTTGTGTTCTTTTTTGGTTTGCACGAATCATTTAGATTTTTTGTTAGTTATTGGAAATGTTTCATTAAGCAATATGTTTTTCTGTAGATCTTATGGCATGCCACACCAGCAGAGTTTGTGGTTTAAGTTGAACTTTTTGTGCATTTCCATGTTCCACCTTGTATTTAGTCCTATGTGTGAGTTAGTTCCAAACATGAAACAACTGCTAGAAAAGAAATTGAGCAGAGCAATGCCATACACAGTAATAATCTTGTGTGCGAGTTAGTTTCAATTGTTTGAGATTCTTTTTAGCTGGTTTTAGCATTTATGGTGAGTTAGTTTCAATTGTTTGAGATTCTTTTTAGCTGGTTTTAGCATTTATTGTTCACCTAATGCAGGCCAATATAAGTTTCGACTGATCAGATAAAGTGTAACACAAACGTAATTATTACTAGAAAGAAAATAACATGAATGTTGCAACTATTGCACAACAGATATTGTGGAAAATGTTTTGATAATCTAATCAAATAGAAGGCATGTAGAAAAGCTAGAGAAAAAAGTACCCTGCCTGTTAATCTCTGATGACAAAAATGACAATGCTTCATTTTCTAATTTATGTTGGGGCTACAGACGGCCTGTTTTTCTGTGATGAAGAGTAGGGGTGGGCACGGGATGGACTCATCTCTATCCCATCCCGTTTGTTCTGGATTGGGGCGAGATTGGACGGAATGGACCTCATCCTAACCTCGTCTCATCTCAAACAAGTTCGGGACGGGACGAGATGAACATGTACTAAATTTTGGATTGAAAATTTAACATGTAAGATTGAAATTTTTTTATACAACAAACACATAACTCTCTCTAAGAACTATATAACTTTAAACCATTGATTATTATTTCCCCATTTCATTAGCTTTTACTCAATTTTTTTAGAATCACTATTGAATATAGTCACTTTTATTTGTTGTTATTATTTGCTTGGTTGCTAGGTCTCTTGTGTGATTCTTGGTGTTTTATAGTTTGTAGTCATTATCATTATCCCACTACTTTTGTTCAAGATGTTTTAAATTAAAACATGTGAATAGATTGTCCAAAAACCAAAACACGACATGAACAAATTAAATAGTACAATCATGAGGCAGAAAACCAACTAATAACCTTCATCAATATTCTTCCTATAAAAATGAGGTCCACAATTATAAACCCAAGTCACATAAATAAATGAAAATTACATTAATCAATCCCCAAATAAATCACTGACAAAAAAACTGAGCATTTATAACTAAACCCTACATCTGATTACCTAGGAATAATAATAATAAAGATCTAACAAAAACGTGTCGAATCCTAAGCTATCGCCACGCAGTTTCACCTTAAGGAAGACAGGTAGTTCTCATTCGAGATTTGAATGAGTTGTTAGTTCCTTCCCTCAAAGATAACCTAGTACATGCTAAAATAATTCATACACAATTTCATGTTGTGATCAATTCAATGGTTTTATTTATTTTTCCAAATTCTTGACTTATTTTCCACAATCGCACTATCCTCCTGTGCCAAACACACCTCACCCAAGTGTCTCCCTTGCCATCAAAGCCACTCGGAGCGTACATGACCCAAGTGGGGTGCCACATCGAGTGTCATGTCATCTCACCCGAAGTTCGATACCTGACAAGTATTTCCTAAATCTACACGTACTATCGAACTCGCATGGAACGGTGTACCGATATACAAACAATTCTGTATACAAAAATAAATATTTTTTCTTTCGGAGTTGTGGAAAATAGCATTACCCAATATTTATATTTGTGAATAACAATGAGAATTACATGGTGAATAATAATATATAAGAAATACATGGTAAATAACAATAACTATTTATTTTAATTTACAGCAGTTGATTTAAAAAAATCTCACAATAACACAGATTATTTGAGTTTTCCAAATAAACAAATATACTTTTCTTTATTCACCATCATACACACACACAGTAATTGAAAACCATATGCAGTCACACCCACACACAATAACTTGAAAAAAAACCCACATGCAACCAGGGTTTGACACGTGCGTCATTCTGACGTACTAGCTCTTCAAGAAAAGTGTGCCCAACATGTATTTAACTCTCTAGTTGGTTTTTAGTCGATTCGTAAAGTAGGTGATAGTCTAATCTTGCAGGAAAAATTTGTCTGATTTTTCAAGAAAAGTTTGGTTGACATGTAGTGGACGGCTGTGATTAATTTATCTGACGAATAGCTCCAAACGGATAGTTCTGATCTATAGATCAACACGTGTACGATGGAGGTTTGCATGAGGTTTATTTACTGTTGACTTGACAGTAACTAAAAAACCCACATGCAACCATAAACCTTTTTTTTTTATTAAAGATGTAAATCAAATCAAGACGTCTCCATCCATCATAAATCAAAATTTTTTTTTATTAAAGATGTAAATCAAATCAAGATGTCCCCATCCCCCATAACTCAATTTTTTTTTATTAAATATTCCCCAGATTTTCTCACTCTAACATTGGATTTCTTAACATCACATCACATACACAAAAAGAAAAAACGAAACCACTTTCCATGTTTTCTCACAGCACATATTACCATTTGATTCCTACATTACATCACATACAAAAAAATAAAGAAAAAATAAAACTTTTCCCAAGAGATTAAATGTCCAAATAATTTTCGGTATGTCTAAGGAATCATATTAACATTAGGAAAACGTTGAAGATGGATAGAGTTTAATTCAATTTTTGTTTTTGTTTTGCAAAGATCCCAAAGTCCTTCCTTCAGTGCTTCCCACTTTTCCCACTTTTTCAACGTAAGTTTTTTTTTTCTTCTTTTGTGTATATTCAAAAAGAATAAGAGGGCTAAGGTTTATTTTTAAATGAATTTTTAATTAAGTTTCTTTAGCTAAACACAACTATCACTCATCTCTTACCCACCACCAACTTAAACCTAGGTCCTAAATTAAAACCATAAAATATACAACTATTTATAACTATTACCAATTAATAAATACTACCAATAAATAAATATTATTGACTTCTAAGGTAATAAAAATATATTGGTAAGTGAATTGGGCGGGTATTACAACATGCATGCACAATAATGATTATTTGTTTATGAGTCTGGATTGTTGTTCTCTGTTTTACTTCTAGGTGTATGGCAGACATGATTTCTCAAGTAAACAATTTTATTATATCTCAGATGAGCGACGCTAACTCAATGCATTCAAACTTAAGTTCAATCAGAACACGACATTTTCTTTGACTTGCAACTATTTCATAAAAAACATAGAAATTATACCAAAAATGTGCAAAGAAAACATGCTTACTTCTCTTGGACTATCATTTTTCAACATAAAATAGTTTAAGTAGAAATAAAACAACAAATAAAAGTCATGTCAACAAATAGTTTCATAGTTCATACTACATATTTAATATTACATATTAAAAAAAATCGGTTCGGGATGGGACAGAATGGACGGGATTGAAAATCTCCATTCTGATCTTATCCCACTCTAGATTGGGACGGGACAGAATCGGAATGAGATTGATCAATCTCAATAGGATCCGAAAAAATCGGGACGGAACGGGACATGATCGAGATCGTGGGATGGGATGCCCACCCTTAATGAAGAGCTCAAATTTAGCTAGTATAAGCTGATGAAAGGAGCTTTTTTTTTTTATCTCCGCAACAGAGTCGCCACATCACTTCTTTGTATTTAGCTACAACTTCATTAATTTTCGATCTTATGGATCATTTCTATAAGCACAGAACCATATTTATATATTTTCTCACTACCCGCATCCTCTCCCCAGCGATAACCTCTTGCATAGTCGTCATGTTGGTCGGAAACACCGTGAACAATATCAAGAGGTGTTCTAAAGCTGGGGCTTCACTTATTTTCAAGGTCTTTTGACTTCTCCTTAGTAGTGTCATCTGCATTCAAAACTACAGCTCCCACATCCTCTGACTGTACAGACCAATCTGTGGAACTTTTACTACCATCAAGATCCAGGTCATTCTCCTTGTTGGCGATACATAATTTTTCATGAGTGGCTGTTTCTGAATTCTCTACTTCTTTTTCCATAGTGGCTGAAGTTTCAGGAGTACTTGGTGCTTGTCTGGTCTCCACCTCTGTCACATCCTCCAAGGACTCCTGAGCATCATCATCAACTGACTCCTGAGCATCATCAACCGAATCACGATCATTCTCATATTGTTCTCCTTTGGAATTCTGCTCTGAAGTAGATGTAGGTCCATCCTTGTCTCCTTTCTCAATCTCCAGTAGCTTATCAATAGCATGAGTAGCAGCATTTTTGGCCCATTCATCAGTAAGTACATCTCTACCAGAAGAAAATAGAAATGTATCAGATGATTTTCATAATCCAATTTTTCAAGTAACAAAGTAAACAGACATTAAGGAAGCTATTCTGTAGTTCTATTTTTATTTTACTATTATCATTTTCTCCAATTTCATCATAAGATATTTAGCAACAATCAAGAGAAGGAAAGTTCCTATAACCTGTAGGCATCCAGTTCTGCATTTGGAAGTGCTGCTTCAACGCGAGACATGAGGTTTGAGCAAGCTTCAATCAGTTTGTCAGATAAGTAACCTCCAAACCTCGCCATCTCCACAAGAAAGTGCATATCCAAGACAAACTATTCAAGGTGGTAAAAGAAGCAAACAACATAAATGAGGTGATGTAAGCGGGTTAATTAGGGACAATAAATTAGTATTACGTGTAATTCAGCCCAGTATGGAAAAGCCCATGATAGTCAGGGTTAGGGTTAGATTAGTTTGCTTGCTAAAGAAGTTGGGAAGATTATAAATAAAGCAAAACATTTGTTCTTGGCGATTCTTATTTATTTTTGAATTAGGATTTATCAAAGATTTAGCTTAGTTCTAACTTTAGTTGTAGCTAGAATCTTTCAATTGGTATTAGAACCCCTCTTGTGTCTGTATTGTGTCTGCATATACAGACAAAATCTGACAAATATGCAAAAGAAAAGGCTTGGAAGATGACAAAAGAAGATAGAACAAAGACAGTTGAACTATGGAAGAAAGGAAGACATCGAAAGATCTACTAGGTGCGGAGAGAATATGATGGGATTCTCATAGAAAGGACTCAAGAGAGAAGAAGATTGGCAGGAGGAGAAGACGGTGGAAAAGGATATTTTGAAGTGCAAAACTCCAATATGCAGAATTTCATTTCATCAATAACTCGAGATAAGAGCGCAATACTTGACAATATTTTATTTTTAACCCTTTTAGCGGAAGAAAAACAAAATTTTCAAACATTATAATGATTTTATCGACCCATAGGTGCAACACAATCCATTGCAAAGAATCACAAATTTACTTGCACTAAAATTCCTCTCCCCTGATAATAGATTTTCATGATGCAAAGTATTTCAAGTCATAAAAATCATTGGTCCTAACCATTTCAGGATGGAAAAGCGTACAGTTTTTTAGAGTTGTATCTTTAAATAATATCTGGTTTTGTAATGCTAAGAGCTAGTTTGTCCTTGGATCATTTAAGTACTCCGGTTTTGTACTCTTGCTTACCAGCCCCAGAAAGACATGTCGGACAATCCATTCGTTCATGGAGTTCTTCGTACTTTTGGAACACCACACCATCAAGTTCAGTTTATTGCATTGGATCTTAATATTGCTGGTGAAGAAGTAAAAAAGATGTATGGCAGTCTTGGCAGATGATTACATTTTTTTAATTATTGTTATTTATAACTGCAGTCTCGGCAGATGAGAAACTCACAGCACAAGGAGAGAGCAAAATAATTATCTACAAGGATGACATTGACAACACAATAGTCAATGACATTGGAGGAAGATGGTTTGGGAGTTAGAGACCTGACGATTGTGATGAAGGCTTTTCGAGTCAAGGCTCTTTGGAGGCTTCTTACTTCAGACTCTTTATGGGCTACTTTCATGAGGAACAAATATTGGTTACAAGGCGTTGGTTTGAATGGTCAACCTGTGAAGGTTGGGGCATCCCCGTTTTTTAAAGAGATCATGCTTGGGAAAAACTTTCTTTTGAGCAACTCGCTTTGGCGTATTGGCATTGGAGATATCGGCTTCTTTGAGGAAAATTGGAATATGGTGTCATCTTTCAAGAGATCGGCAGCATTGGTTGAACAAGATCTATGGCCTTCAATTCGTGCGGTGTCCTCAACGAATTTTGATTTGGTTCATCGTGATCTCAGGAATTTAGCGCGTGATCTTTATGCAGATAGAATTCGGGGTGAGACCCATGAGAAGGACACGTGTGTGTGGGCTCCAAATTCGGATGGGTTTTTTTCCCTACAATCGGCGTATGATCTGTTGCGGAATTCTAGGAAGCTTAATTCTCTAAGTCAATCTCTTTGGCATGACATCTTGCCGTCCAGAATATCAGTTTTTGTTTGGAAATTGCTTCGTCGCGGCATACCAGTGGACGGTGAGCTTTACAGATGTGGTTTTAGTCTAGCTTCTAGATGTCATTGCTGCATCTCGCCAAAGCAGGAATCTTTGAATCATCTCTTTCTAGACGGAGAATTGGCAAGGAAGGTGTGGAACCATTTTGACAGGATTTTTGACGTTCATATACGTCGGCCAGCAGAAATCTCTACGGTCCTCGAAATATGGTTCAAGAAAGCTCAAAGCACCTCGCAAATAGGAGTGTTACTCTTTCTTACTCCTATGTTCATTTTATGGGAAATTTGGAAACACAGGTGTAAATCCTTCCATGAAAATGTTCCCCCCAATCCGTCCTTTGTGATTTTGCACACCCGGCGTCAGTTGCAAATAGCAAATATTTTTATTACTCCCAAGCAAGTTAGCAGTTATTTGGCTCCCTTGCAGACTTTGGGGTTGACTGTGCACCCAGTTAGAAGGAAGTCCATTCGATTGGTTTATTGGCAACCTCCTCCTAAAGATTTTGTCGCGCTTAATGTTGATGGTTCCTCTCGTAAGGACATGGCAGCCGGCGGGGTGGTTATTCGCGACTCTCGAGGCCTACCTGTGGTGGGTAAATATATTTTTTTCGGAGCTGGCTCCCACAACAAAGCGGAATTTTTGGCTCTCTTAGAGGGTCTCCGCCTATGCCTTGATTGGGGTTTCAAAAACGTGGCTATTCAAACCGATTCTGAATTAGTTTGTGGCTGGTTTAAGGGTAGTTTAAAAATCCCGTGGCATCTGGAGAATATTTTGAAAGAAATCAAGCGGTTGACAACGACGATGACGTTATTCTGTCATCATATTTATAGGGAGGCAAATGCGGTGGCAGATGCATTAGCCACTAGAGCTTTTCATGACCTTGAGACAGGCTCTTTCACTAGGAATGATTTTCCCAGGCGAATAGCTGGTTTGATTGTGCTTGATTCATTAAAAACGGCGTATCTTCGCCAAGGGGTTGATTAGAGTCAGATTTCTTCATGTTTGACAGCTTTGTTTGTTTTAGCTGGCTGGCTTAATGCGGGTAACGTCGTCATGTACCCCCGCATCGATTGTAAGATTTTTTTTGGCTTTATAATTTTGGTCTGGCATTCCATAGTTGCCCCTCCCCACTGGAGGTTAATCTAAAAAAAAAAAAAAAAAAAAAAAAAAAAAAAAAAAAAAATCGAATATGCAAGCATGGCTAGGAGCACTCCACACATAGTGCCCCAAGTGATCCCCCAAAGCTGGCATTGTGGATCAGATGGCAATTTTTTGTTGGGTGGATCCTGCGTAGGAAAGAAGGGACCTTTTGGGGCCTATTTGTAATTGTTGTGCTTGATTATAAATGATATTTTACCAAAACAAAGTTGTCGTATTGGTCTACCTTCACGCAATTTGCAAAGAACCCACACATACATGCAGTGAAGGATGCATCCAACATGCAGATCATAAGGCAAACATTTAACTTAGCATTCAACCGACAATAGACAGGAAGATTATGCATGAAGGTAAGAGAGTTCTAAATTCAAGTAGAGATAAATTTTCAACCCACTTACCTGCTCAAAACCATGAGAACATTTGACAACTGAAGTGTCTTCAACATTTGTCCAGAAATCTTCATTATTTGAAATCCATGTAATAATTGTCTCCATCAGCTCTCTCAATAACTCCTCTAACAACCAATCCTCATCGATAAAGACATCTTTACCAATGTTATCTAATTTTCTCAGCTCCATAAATAGTACCTGATCATGAATATGCACCAATGAATTAGATGATAAGTAAATAACACGTAGTTTGAGGAAATGTTTACAAGAACCGGCTTAAAGAAAAAATATGTGACCACCTCCTTCAAGAGCAGGTACCATGATAAGAAGTTACTTGACGGGGTGCCCACAAAAGAAAGCAACTGCAAGCTCCAAAAGTTAGAAGCTAGGAGTGTCAATTTTTTGGTAATTAGAGAATGACACGGTGAGAATTGCATGTGGACACCATCCCACCCAAGTTTAGTCTTATTATTCAATGTGGTTATACTAATTTTGTCTTTGTTAATATGACCGTAAACCAGTCAAGTTTCTGTTCAAAATCATTTCAAATGTGGAATAAGAATAAATAAATAAAGGAAAACAGAGCATTCTAGAAATCTGATGTTTAAATGCAAACTTATTTATCTATTTAAACCTCATGATGAAGTTCAAGACACAAACAAATAAATCAATTTAAAACACCTCAAACGGATTTCATTTATCGATCCAAGTACCCATCAAAGATTGGTATACCTGCTCTGCCTAACTCAATCCATTACTAAAGCAAACACTACTGCCAAATTATTAAAGTAACATGGCCATCTATTTATCAAATCTTTGTAATCTGGGGTTCTCTTCTCTTACCAATTGGTTGTCAAGTTTCTGAAGTTAGAACTTAGTAATTGGCATGAATTTAAATTTCAAATATATATATTGCTCCTTTTGATGATCTAGAATTAATGGAGCATGGGAAGCATGATCTAGCAGTTTCGCTCAACAGTCACGTGGGGAATTAGATGCTTAATAGACATACAACTATTAAGAGGATATCACTTGCTTAGTTATCTATGGTAGTGCTTATCATGTACAAAGATATGATTAATTAACTACTTACTCCCATGAAAAATTATTGTCATAGCATAATTGGTTAAGTTTCCATGTTACAATTGACAAATCAATTGATCAATTTAAGAACCATATTAAAAGATATCACAATCTTAAAATATGTGAGCAATCTACAATAAAGTCAAGCAGTGTAAGGATTGAGGTAAAGGAGGATAAGTAAAGAACACTAGGGATTTTTGTCATTTTAATTATGTCTATACAAATCCAGAGCTATTTTTAATCAACACGAAATCGGAAGCACAAACAAGGATTCGACAATCTCAATTATGCTATCTGTAGGAGAAAGAAGAAACCTGGAAAATCTCAGAAGGCATCAAATCGTACGTGTCAGAGTCACCCCAGTCAGTGAGGTATACTTCTAAACTTAGATTCAGTACTCCTTCTGGACACATAATTCTGGATATAAATTGTTGATAGAAAAAAGATCTCAGTTGATTTTCTACATCTTGAATAGAGAATATCCAAGAATCGAGTTCCTTCCGAAGAGTAATCATCGCATTATTTGTGATTCGATGACCCTCAGGGATCTTGATGTTCTTAAATATGCTTCTCGCAGTGGCTGAGACAACACGTAATACCGCTGATGAATTAGCTAAGATAGAGAGCTGTTGAGACAATGTCTGTGCCAAAATAACTCTGGGACTATTTTTGTCCACAATATTTTCTTTACTGGGAATAGCTCTTTCAAGATTAGCAATATACCCTCTAAAGAGATCAATAAGTCCATTGAGGATTGAAGTATCCATTTGAAGAATAATTAACGGGGAAATTTCTTTCATAGTGGCCTGAACACAAAAAGGGGGAAAAAAAGAAGCTTGAAATCAGTTAAGTAACATTATATTTTCAAATTAAAGAACTTAGTTAGATATCACAGACCTGTAATGAAGTTACAAACTTTCTTCCGCTGTTTGTAAGACGGCAGTATTCCATCTTGTGACCAACGATCATAGGAGACGCTTCTCCTTTAAGTAGTCCTGAAACAAGATACTTGCCCAACACCCAAGTATCGGTTGCTGTGAAAATACCAATGACTTTCTTAAAGTGATCTATATGCATCTTTAATACCTCTTCCATACAAGGATGGATTGACTTGACCAAGAATGGGCACAACACAATTCTCTGAGTTTCCAGAATAGAGCAATATGAAATTGCACATTGGGCAGCTTCTACCGTAGTAGACAATCCACCATTTATTTCTGAGATGGATTTAACATACTTACTGAAACAACAAACAAACACTTCAGTTTCTTCATGGGCCCACTGAATAAGTTCTGAAGCATATGGAGTTTTCTCCCCATATAAGACTACAAAGTTCATTGCTGCTTGAGAAATTACAGAGAAGACAAACTTCGCAACCTCCCAAATGTACATATCATGCAAAAGAGTTTTTGAAGATTGCAAATCACGTAAACCTTTTCTGATACGTGAACGATAAAACTTAAGCAAAAGCTGGAGTGCACGATCGCTATCGCCAAGTTCGCAGAGTCCAGAGAGTGCTTTTTGGAACTCTGCTGCAGCTACTCTTTCATTATCAGCAACTGAGGCCAACTGATCTGCAAGCCTCGCTCTCATTTCAGATATTGCAAACATAAAATTGTGTGCAAGAGGATCTTCTTCCAACTGTATCATTGTCAAAGTTTGAGTCTCCATTTCTATAATGTCCATAGCCTCATCTAGCCGGTGTTCCAACAAAAGAGTATCAAATGTTTCCGAAATTTCATCCATGTGAGCCTCTAAGTCGCTCATATGAGGTATAACATCTAAGGATTCTTCAATAATTGACTCTACTGATTCCTTTGACAACATCTCTAGGTAGATGCCATTTGCAAGGTCCTTTACAAGCTTTCTTTGGCTTCTTAGATGATGCTTTAGTTGCAACAACTCATTTTCTAGGCCTCCTACTTTCTCAAATATTCTGCAAAGATACAAGTATCTTAGATTCAACTGTAAAGGAGCATTAATGAAAGCATCAACTCAAACTCATCAACAAACATAAATGCGATGATCAAACGTACAGATGTTTACAGACATAAATAAACAATAAATCACTGATCTTTCTTTCTAACAGATGGATGTTTCCATGTATCAACAACCTGTGTGATGAGCGGAGCAGGCATTCTGATCAATTGTATATGTGTCTTCACTCTTCAACTTAAACATACATCACTCTTCCTATTTCTTCTCTTTGCTCATTGAAAAGAGTTTTTGTGTTTGGATGTTTATTTAAATAAGATAACTACAACGTCAAAATATATTTGCTTATTACAATCTGTGAAGGAGATTGCTGGTGGACATGAAAATGGAAAATTTTGATCTAGCTCACTCTTGGACCCCTCGTCCACAAACAACATTTCAATTTTCAACATTTTTCTTCTTTTGTACTCGCGTTTTCTTGATTTTTACTTCTATGCTAATTGAGCTCCAAACAATTTACAAGACAAGTAGTCTAAACAACAAGTGTGTAATGCAAGCCAAATTATAATATCTCTTACCTGATAAAAGCCGAATAATTCAAATAAATAGTTTGATGAAAATCCTCTTCTGACGCCTTCTTTAATTCAAGAAGCTCCGAGCAAAGACGCTTTATTCCCTGATTAAAAAAATTTTACTCAACAAAACTGCAAAATGATCGTGATGAAGTGTAGATTCTAAAAAATGTCACCTTTGCAGACATGGATTCGAGCTTGGAATCATCGTCACCAGTACTGGAAACAGATGAATCTCCTGAATCGGTTTCTCCATTCGTCGAATCTCTGAAACGAAACCTCGTGATTGTTGAGTCCATGAGAAGGGATTGCCTAGAACTTGGAATTGAAAAACACCTTTGAACCAAATGGTGGTGGAATTTGGGGTGGAAGGAGAAGAAGAAGAAGATGGATTTTGGAGGATTTGATTGTCGTGTTCTGCCATTGTTGGATTCCAATTGCGGGGATCGATTTCTTCGAGAAAACAAATGCAGAAAGAGAGAGCGGTTGTGATTGTGATGGATAGGTGTTTTTACAAAATGCTTATGAGAGTCCGGTTGTTTGGAATGCTATGGAGTTATGTGCAAATTGGCGCGCCTTCAGTCGCTCCTTTTTTTTTTTCAGCGCCTCTTCGTAGAAATTTTAAGAGCGCCCGAGGGAAATACTTGAGGCACCTTTGCTTTTGCCATTTCACTTCGAAAGTGGGTTGGGAAAGGATTGGGACTTCGGGAAATAAGAAAATTTCGGTACCTTGATTTTTTGAAATAAAATTGTATGGTCCTAAATGGAAAAAATTGAAAAATATGGTGAAATGTGGAAAAAGTATATTATATTATGAAAAAAATTAAGATGGACTCAAATTATACATGATATTATATGCACTAACTAATGTAAAAATACACTACATGATTCGATAAATTTTACGTGCTGAAAATTAGGTTTAAAACTAAAAGCACGAGTAATGACTAAATAATGAAGAAAACTAACTAAGATTCATTATCATCTTAAAAGATTTATCAAGTTCGTACATATTTTATACGCTATAAGAACCACACACTAGATTGTAGAAGTTCATACATCAAGGGCACTATGAATACTCGTATAAATGAAAGAATATCGAAACTCTCATTCTTTGGCTAGGTCAATACGAGATAGGTGAGTGCAATGGAGAAAATTGATTTAATAGGCGAAATCGACCTCATTTACTTGAGAGCATCCATGATAAGAGATGAGAAATTAACCTCGGGAAAGACTTCCCAAAATCACCCATCCACATTGGGAAAGGGAAAAATCTACGGTGCCTGGTCCAAGGTGCCTGTTAGAAAAATCCACATTAGGAAATACTTCCCAAAACCACCAGGCACCTTGGACTAGGCACCGTAGTCGTGCTCTTAGGAAAATGGTCAAGTGGATATCTTGCACAAACCTCCACGCAACTAATGGATGGTCGTGTGGTTCCTCATATGGTGTGGAGACCATTCAACCATAGTTTTGACTTCCTCTTTCATTCACTAATTATGACTTTCTCCTCTTTCATATGACTCGTGGCTAGCTACACAAGGGTTGACAAAGGTTTGTCAAACCCCTTTCTACAGGTAAGCTTGAGATAAACATTATTGTGTCGAGTATGTCCTACGCATACACATGACTATTGGGCGAGAATTGGGACTTCCTACTTGCGTAGCTATTTATTGTAGTACTAGTCATTGAACGCACACATGCATACGCCACATGTGAAGAGTGAGTACAACTCTTTTTCATGCGTTTTTTTGTATTTTTTAATTACAAAATGAAATCCAGTATGAACTTAATTACAAGCTTTCGTAATACAATACAATTTTACATTAAAAATGTATAATATTTTTAAAATAAATTTTCATTTATTTTATATTTTTTTCTCGTATTTTATAATACAAACAAAATAGCAAAAATGTAAATTAAATGAATCAATAAGCCTTCATGACTTATACGACTAAGTTAAATGATTATATGGCTTGGCTAAAATGTTGTTCTATTTTATTATTCAATTGAAGTTACTTTTATACCCCTAGCTATTCACTTTATACCCTAACTATTACACAACATCTAACTAAATGACAAAGAGTGTTCTCGTCAGTTCCAATACACACTTCTTACTGTTCACATTGAATAAGACATCAATTGGGCAATTCAATTGGAATTGGTCGTGGGAGATACAACTTATAATTTATTTGGAGATTTGGTTCGCCACGGACATCTAGTCGCGACGGAGGGCATCAATTATCGAGTAGAGTCTCTGAACGACACACCTATAAATGGAGATGCGTCAGTGTTTCTAGTGTGGATGAGACCTCGAATTTCTAGTGGTGGTCGCTGATGCAGACGACTAAGTTGGTTGTTTGGTTGGATGTTGGGTCAAAGTTTAGATTGTGTGGGGAGATAAATCAATGTTAGTGGTCAAGTTCAAGCTTTTAGTCATTGTTTAGTTTGTGTGGTCAGGTCGAGTGAGATCGATTAAGTATTTACAAAATGTCCAATAAAGGAGATGAAATGTCGTCTTGTGTACGGAACGAGCTTTTGATTCCTAGTTCTACGACGGCGAGGTGCTTGACTAGTATTGGAAAATCGTGAGATACACGAAAATTATGTGTTTTGCTGCAAATGAACATTATTTCAATGGAGGTGATTGAATCGTTTCAATGCCTTACTCGAACAAAAGTATGGAGACCCCGTATTGCAGTGGCGAACGGTTTGTACAATGACTACATTAGTAAAATTTGTGTTTATGATTATAATTTCTTTAGGAGACGATTTTGAAGGCAAATGTCATTGTTTTACTGCATTCGAGATGCGGTCGTTCAAAACATTGCTTATTTCAATCGGAAGGCTCAATGCACTAGTGAAATGAGCCTATCTGATATGCAGAAGATTACTGTATATTGCAAATGCTTGTAATGACACTTCTGGTGATGGTGTTGATGAGTACTTGAAAGTTGGTGAAACAACGATATTCATTCAATTGTATTTTCGAAATTTTGTAAGATTATCATTAATGTGTTTGTCGAGGACTATCTACATGAACCGACCTCGGAAGATGTAACGTGATTGCTTGTTGAAAATGAACAAGGATTTTTTAGAATGTTAGGGAGCATCGATTGAATGCATTGGGAATGAAAATAATAGCCTAATTGCTTGAAAATGTAGTTTTCAAAACTTCAAACATCATTCCATTGTGATTATTGAGGTGGTTGCATCTCAAGACTTGTAGATATGACATGTTTCCTTTGATATGTCTGGATTATTCAATGATATCAATGTCATTTAGCGCTTAACTGTTTTTTATTAACTGCTCAAGGGAGAGACACCGCTAGTACATATCACTATCAATTGACATGTCTACAACAAAATTTATTTTATTGGTGACAGTATCTATCATAAATTATCAACCATAGTGCAAACAATTTCACCATCTGTGAACAAGAAAGAGAGATTGTATGTTAAGCTCCATGGAGTTAGGAAATATGTGAAAATAACATTTGGGGTATTACAAGCAAGACGGACAATGTTCACATGGATTATCTTGTACAACATGATTGTTGAAGATGAGCGTGGATCCCAATAAGATCATGATTGTTATATACCTCGCAGTGTCCCATTAGCTGAGCCTACCCATGATGTTGAACCTGGATCTCGATATTCAACATATTCCAAACTTTGAGATTCGACTCTTCACTATCAATTGAAATGTGATTTGGTTCAACACATTTTGAATTGATTTTGGCAATAAGTGACTTTGGTAATGCTAGGGTTTGTAATTTTTTTTTTCAATAATTCTTTATGGTTGGTAGTATTTTAAAGTAATGTTTGTACTTATTTCAATGTAATTGATGTTTGTTTTATTCCTATTGAATGCATAAAACTTTGAGAAATTAATAAACTTCACATTTCATTGAATAATAATAAAGTCATAACTCCAATTTTACGATTACACCTAAAGACAACTTCTGATTTTGCATTATCTTCATATTGTCATCCTTCATAAAAACCAACCATGCATAGTGTTAGTCATCGATGCAATTTTCCAATTTCAAGTTCACTACCCGCATTTAAGCATTCATTGTATCATTATGCACCAACATCTTCTCAGCTCTTGCACATTGTTCATCCGCTTTGACTCGTTGTGCCATAGTGTATGCTTTTAGTTATTCGATCTATATCAATGTCGCTTGATCTTTTTTGCCATTTGCCTTCATTTTTATCCTCAGTGATTCCAGGATCCACCTCCTATTGGAATCATGGTCAACAACTTTGTTGCTTTGCGCCATAACTTCATTTAGTTGGGAGATGATATTTGTTTGTGTTTCCGCTATGTTGTCTTGCTGTTTAGCAACAACATTTGCCTTATTTTCAATTTTAGGCACATTGATAGTGTTTTCACATGCTTGTCGTGTTTTTTTGTAGGGCTTTTTATTTTTTTTATTTTTTTTTATTTTTTTTGAAAAAGGGTGTAATGGTTCTTCAACATCAAGAACAAACTTAACTTATTTACTATCATAATCTAGCGCCATCGTACTAACCTCTTCAGTTGACAAATAGACCTTTAGATGCAAACCTATTATCCCCACTAGCTGTAGAAGATGGAGTGTTGGGTGCATAAGGCACGTTTCTGCGAGCCAATGGTGTTATGGCCTAATGGTTAGGGCTGTGTGGGTTTGTTCCCCACGTCCTAGCTTCAAATCCCACCTGCGGCATGGTTACTTTCTAATGGGTGTTGACCTATAGGTCGCCCAGTTGATAGGTTATGAGATCCTTAAAAACCCAGCTCGCCTTTAAAAAAAAAAAAAACACATTTCTGCGAGCTTTGAAAGTATTTCTTGAATTTGCAGTGGTGAAATTGTATCATGACTACTTCACCAAATCTAGATAAACAATCATAGAATTGGAGATTGCTACCATTCACATTTTCATAAATCCCATTTGCTAGTTGCACCTGTATATATATGGTGGTGATCCATTAGTAAATAAAATGAGTTATAGTAAAGTGTATGACTAATAAATTATAAAAAAAATTACCCTATTATGATGATTAGCTCCACTAGGGTTCAATGCGTCAACTCTGGCAATGATTGTTGTTGACTTAGCCATATCTTTCTTTAATTTTTTGAATCGATTATCCAAAGAGTGTGGGTCTTTATGCCCATATCCCTTGGAATGTACTAGTTGTAACAGTCAGCGAATTGCTCCTATAGTGTTTTCCTCTCTTGAACTACACCGTCTACAAAATATTTCATTGGTCCTACAAGTAAATCACATAAAGTTGCATCTTATTTGTCAAATGAACATTTTTCATTTTCTATTCATAGACGATTTCTCAGTGTCTAAGTCTTCGTCTATCTATGAGATGTGGTTGGCTCTTGCTCTTGCCCATGCCCATGCCTTTGTCATGTATTTATGGAATTTGGGTTTAAGGATTTGAAAATTTTTGATTTTGAAAATAAGAAGGTTTGAGAAATTTGGAAGAATGGATTTGGAACTTGAGGATATTGAATATAGAAGGATTGAGTTTGAGGATTTTGAGAGAAAATGGTTTGGATCGAGGACTTTGGGAATAAAATGAATGTGATTCTTGGAAACTAGACATATATGGTGGTTGTTACTGTGGATGGGGTTGAAAAGGTTGAGACATATTTTGAGATTGAGATTAGGAATTGTCTATATATAATGCAATGTTTTGAAAATACGAGTTTGAAAATCGAGGGGAGGAAGAATTTCTAATAAAAAATAGATTTTAAATTGGTGAATCGATATCAAAGTATTTTCAAAAGAATTCCCAAGGTTTGATGGAGAACCTACACCAACCCATAAATTCAAATTAGGGATGCGAGATGGATTATCCATGAGAAATTTTTTTTTAAGAACAAATATATAATGCAAGAAAAATTGGAGACAAGCTAATATGTAATTATGACTACTTGGAGATTATAATAAGATAACTTTTGAAAATGTATAAGGAATTTTGAAAACTTTGTAAATGTATAAATGTCTATGAAAATTAGAAAAATAGCTTGAAAATTTTGAAACTATTGCTTGAAAAGAATATACAATATTGTTATGTTGAAAGAAATTGAAATTGAAACAATTGCTTGTAAGGACTTAAACTATTCCTATGCTTGAAAATAATTGAAACTATTACTACGCTTGAAAATGAGAGAAAGAGATAGATGCAGCGCTGTGAAGAAAACGACAAAAATGATATAGTATTGATATAGTGGGGGGAAGAGGACAACAATCAAATGCTCTACCCACGTAATACAGTCGTTTCCTAGAAAAAATGGTTGTTTAAACAACAGTTATATGGGCTAACATCCGCCACAATAGAGGTCCACACTCACAGCAAGTGCGCACACTCTTAGAACAATTCATAGTGGCTTTACAATGTGGTTATAAAAGTGAATACTTTCACAATTGACCAACCAAAGATAGAGTGAAAGCATGTCTATAAGAACTTTTCACTCTATCTTTTATGGAGACTTAATGGTAGAGTCAAGTATAGAGGCATACAAATTACTGTTAGAGATGTTCTCAGCTCGATTTGGTTCCACAACTTTTTTTTGGGTAAAACTTATAGCATAATATATTAAGATTGAAAGCAAATTATACATTCATCAAGTGTAGCTAACTCGTGAGCTTTTTCTTTACAAAAAAAAAAAAAAAAACTCACGAGCTTCAGAGTTTAGCTCGCAAGGAATAAAGTTATAGTACCAATTACAATTGACACCAAGTAAGTTTTTAATACTACTAACTAGCTGGCGCCACATCCAACACACGTTTGTTTGGTCGCTCTGGTTCTTATCATTCAGTATAGAAATGAGAGAACCGAAATCCCCCAATAAAAAGCCTGTTCGCCATTGTCGTGATTGAATAAACAAAAGTGTCGCATCTACTGCAAAACACTCTGCCATAGTGCTATCAAAACCTTTCCTTGGGATTCCTCCTCCCAAGTCCCACACACATGCTTTCACCCAAAGCATGGCTTTGATTTGCTGTTGCCACGTGTAAGGAACTCGGATCACGAACGATAGATATTAAGTAACACTCTGGTCCTCCCAAACGAGTCATCAGACAACAAGTGTGAAGAAGAAAAAACCCTTTCTTTTCTTCTCAAGCCCTAAAAACTCAACAGCGGACTCACCACACTCTTCTACACAAATCTCTTCTTCTTTTTCTTCAATCACTCACTCTCTCTCTCTAGGTTTCCGTCTCTTCAATAACAAAGGTACGGACTTCATCTTTTTACACTTCATTCGTTTATCTATTTCTTACTTACTTCCATTCTCGCGTCAGCGATTGTTTGTTTTGCTTGTTGTCGATCTTGTAATGGTGTAACATTCAAACTTCTTATTTGTTTAATTGAATTTCTCTTAGTTGCAAATGCTTTTAATCTTCTGAACTGTGACCTTTTTTTTTTGGAAAGCGAGCTGGGTTTTTATAGGATCCCATAACCTATCAACCAATATCATTTCACTGAATTGTGAGCTGGGTTTCTGAATTGTGACCTTGTGTAAGAAGAAAAATATCGTTTCACTGAAAGTCTTGGTAAAGTGAAATAAGGAATGGGGAAATAGGAGGAGGCTGAGCTATTGGTCAATAGGTTTACGGATTGATTGAGGGAGGATTTTGGATGGTTTTTTTTGTTGTTTTCGAGGTAAGTAGTGAAGTAAGGAAGAGGAAAGTTATAATCAAAATCCACTAGAAAGAAGGGAATCCATGATTCTGACACTTGGAAGAGAGCTTGCGGGCAGCTGGAACCAATCCCCTTTAACGAAGCAATAAAAACTACGATGATAAATAAGAAAAATTACAAAAGGGTTTGAGAAGTTCGTTGACAGATTTTTGATTGGGTTAACACTGAATCGGTGTTCTGTATTTCATCTGCAAATTTATAGGGTTGAGGTGACATCTAACATTGGGGTTATTAATTCGATGTTTTGTGGCGTATGATCATTTCTGAATACCCAGCATTGAATGTCTTGATGCCATTTATGATTATGTCAATTCGGTGTTTGAAATAAATATCGTAAGGGGGTGGGGATTTGCTCAGATGTGAAAAGTCGGAAATCGGAATGGTTGTCAACCTCTTATTAAGCAAGTCTAAGATCTCATCATTGTTGTCTATCTCAATGATCATTCTTAAATTAGATTTATTTGCAAGCTGGCATAGGCTTCACTTAATACTTATTTTGATGATAGAGGTGTCAAGGGGGATCATCTTTAAAGTCAATTCAAGGTTATAAAAGATGATTATTGTCATTCCCCTCGTGTCAAATGTGCTAATGAGACTATTCTTCTTTGGAAAATGAGACATTTTAATTAGGTAATAGGGATTCTGAGCAGTCTTCTATGGCGAGTTCCAATGTGGACTTGGATATTATGCTAGAAACTTGAGGAGATTATTATTTATTTATTCCTACCTTGCTATGAAGGGAACTGGCCGATTGACCCCTCTCTTCCAAATCCATCTCTCTATCTAGACCGGTTGACATGCTTCTAGTTAGATAATCAATTTTGAATGGAACTGGCCAACTCACCTTGAACTCCTCATCTTGCTTTCATAAAACACAATTGTTTGGGATTTGCTTCGATAGTTAATTATCTTGAAATAATCTCTAGGGACTTCATGTGTGCAAACAATTAATACAAATCTCTCAGAATAAGAGCTTGGCTCATCCTATTGATTGCCCTTGTTTTGGGTCAAACAAGTGCCCTTAAAGTCCAACCTTTTGTTGTGTTGTATCACCGAAGACAAAATCTTAACTATTGATAAGTTGCTAAGAGACTTTGTTGATAACTACCTTTTGAGACGATTCATCTTTTCTTCAACTACATCCTGGCAAAAGATGTAGACTAGATTGGTTTATGAATTTGGAGGATTTTGCCAAATGCTCAGCACATTCAACAATGGAGGTTTGTGCTTTATATTTTACAAGAGAGGTCTACGAATAAGATGATCGTAGGCCCAAAAACAAAATTTTTAACCTGTTAGACTAACCAAAACTATTCAGCCTTTTTAGAAAAAATATGAATGGAAGAGAGCCTGATGAAGAATCCCCCTTAGAGCTTTAAAACCCGCATGAGATCTACCGCTATGTAAAATATTGGTTACATCACCTGCTTAACTATTGAAGATTATGTTAATATGTACTGTCTGCAATCCAAACAGATTGCAATTGGTAATCGATGCACAAATGACATGTAATAATCACAAAAGTAAGATGTTGGATTTTACATGTAATAATCACAAAAGTAAGATGTTGGATTTTATCTTAATTTTCAACCTATGTAGTTAAAACGAATGACAGACCCATAACGGTCCATGAGCGTTATAGGTTATAATGTGATATAACGGAATATTTTTTAAATATATATTTTTATACCTCTAATAAGTATTAATGCATTATAGAGTAAAAAAAAGTAAACCATGTTTATAACATTAAATTCAAAAATATTGAAACATTAATTAAAATACATCTTCCCTTCGTATGAGAGTTAGATCGCAACAGAGAGTGAGATCGCAATAGAGAGTATGATCGACTCTTCGTTTTCTTTCCTTCTTATTTTCTCGTTCTCTGTCAAGCGGCGAGGTCTTATTCTCTATTGATCGTAGACGGTGAGCTCTGGTCCTTTTTTCCTCTGAGTCTAGGGTTATGGTTCAATCGAGAATGAAATAAGTGATTTTTTATTTGTGTGTTAGAACAAAACGTTAAAACGACATTATTGAGAAAAACGTTATCTCAATAACAGTCATATAACGTCCGTTATATCGGAGTTATGATACCAAAACGTGATAATGTCAAAACGTAATGGTTCACCGTCGTTAAGCGTTATATCAGAGTTATAATGCCGTTTTAACTACATACCTCTCAACCACTGAACTCTTTGCATCCAACTAAATATACAATAAAAGAAATGTTTTCATGAAAAAATTTGTTAGGTTTTATTGGGATTGATCAATCCCATCCCGATCTCGTCCCATCTCAATCTAGAGTGGGATGGGATCGGGATGAAGATTTTCAATCTCGCCCATCCTGTCCCGTCCTGAATTAATTTTTAAATATTTATTATTAATATATTTTTAGGAGTGTAATTATTTCTTGATCATATTATGAGATACATATTGATAATTTGATATAAGCATTTTAAGGTACATATTGATCATTTGAAATACATATTCACTCAGTGATGATATAAGCACAAGTCACTCTATGTTGATATAAGCATTCTTAGATACATATTGATCATTTAATTGTATCACCAATATATTCTCTCTCATTCACACTTGGCCATCCCCTTTTTTTAGCATCTATTTTCCAATATTTTACATGTTGTATTACTTATCTGGTTGTAATTGTAAACTTCATCTTGGAGTATTTCTTTATTTGGCACATTATTAGAAAGCCCAATGCTTGGCTCTTATTTCTATTGGTCTTTGCAAGTTAAGTATACAAAATTTTCAGCAAATTGGTCTATGCAATTTGTACAAATGAACACGTGCTTGACACATTTATAGCAAAATTTTTATTGCCCGCTGATCCCGTCCCGTCTCGAACTTGTTTGGGATAGGACGAGGTGGGGATGAGTCTATCCCGTCCTGATCCCGAACGAATGGGATGGGATAGGGATGAGGTCCATCCCGTCCCGTGCCCACCCCTACATTAATATGTAACACTACTTGTGCGTTCAGAGGTTCTTAACACAAAATCGTAACATTTTTAAGAAATGCATAACATAACACGATCCATAGACTCCTGCTAGGCCTAAACATGCTACCTTTGAGTCTTTGACAAGGCTTAGAAAAAAAAAGTCGATTTTGGTCCAATGCTCTACTAGAAATGAGGCTTAAGCCTCGTATAACTTCATTCACAAAAGACGTAATCATTAAACAGTGGGGATAATAGCCTCAATGCTAAAATGGATATCCTCGATTTGAAGCGAGCCTCGAGGCTCAAACATCAATAGCTTTATAGCCTTTTTCAAACATTGAAGAGGATGCACTAATGATAAACTTATCCATCATTCACTTAAAACAGACTAGCAATTTCTTCTTCAAAAGAACCGAAAAGGCATTAGGGTGAACATGCAGCGTTGGAGGCGGTGTAGTTAAATCGTTAATCGGTCCAGGGCCAATATAAGATTTATCTGATTTTATCGGTTTTTTTTTTTTTTTTTTTTTTTTTTTTTCAGTGTACATTTTTGTATCCTCTCTAAGCAATATTGCACAAAAATGAAGGGATAAGGTAACTAATGTAAATTATAGTAAATAACATATTTTGACAATAAAGATTCATAAGTATTAAAGAGCAAAAAAAGTAAAAATGCTGTTGCAAAGTGTTTGTATTGAATTCAACTAAATTGTTGTAGAAAATGGCAACACTTTGTTGTCATTCATTATTTAAATAATCAAGAGAACATTAATTATTTAAATCAAGAGAACATTGTTCTTAGAACAAGACAAAAAGGCCATGTACTTTATTTACCCTTTATACATGGGCGATGTGTTTGGTTGACTTTATCCTTTGGTTGGTGTGAGAGAAACAAGGCAAACCAATTTCACATAAGAAGATACTTGGATGAGGAACCTCAACTGAACTGAGCAACAAGAGTATGAACATACACAACAGGTAGCAACAAAATGTTCGCAAGGCGTAGCAGTAGCAGCAAGTAACAGAATCAGGTCTAGGAACTTATCTCTTTTCACTTCTCACCCTCTTTTTTTCTCTCTATTCTTTCTCTTATCTCTTTGGTTATGGGTTTGCAACGGGTGGGGAGACTATACATCGATTATTATTATTATTATTTTTTATACTGAGTTTTCGGGTGAATCGAACAATCGGTTTCTTGTTAAATTGTCGATTTTTGGCCAATTTATCCCAAACCAATGTACCTGATCGATATTTGCCCAAATCATATCGGTCTACCTTGAGTGAGCTTTGTCATCGAGTTGTATCATCGCGTTGGGGTAGAGGAGTGGGCAATCTCTAGTGATATGATTAATGTTACTGCAAGTGGAACCTTTACCTCCACTAGATTATCTCAGTGTCTTTGTTGTTGTTGGTTTGCAATGTTGGTGGTGCCAAGAGTTTAGATGTTGAGGTAAGGTAAAGGTGACAATCTTTCTAAAGCACATAAGACGAGAAGCGATGAGAACATACCAATATTTTGTGTAAAATTGCATAAGTGTTAATAATAGGTTCATCTAGGGTTCTCTTACAACCCCAAGTTTCTCAAATATTTGATTAGATGACAATTTTAAATTGGTGATTCGGATTGGTACAAGCATGTGATGTTGTTATCACGCATTAATCATGAAATTTCAATCCTATTTAATAAACTGATGCTCTTGTGTGCGTGTTGGATCTGCCAAAGATTTTGTTAATGCTTAGAGGGAAGATTGGTTCAATCCAAGCCTTCACGACAATGAAGAATTTCGATTGCACCTATGAAGACAAATGGAGGCTATGGGTAGGGTTGAAAATCAAATCGACGGTTCGATTTTTCGTCCAAACTGAGAATCAAATCGACTTTATCGGTTTCAAAATTTTTAATTGAACTGATCTTAGTTTATGTATATCGTAAACCAAACCAACCGACAAAACCGAACCAACCGACTAAATTAGACATATTATATTATTTATTATATACATTCGGTCGGTTTGGTTTTGTAGTTAAAATCACTTAAAAATCGAAAACCAAACTGATTTGTTTGGTTTTGATCCGTTCGATCGGTTTAATCAGTTTAGTTGGTTTCTTGTTCAACCCTAGCTATAGGCACGGAGAATGGTTGATCCTGGGATTTCGATGAAGCAATTGGCTATTCACAATGGCATAATACGAGTCTATAGGGGAAGAGAGTTTGAACTTGGCATGTACTGTTTTACTTTTTGGTTGAACTTCAACCGGGTTGAAGGGTTGTCTGCCGGTGTCTGTTGATGTCGCATCTAGTGTTTTGGTTTTGTATTTTGGGTATACATTATAAAGCAAAACATATTTTCATTTGAATTATATCATTTAAAAAATTTAAAAATTTAATTAATTAGTAACTGATTGAAGTAGGCACTTTAAGTAATATAGAATAAAGCAAAACCAATGAAATATATGAGAAACTGAGAGAATCTGTCTAATAGATATTTTAATAATAGATATTTTAATGTTGATTGACTGACGATATCTCTTAGTACTTCTATGACCTCGCCGGTTAACTGGTTCTTGTTTGTTAGGTCCTCGAAGCTTTTGAAAAATGTTTGAATGTTGATTGCCTGGGTATTTCATATTAACTTGTTATTTGTGTGTATTCTTCTATTATATCAATCTCATTTGTATTTTCTTGGCAGCTAACCTATAGACCTTCTGATCAGGTTTATCTTTTGGAATGTATTCCTTATCATCTTGAAGCTTCGCAATTTACGTATGAGTTACCTCATATAGAAAGATGTACATTCCTTATTATCTTGAAGCTTCATAATTTACATATGAGTTACCTCATATAGAAAGATGAGCGAAACTAATCGAAAAAAAGAACATGGCAGCGGTAAAGAGATTTCTGTAGATGATGCTAACGAGGGCACTGCTGCCCGGACAAGACCTTTCAGTTATGAGGAGATCATGTTAAGGAGGAAAAACAAGAAAACGAATAATGCAGGTAACAATGCGAGAACAGGAGATGCAGGAAAGTTATCTAGAAAAGATAATGGTGAAAATGTCTCCGGTCATTCAGAACTGGATAGAGGCAATAGACCAGGCTTGGATTCAGATATCACCACAAAACATGCTTCACAGGATACCGGGAAAAGAAGTTCGAAGAAGAAAGACGGAACTGTCTCTTTGAAGGAGGGAAATTTAGCAAAAGATAGAGCCAAAGAGAGCCGTGATCTAGATGCCAAAGTGAAGGATAGAGCTTACAAAGAGACACAAGTTAGAGTGAAAGATAGCAGTAACGAAAAACAGAGCCACCACAAAAGCAAAAATGCAGAACATTTCAGGTATGAAAATGAGCCTAAAAAGAAACATTCAGAAAATTCAGTTGGAAAGGAGAAATATAGGGACAGTGAGAGGGTTAAATCTGAAAGAGAAACTAAAAGGAAAAACTCAAGCAGAGATGAGGAAAAGAATAGACAAGAGACAGAAAGGAAATCTGTCAAGAAACATGATTCTGGCAAACATTTGGATTCTGAACCCGCAGAAAGAAAGAGCAGGAAGAAAGATACATCTCAATCACATTATGAAGGGAGGCCGAAAAGAAGAAGGTCAAGGAGTAGGGATACTAGGGACAGAGATAGGAAGTCAGTTTCATTGTCACCAAGAGCACAGAAACGTAGCCATCACGAGCGAGAGCAAGGGGAGGAGTCATTGCACTCCTCAAAAGTTAGAAGGCAGCACTCTGATGTTGATAGGAAAACGATTCCCGGCAATGGTGGGTATGCAAGTAACAGGCGCCACAGTGGGCACGGAAGCAAGCTTGGTGGTTACTCACCTAGGAAGAGAAGAACAGAAGCTGCTATTAGGACGCCATCGCCAACCACTCGGTCACCAGAGAAAAAAAGTGCTGGTTGGGACCTCCCTCCTACTGGGGTCAGCGGCATTTCAACTGGTGCCACACATTCTAATTTTCAGCAGTCCAATCAAACTTTAGCATCAAGTGAATATGAGTTCCCGGTGATACCAAATGTTGTAAGGCCTCTGTCTGAAGCTTCTCCATATACTCTATCAATGGCAAAACATGTATCCGTTGATTCTATTCAGCTAACACAATCAACACGACCTTTGAGGAGGCTTTATGTGGAGAACTTACCAGCTTCAGCCTCTGATAAATCGTTGGTGGAATGCTTTAATAAATTCTTGTTATCTTCAGGTGCTAATCACATTCAAGGAACCCAGCCTTGCATCAGCTGTATTGTGAGTGTGTTAACTTAATTTTGTCTCAAGAATTGGATAACGAACTTGGATTTTCTTTGAATATGGATAGAAGTGGTAATGTGGTATTCTTGCTACGTGTTTTATGGGTATATTTTATTTGCAGATTAACAAAGAGAAGGGCCAAGCTCTTGTGGAATTTATTACACCAGAGTATGCCACGACAGCTCTTTCTTTCGATGGAAGGTCATTCTCTGGTTCTGTTGTCAAAGTTAGACGCCCAAAAGACTTTACTGATGCACCCGTAAGATTTCTAATTATGTTTCCTACTTTACAACAATAAGCATTTTAGTTTGTTGTTGTGTATCTTCTGATTGTTGCATGCAATGCTGTTAATACTTAATATTCTGTTGAATGAAATATATGCTGTGATAATGCTGCTCACACATTAAAAAATAAAAAATAATGTTGCTCACACTGAAGCTATTCGTCATCTTAGGATGATTGGTAGTTTGAACTCCCTCCCTCACTCCTGCTGGTGCATCTGAATCCTGCCAGTCGATGAGTTTAAGAGGTCCTAGGATTCGCTCTGTGATAAAATTCAAGATCCAAGCAAATTTTGCATCCAGTCATTGAGAGTTTCAGTCAGAAATTGGCTCTTTATATATATACATCCTACAAGACCTTGTTTAATGTTCCCTCATGTGCTGCTTTCCTTCTCTTTCTAGTGTTTGATAATAATTTTATTTTGAGGAAACAGATTTTGTGCATCTCAACTGAGACCTGACAGACGTTTCTGTGTTGACAAACTGATGATATCTCTCAAGAGAGGGGGAAGAAAATAGGAGCATTCAGGACCTATCCCATGCTTAACTATTGCATCCAGGGTTTTGTTAGCAATTGATTACATGTAAAGAAAATTCTTTGGAGTGATAGTGCAGAGAGACAGGTTTCAGTTATCTTGTTAGAAATTTAGAAGAAAAACACTTTTCCAACAGTCTAGGTCTCAGAATGATTTTTCTTGAGCCGGATTTCGTTGGGCAACTGGCTCCCGGGATTTGGTTCACCATAAATAGTTTATGGAGTGCTACTGCTGGGAATGTAGTGTGAGGAGGAGACGGAGGTTTAGTGTTCTTTGTGGAAATGCCTCTGTCGGTTCTGGACCTGCACTTAATTTACCCATTTCCATATCTCTGTCCTGACTCCTGAGTTCTGTAATACTGTGTTTTGCATCTATCTTCATATCCTTGTCAGAGCCCCCTACCCGTGTCCATATCCGGACATCATGTACGGGATGCTATTTCGTTAATCCTGCCATGAATTACTCAACTAATTTGTGGGATTTTTTGTGAAGTTGATCTGAAATAAGTGCCTGTTTTGCTATGAATTACCTTTGGAATATCCCTTTTCTGCTTATTTATCCGGAAGTTGACCCAATAAACCATCATTAAGTGTGCTTAGATTTCTGTTACCATACCTTAGGCTTAATTGCCACCTACTTTGTAAAAACAAACTATATCTGTACTTTTTAGTATCTTTTTCTGAGGTTGAACATAACGAGCACCAATTATGGAACTGGAAGATGCAGGAATTAGAAGTTACTATGATTAACGTAGATAACACACGTTTAGTGTATTCCCATCCTCAATAAACAATCAATGTAGCACCTAAAAACTGTCATGACTAGGTGCTCTTAATGCGAGGAGGCTAAGGATTTTGGAAGGTTGTGAGCATTTTATTTCTGCTTTCACGAGTCACTTCACTTAGAAAGTTGCTAGAGATTGATTAAATGAAATTTCCCATGACAACTTTAGTTTCTCTAGCTTTTGTTTGCATAAGTTATGCTAAATTGTCCATAGATGAGATATGTTCTGACCATCATGTTGGAATCTCTCTTAAATAGGGTATATATATTGGGTGTTTCATAATTCACGTTCAGGATGGTGAGGAAGCTGAGAACTTCTAAAAGAAGACTTCAAGGTGTAGTGGCATAATTGATCCGATTGCAGCTTTATTTTCAGAATTGATCTTCAGTGAATGCTGGCTTTCAAATCACCCCATTAAATGTTCGCTTTTAATGGCAAACAATTTAAAGGACGTTGCATGCATTTTTGCCTAGATTGTTGAGTTGATTCACAGTTAATTTATTTCCAGTAACCATATACAGTTTCATGGTACCTTCAATTTATTTTAAATTTATTTCTAGTGACCATATACAGTTTCATGGCACCTTCAATTTATTTTACTTGGACATATTGACAATTTGAATTGGGGATCTTTCCATAGCACCAGAAACTTTTATTTGGCTAAACTTCTGGTTAATTTAAAAAAAGAGTAGATGCCCTTTGAAGTAAGAAGTATTGTCCCCCAAAAAGTAACTTTTGTTCAGTATACTTTCTTGTATGTACAATTGTTTTGTTAGATATGGTTCCAAATTCCTTTTTCGTGGACCTTCTAAAATAATTATGATCCAACAAACTAATCTATTTAGTTGTTCACAAGGTTGCTTTGCTTGAGAGGTCCGAAGCTAGTGCATGAGTAATGTTCATCGAGTGTTGTGAGCTTATCTTTTTCATGGCATGTTTGAAAAAATATGTTAATTTCTCAATAGTATGAGAATTTAAGTTCACATCCTCTCAGCTATGCCTGCCCTCATTCAAGGGCAAGGTTCCTTGAACATGCGAGCACGGCTCCGGAAATATTTGTTAGTAGAATAGTCGAAAATGAAGAAAGCTATATATATATATATATAATTTTTTTTTTCCCTTTCCGAAAAGCACTAGAATGTGCAAAACAACCACCTCCTCTTTGGCTGAGTTGGTTGTGGGGTATTCCAAAGTAGTCAAAGGTTCAAGGAGCGGTATTATTTAATTAGTGTGTGCAGTGCACATGTACCATAGAGAATCCAAGACTTGAAATGCAACCTATGTAGTTAAATCATTAATCGGACCCTAATCGATTAAGGAGTGATATGAGATTAATCGGGATTAATAGAATTAATCTTTATTAATCAACCTATATTATATAAACATATTTTCTTTATCCTTCTAAGTAATATGTTTATTTCAAGAAAAATACAGTTTAATGTGTATTAAAGGTGTAAACATCACTTTTCATGATTTAAGACATTATAACAAAATTAAGAATTCAATGTAAGGTGCGCTTCCATATTCTTTAGTTTTATTTGTTATTGCTTTGGTTATTCTTTTCACATATGTGTATATATATTTCATCAATCTTTCTCTCTAACCTCTTCACACACTCTCGGTATTGCCTTATGGGTAGGTATTGACGAGGTTAAAGCAATTTCTTTATAAAGCCTTAATTTTTTCAAAATTTGTTTTTAACACATGGCCATGGATCATTTAATAGGTGAATTTTGAAAGCGATTAATAGTGATTAATTGATTACTTGGCCAAGGGATTATTCGAAGATTAATTAAAAAATTGTAATGCTCTATTAACGAGAAAAGATTAATCACCGATTTAACATTGCAACATGATCACGTGGTTATGATTGACACGTTAAGTGAAATTGTGGAAATGATGTTTTAGGGTTAGGGTTAGTGAAATTGTAGAAATTGTGGAAATGATGTTTTAGGGTTATGATTGATACGTTCAGTGAAATCGAGAACTAAGGCGTGGTTCTTTCATGAGACATGAGGTGCAAGGCGTAAGACTCAATCAATGTATGAATTAATAACAATCATTTGGATCAATTGGTATTGATTTAATCAATTGTTGCTCCGTTCATTAACCATAAGCCTGACATTAGGGCGAGCCTCAAATCGTAGCCTCAACCCTTTTTAAACCATGGGTCGATGAAAGGCTATCTTATCCATCCATAGCCCTTTAACAATGATATTGACTTGAGATTTGTTAGGAGAATTCATACTTTTTTTTGAGGAGTAGCGGTATTGGGAAGATTGTTAGAACTACAATTCTTGCTCAAATATTGTCCGCTTTCCTCACTGAATTTGCCATGCCTTTTCCACACACTTACTCATTGCATTATTTGGAGTTTCTTCATTCTTCTTCTGGTCCACTCAATTAAAAATTTGATCGGAGCAACTTGTTTATTACCCAGTAGGTGGCTAGGACAAACTAGCTACACTTTAGCTAGTCCTAGCTTGGTTATGTGCGATAACAACTTATTGCTTTTCATAACTTGCTTTAAGAGACTCTAAAGTATTAAAGATGTATCTCTAGATTTTTTTAATTGGGCAAATCCGGTATTGCATTTCTATAGTTAGCCCTTTGAGTTTACTCACTGGAGCGTTTTGCAGTTGACATAGTTGACATAGTTGGCACTGCCTTTTGGGTTCATATGTTGTTATTTGAAGTAAGGATGACAACGGGGTGGATTTGGGTAAATCCGTCCCCGCCCCTGCCAGGGATCGCGTATTTCCATATCCATCCCGAATAACTGAATAAAATTTTATTTAAAAACCATCCGCACTCTGTCACAGATGGCGCCTATCAGCCCTATCTTGATTATCTGTTAAAACAAACTGTCTTCTTAGATTGCTCTCTTGGATCTGCTGCTGTGAGCTCCAGATCCAGCTGCTTGCTTTGAGAGAGGAACCTACTGAGCTCCAGATCCATCAACGGTAAGTGTTGTCTCCTCTACTTACAACCCCCTCTTCTCCAGATCCAACAACCTTGTTTACAATGATGGATCTTTCTAGGCGATCTGCCTAGCCAATTTTGTTGGAAGATGAAGAAGCTACAATCACCCTGCTTTCCAAAAACAAAAGCCAAACCCATTGTAATGGTTCGTATTTTTCTTCCCCAACTTGGTTCATGTCCTTGGAGTGCCAACTCCTTTTGACTGCAAGTTGGAATTCTGGTGAGATTTGGTTGAGGATTTAATTGAAGAGCAATTCTGCAATTGCAGAAATTGAACCTCCATTCATGAGTTTAGATCCAGACTTCGAATTTGAGAAAAGAAGACTTCAAAGAAGAAGAACTCATCTGAAGAAGAAAACGGCGGTGGGCGGTGGCTGCTGGTGGTCCTGGTGGAGACTATGATACGATGGAGGGAAAGAGGGAATTAGGGTTAGGTCCATTAGGAAGAGGATTTGGGGTTTTTTATTAGGGTATTTAGTAAAAACAATATATAAATGCATATCTGCGGGGCGGATATGGCCATATTCGTATCCGCCTCGAATCCGTGACAGATACCATTTGGATCATTGAATCTGGCCCGAAATCCGTCTAGACAAACCCAAATCCGCCCCATTCGGTGCGGATATCCATGAAAATCTGCCTCACTGCCAACCCTAATTTGAAGTTTAGCTTGATCAGTTATCTCAATCTTCCATATGCCGATATTCTTCCCTTGCGATCATTGATTGATATATTAGATGGGTCCCATTCTCATCGAATTTGTACCTTCCATATTGACCTGGCACACATGATATTCTCTCTCATTTATGTTACTGAACCTTAATTCAGTACTGGTCTATTATGGTACTTGCATATCAGCTTTGACTATGTTCTGTTTTTCCCTTTGAACTATTTTGTGTTAGTTTAATTCCTACTTATCATGATAACTATTGTTTCCAAGGCCTCTAGGTAGTTCTAATTTTGAAATTCATTGACCTGTGTTTCTCATTTGCGAATTAAGTAATTTGTGTCCCAAATAGTTAATTAAGTATCTCAAGTATTCAACTATAAACCTAAAAGCCGAGGTATTATTTCTTTGTTGTGAATTGTAATAACTTGCATAGTTGGCATAGTTAATTAAGCAATTATGTCAGTACTTTTCAGTTTCTGAGGTAGATTGTGGTTACAGTAACAGGTTTTCAGACAGTTACTATTTTCATGCAGACTGGTGTTCCAGAGAAATCAGTACCAAAAGGCGTTCCAATATCTGACATGGTTAGGGATTCACCAAACAAGGTATGCATTGGATCCTAGGTGCTATGATTATGCACTTGAATCTTTATTCAGAGCTAAAACTACTGTGTTACTATTTACTGCAAACAAGGTATGCATTGGATCCTAGGTGCTATGATTATGCACTTGAATGATGAATCTTTATTCAGAGCTAAAACTACTGTCTTACTATTTACTGCTCTAGGTTCATGGAGCTAAGGGTCTGTTAGATTTCTGAGGAAGATGTTCCTTTTCTCTGAACATTGGCCATTCCAACATTTTATTGTGTGTGTTCCAAAATTTGCAAAAAAATGATTTGTAAGCCTTGCCTCTTTCAAATTTGTAATCAAATGAAAGAACAACAGGAGTGAATGAGGAATTCATAAAGAGAAGCAATTGGATTCAGTAGTTGTACTGAAGATAGTGGCATATCTGAGTGTCTAGTGGTGCATCAGTCATCTTTAACCATGACCCGTTTTTCCGAATGTCAGCTAATCCCAGAATTTCTTACTTGAACGACTCCAATCTCTCTCCTTCAAACCCACAGGAGTATTATTTGACATAGAGAATACTGATTGATAGCTGACATTGAGAGATGTATGAGATGATGATGATACAATACAAAGATGTCCAAGTATTGTTGAGTGCTTTTTGGGAGGTTTGGTTCACGCCACCACAGAAGAAACCACTTTTTTTTTTTTTTTGAGTAAGAAACTCACAAAACAGTAGGAAAGCTAAGGATGGATGCACCTTTGTAAGGAAGGGTACTTTCACCCTCTTGATTGTGAACTTCTCTTTTCCGTGAAGCCCGGATCCAATTCTTATCTACACAAGGAGATTCCATAGTAGAACCAGAGTGACCCATATGTTCAGTTATTAGCTTGGAGATGGAAAGAGAGGAATAGCAAGACATTGGGAAGAACCAGCTTGGATTTGAAACACGATAGCTTAAATCTTCAGATTTGAAATCCCAATTAGAGAGGATCAGATGATGGTAAGGTCGCAGATTGAGTTTTGCTCCCTTGAAGGAGAGGCGACAAGAGGAGATGAAAGAGAGAAGTGAAGAGGGATGAGTTTGATGATGATCTATAGGGTTTGTGTGTTTCCTCTTTGCTTTAGTTTTCTAGAGAATTTATTCCTACAGGAGGCTTCGGAATTAGAGCCCGTGGGGAACAGGAAAGAAAATGACGACGTATTACACTGTGCTTCGAGCATCAGATGAAAATATCCTTGGGAAATTTTGGCAACATAAATACCCTTAACAAACATGTGAGGCAGAGTTAAATTCAATTTCCTTGGTTTTTTTTTCCCTGTGATCAAACAGAAAATTTCTCTCATCTTTAGAGCCTTAAATGACCTTCATTTTAGGAACTTTTAGAAGTCTTGTCGTGAAGTGCTTTCATTCAATCTAAGGTTCTTTAATCAGATAAATGCTGGGAATTTTGATTTTGAACTTTATTTTGTAGATTTTCGTTGGTGGAATTTCAAAGGTTCTATCTCCTGACATGGTGAGTAGGTTGAGAAAATTTCATGACAGTGATTATTTATTTTATCTTACCCTAAAGTACTGATTACCAAACTCATTTCAAGATTCCACTCTTCTGACTGATATTTTATACTTGGACTTTGCTCTATCAGCTTAAGGAGATTGTTTGTGCATTTGGAGCTCTGAAGGCTTATCATTTTAATGTCAATGAGGATAGCAATGAACCGTGTGCCTTTCTGGAGGTATAAGAGAAATGATTTGGCTTACTATGTTTCCTTTTCACACTTTATTGATTAGATTTTCAGTGTTTTTTTTTTTCCAGTAAATCTGTTAGTTTTTCCTTTATTACTTTGGATGGTTTAAAATAGCCTGATGCATTGACAACATTCATCCTTCATTACTTTTTTATCATAAAATAAAAAATTATGTTACAGGGGCCCTATTCCATCATTTTTTTTTTCCAATATTTATTTGTTAGGTTAGTGAAATAGATTTATTGGAAAATAAATAGAAAACAAACGAGGCTTTGATAACCTACAGCACAACTAAACCAACCAATCAGGCTACCAGGCCAAAACAGAAAGAAAGATATTTTTCCAGTTAACTACAACTCCTAAACTCAGGGTGTGTTTGGTTGCATGAAATCCTATGCCATGGGAATCCATGAGGGGACCCTTACATTTTAGGCTAAATTGATGCATCACTATTTTGTGATCAATGGTGGGAATGGAAGTCCCATGAACATGGGAATCCCACTCCTTGTCCCCCCAAGGCATGTGATTCTTATGTTTATGGGACTTCCATTCTCACAATTGATAACAAAATCAAATGGTGGATGTGGAGTTATACCTCAAATTAGCCTAAAATAAATGGGTCCCCTCATGGATTCCATGCAACCAAACACACCCTCAGCAAAAGAGTGGACTCTTTATGGACATAGAAATGCATTTTGTGTCAGCTTCAGAACTTGTTAACTTGTTCTGCATGAATGTGCTTCAGTATATGGACCAATCAATTACTCTTAAGGCGTGTGCTGGACTGAATGGGATGAAACTAGGTGGACAAGTCTTAACTGTTGTGCAAGCTGTTCCAGATGCAGCAATAGAGGTATGTGCCCCGGCCCTGCCCTTATGATGAACTGAGTCCATAAGTTATTGTTTTAATAGTTTCTTTGAAGATCACTGTTTTCAAGAAAATTGACAAAAAGTATCAACATAAGCAGGAAAATGGAGAAAGACCCCCATTTTACGGAATTCCCGAGCATGCAAAGCCATTACTCTCTAAACCCACAAAGGTCTTGAAGCTAAAAAATGTGGTAAATATCAATTTTTTTAGTATTGTTTGTTAAGTGGCAGTTCTCGTAGCTGTTTTATTTGTCCTGATGAGTTCCTATATTCAGTTTGCTCTGGAGCACATTTCATCAATATCAGGAGCTGATTTGGAGGAAACACTGGAAGACATACGGTTAGAATGTGCTAGGTCTGTAAGAAACTTATATTTGAAATCATTTTGATACTTGTGTAGGATTTTATTGTTTTTGTTAACCCTGCAATTATCTTGCAGATTTGGTACGGTCAGATCCGTTAATGTTGTAACACGCAAGAACAGCGGCACCATTGGCTCTCAAGTATTTGAAGCCACAAAACAAATTGATTTGGATGTCGTGCACAAAACAGATGTTGAGGGCTTCACTGGAAGGAAAGAAACAGCTGAGGAAAACATGGATCAGAGCACCAAGGAAAGTGGTAGACTAGAGGTTTCAAATGATATCAAAGAACCTCATGAGGATGATGATCTTCCAAATAGAAGCCAAACTGGTGACCTTAAACCTGAGGATGATGATCTTCCAAATAGAAGCCAAACTGGTGACCTTAAACCTGAGGATGCTCTTCCAAGTAGTAGCCAAACTGGGAAACCTGAGGATGATCTTCCAAGTAGTAGCCAAACTGGTGACGTTAAACCTGAGGATAATGATCTTCCAAATAGTAGCCAAACTGGTAACCTTAAACCTGAGGTTGATCTTCCAAATAGTGTAACAAGTGACGTGTGCCATCTTGAAGATGGTGCATTTCCCGAAGTTCTTAATCTGCAAGATTCTGTCACCCAGGCTGATGCAACTGAAAATCAGCAGAATAATGCTGCTGAGATTATTCAAAATGAGGACAGTAGCATGAAAGAAAGCATAATAGGCGAGGAAGATTTGAAACAAGGGGAAGCTGATGGCAAATCAGGGGTACCTTCTACTCAGTTACATGATGTTGCAGGTAGGAAACAAGAAACTAGTGACCGAGTTGCAAGCGAGCAGCATCAGGCTGATGATATCAATGATGACGTTTTTGAACATGGGTGCATTTTTGTGGAGTACCTGAGAACTGAAGCATCATGCATGGCAGCACACTGCTTACATGGACGGCTCTATGGGGATCACATTGTCTCGGTCAATTATGTTCCTCATGATCTGTACTTGTTAAGGTTTCCAAAATGAAGATTTATGAGTACCATGTTTACATGGATTGCATTGGTGGCATTTGGACCGTCCTCAAAACATACCATAGATGTTTTTGATTAGAGTAAGATAAATTTGGAGGAAGAACTTTCTTGGCTGATGGTAGTTTTTACTTGTGCTTTAGTTTTGAAAGAGTTTTCTTCTCTGTTGAGACATTAATTTTGTTCTTGATACATGTTATACAAAACTATTTTAGGTAAAAATTAATGCCTTAATTAATGAATTGATTCATTCACGGCCCTGTGCATTCTTTTTCTTGGTTTTTGTTCAGTCCCTTTGTCATCTAGGATTGCACACCTCTGCTGGAACTTGTGAAAAAAACAAATGTAAAATGAAGCTTTATCAACTGGACAGCATGACTTGTGCAAAATGTAAAGTGGAAAACCATTTCCTCTTTATTTGGCTGTCAACTTGGTATCCAATGTCTCTATCTATTTTATCTCATTTGAAGGGGGGCTGTTAACTTGGTATCCAATGCCTAGGATTTGTGTTTACCTGTTATCAGATTGGATTTCAATCTAAGTTGAATTTGGCAAATATAAATTTAACAGAATCAACCTAAAGGAACGTGATGCATAATCATCCCAAACCACTGATTGAAGCAATGCCATTCTTTACCCAAGTAGATATTGTAGCAAAAGGAAAACAGAATCGTCCAGATCAATAATTGAAGCCAGCAAATGTCAGTCGAACAAATTCTCCAGCAACTATAGGAAGGAAGCTTGTCTCAACTTGAACTAGAGGAGCCTGATTGGCTTACAAAGCATCAAATTGTCGGATTAAACATCCTAAATCATTATCGATAACCAAGGATCATGATTTTGTTTTTCGAGTTAATTTCGGCCCCTGATTTTAAGAAATATTTTGTTTTGTGTAGAAAAAAATTAAAAATTTCGTTGTAATTTCGAATTTAACAATATAAGATATGTATTTTTGAACTCTTAAATATTAGATAAAAAGTCTTACACGACTCGTAGTGTGATACAGACTATATATTACGTAAGAATCACTCACATACTAAAGTAATATTATAGTATGTTAAAATATAAAAAATTAAAATATATTTTTTTCTCTGAAAAATTTCTATAACTTCAAAAATTTCAACATATTTCGAGTCATCCATAACCATAGCATGAGGGGTGTAAAGATGAATTCTCAATACTAGCGGGGCTTGAACGCAAGAAAACTATATAAACCCACCCATTCCAGTTCATTTCATTGGTCAGTGAGTCCGCACCATAAACCGGGAAAAACCACCACCATTTCTCTCACTCTCTCTCTCTCTCTCTCAAGTGCAATCAATCAATCGCAAATGATAGAGTTTCAATTTGGTTCATCTTTTACTAGAACGACGAAGCGTGATCACCTGGTTCTTGCATTTGTTCTTGTTCTTGCAAGTCTAAGAAGCTCCGTGGTTGATGGCGGAGATTTCACAGGACACTATTCGAAGCTCTCGGGAATCATCATCCCTGGATACGCTTCAACGCAGCTCCGCGCTTGGTCCGTGCTCGACTGCCCTTACTCCCCTCTCGATTTCAATCCTCTCGATTCCGTCTGGCTTGACACAACCAAAGTAAGCTTCCTTTTTCTTCATCACTCTTGTTCTTCAAGATTTAGGTCTCATTTTTCTTTCTTGTAATCATTCTTTGGGTTTACATTTCTTGATTTTGGTTTTATTTGCCTTTTCGATGGAAGAATTTGGTTTCAATTCGGTCGTATTGTGGTCTAGTTGATCAGAGATCATGTTCCCCGCCTAGTGAAGCAATGGAAAACTTACAACACTCATTAGACATAAAATCTCTGGTGCAAAACTCTTCAATTGGGTGATAAAACAGACTATTAAGTCTACTTGCTCAACAGTCATGTGGAAATAAAAATAGAATTCAATAAACAGGCTACTATGATAAAGAGTATCCCATTTAACCCCTAGAAAAGCCAAAGGTGATCACAATTATACAGTCCCAGTGAAAGTGCAATCCTGCCAAGTCACAGTGCCGATGCGTTGCTTCTGCTCAATCATGGTGTGTGTGACTATGCAAGTTCACCCCCACAGAAATTCCATAATTATTCTGCCATTGTCTTGACCATCCGGGTGATCTCCATAAGTTCAACCTCTTCTCCATTCAATATGAACAAACAACTTTAGTATGCTAGGTCAACATATTATGTTTTTTTATGATCCAGACATTTTATTTTTTATACATGAGAGTTGTGAAAGGTTTTGGAGGTACGAACATAGGATAATGCTTATTTTTCATGCAGCTTCTTTCTGCTGTAAATTGTTGGCTCAAGTGCATGATACTCGATCCTTATGATCAAACGGATCACCCAGAATGCAAATCAAGACCTGATAGCGGTCTTTCTGCTATTACAGAAATCGATCCAGGTTACATAACAGGTAATATTATGTTTTATGCTTGATTTATAAAAGTATATTAATATTAGTAGTTATTTATTTGTTTTCTGTATTTTCGTGATAATCAACTACATTCATTTAGTTAAGGATTAGAATTCTATTCTTGCATTCTTATTTCTTAATAATTTATACTGGGTCAAGGGTTCAATTGACTGGCACTACAAGAGTCTGGATGGAATGTATTACGGCTTCCATCCTTCCAGGTGAATTTTGAGAATTATTAAAAGTGCAGATGCTATTTTAAGTACCTGGTGCTGTTTCATATGTGTACATATATAAAAGGAAAAAAATAGATGCCTACAGCAGTTGTAGATTTGTCTGTCTCAATCTCCTGATATCTCAATATTCCCTCGGTTGAAAAGAGGGCCAAGTATATGTTTGGTTCCTTCTACAAGGAATTTCATTATCATTCGAACATTGCTTCCTTAAAACAACTTTATCAACTTCTCAGATCTTGGCTGTGACGTTAGTTATTTCCTCCATGCATTGTTTCTTTATCCTGTATCCGGAACAACAATGGTATGCATGGGATCATTTAACAAATTTTGCTTGTTATTCTGCTCGAAAGCAAATACTTAAAATCTTCACATATAAAATGGTTACTTCATGCCTTCCCATCTCGTGCCACTGGAACGCCTCATGTCACACGTCCACATTCTTGCTAATGAGCAAAGCCTAAATCACTAATTCCCAGGTACAACAAAATTAATAACTATGTACTACCTAGACTTGACAAACAAGGTTAAAACTTAGTTAGCTCTTTCTCTAACGACTTCAAGTAAGTTATGTGATAATATCAATTTTATTGATAGAATTGAGGTTTCTTTTCCATTACAGGACCTCTTTCTTCGGTGTGGAAAGAATGGGTGAAATGGTGCATTGAATTTGGTATTGAGGCTAATGCAATCATTGCTGTTCCATATGATTGGAGGCTTTCGGCATCCATGCTTGAGGAGAGAGATCTTTACTTCCACAAGCTGAAGTTTGTATTTTCTATTAGTCACTGTTGTTCATTTACATACTATTTCCCTAGTTGCAGTGGTAGCTGCTTATTTACCTTTACTCTACATTAGGTGTTTTTTTTTTTTGTTATATGAGAGTGGTACACCAAATCCTCATTGAAGTACATCCATCTAGTTTTGTTGACCAATATTTGTTTAAAATGAATGCTAATGTTTGGTAATAAATATAATATTTCAAGCTAAAATTTTTATTGCAGATAATGGTAGTAGGGCAACTAATAATATCAGTTATTACTTATTATAGCACCAATGAGGCCATGCCTCACTCATCAAGTTAGAAAGGTCAAAAGTATGGGTTGTGTATCTCTAATTTTAACTTGGAATAACTACAAAAATACACAAGTTGCTTTGGACTCTAGTGATCTGCTTTTATCAATGAAATAGTAGTCTTGTAACTGACAATTATGACAGAGATTATGTGTTTTGTCATCAAGCATTCTGTAAAACTGTTCATTCCAAGTAAATCACTTGTGCTAATGACAAATGGGAATCACTGTAAACTGATATGATTAGTGAAATAGGCATTAATTGAAAAGTGGCATGGTGTTGACATTAAACAAGTAAAATAAAAGCACTCTGGACCTTGATCTGGAATGTTAGGTCAGTTATAGCACTTTTGTAAGAATTTATATTTGATGCAATAAAGTTATATAACAGTAATTAGTACTAGCATGACCATAGACATGGAATTTTTCTTGTGGTTACAGGCTGACCTTCGAAACCGCCCTTAAACTTCGTGGAGGTCCCTCTCTAGTGTTTGCGCATTCACTGGGGAACAATGTTTTCCGCTACTTTCTGGAATGGTTGAAGCTAGAAATTGCGCCAAAACAGTATGGTCAATGGCTTGATGACCATATACATGCCTATTTTGCTGTTGGTACATTTTCTTCAAAACTGATTTAGTTGAATAATGGGTCCTTAAAAGAGATGCAGTAATAGTATGAGAAAGTGTGTGAATAGGAGATGACACATTTCCTATGATCTGATTAATTATTAAAGTAAATCTAACACATGACATAAAGTTTTGCTTCCACGTTTGTTTAGAATAACTTCAGTTTAGTGTGATCACTAACTTTGTTCCAACTGAAGTATAGTGTACATGTTAGGCTGATGCACTTTGGTTTGGTTCCAGGATCCCCTCTTCTTGGTTCTGCAGGAACGGTTAAAGCAATTCTCTCTGGAGAGACATTTGGCCTTCCAGTAGCCGAGGTTATCTTTGAATATTTTTTATCACCAAATACCAACTGCATTCTGTTTCACTGCTCCTTGTTTACAAAAAGTTGTCATGTTTCTGACTTGTAGTTTTCCCATTAATTGGAAGCAACATCAAATCTATGTTGTCACTTTTTTCCAAATGGATTAATGTTATTCCATTTACATTATTCGGCTATTAATTTTGATCCAGGCCCTATGTTTGACAGTACCTTTGTTATATCTACCTGTTAGTAGGGCAATTAATCAATCTCTGCTATAGTAAACGTTTGGACTTGGTATCCTTTGTGTAATCCACCAGCTTCTTGCATTTCCCCTATCTTATAATGGCGCTTTCTTATTGTGGGGATCGTCTATATTATTGATGCGTCAATATCATTTCGTTGTGCAATAATTCAGGGAACAGCCAGATTAATGTTCAATTCATTTGGTTCTGGCATGTGGATGATGCCATTCTCGAAGTACTGCAGGACAGATAATGCATATTGGAAGCATTTCTTCGATGGAAAAGAGAAGAGCAACCATAGATACCATTGTGAGGATATGGAATATCGGCTAAACTACTCTGGATGGCCGACAAATATAATAAATATTGAAATTCCTTCTGTGCGAGGTGAATCTTAATATCAACATGAATATCTGAGACATCATTTGTATCTTCCTTTATGTGCTTTTTAAGTATTTTGTTGTTTTTGCAGGCATTGATGCTTATTCATCAATTTCAGATGTAGCACAGAACAATTTCTCTAGCATGGAATGCAAACCCCCTACTCAGTTATCTTTTTCTGCCAGAGAAGTGGCAGATGGGACGCTTTTCAAAGCTATTCAGGATTATGATCCGGATATCAAAAGACTCATGCATCAGCTAGAGAAGTGAGTACCATCCTTCAGCATCTTCATGCCTTAATGCATATAATGCTTGCTTGCTTTTGTTATGGCTTTTTTCTTTTTTAATTTTTATATTTATTACTATTTAATTTTTTCTGACCAAGCAAAACATAAATTTAATGATCAAAATGAAAGAAAGTCAAAGTGAAAGAGAAACTTACTACAGGCAAGAACACTCATATCTAATTGCAAAAATTACAAGAAAGTGAGACTGTCCCATGAGAGCATAATGTCCCTTGCTGTTGCGGCCCACTACAACATCATGGATATAACTTGAAGGATATCCAACACATTCTTGCTTTGAGATGCAAGCATTTCTGCCCATAAGGTAGCACGCGGGACCGTTTGCCATAACCAATTTCCAATTAAACTAAGTGTATATTTGGTTGTATGGAATCCTATTCTATGGAATCACACGAGGGACCACTTAAGGCAAACTTGATCAAAATGTGGGTGACCTCCTATCATGGATTCTACATTAATGATCAATGGTGGGACCGTGGGAGTTAAACTATCATGATCATGGGAATCACATTCTTTGGGGGAGTAAGGATTGTGATTCCCATGTTCGTGGGAATTCAATTTCCATTTTGATAAAAAAATGTAGAATCCATGATAAGTGGTCCCCCATAATTTGATCAAGTTTGCTTTAAATTAAGTGGTCCCCACATGTAATTCCATAGGTCCATGCACCACCCTATGGTGTGTTTGATTTAAAGGCAAAATTTTCCAAGAAAATTTGCAAAAAGTGATAAGGGAAAGGAAGGAAGGAGGAAAGGAGAATGAAGAACATGAATTTTATGAATTTTGTGATGATTACTATCCTCTTGGTTTGTAATAAAATTGTGGAAAACATTTTCTTAGGAGGCGATCTATGAATTGTTTTGCCTAAAATAGAGTTATCTTCGATCTCAAGATGGAGAATTTTTTCCCACAATTCCTCTCCTATTTCTTCTTTCTTTTTTTAACTTTCCAATGGCAAATTTTCCTTGGAATAAGAAAAAACTATACTGTGAATTCAGACCAAAAAGAAGTTAAATAATTCTTTGGAGTCAAATCCCTGTATGGCTCAGATACTTTGTTGGTATCCATCCCTGTAATGTAACCCACATAAAGAAGCAAATTTGTGGTGGAGCATCTTTCGTCCGAATTTTCTTGTTATCGATTTGGTCATTCCCATTTGTCGAACCACATAAGAACTGGTAAAATGACTTCACTGAAAATCCTTCTTGCTTGTTTTGCCATACCCATTTGGAATGGAGTTTATCAATTAGATCAGTGAGCTGCAACATTTCCCAGTCTCTTACTTCCCGTCTCAGATGAAGGCTCCATCCAAGCTGCTGTTTGCGATGATCTATGAAAGAGCTAACTGAATCCTCTTTATTATCTTAGATTCTATGACTTTGGGGATATCTCTTCAGAGGTCTGTTACCAACCCATAGATCTTCCCTGAACAGATTTTTGTAAAGCCAATGCCAACATCAGATGAAATGTTGTTTTCGAATGGACCTTTGGCATTCATGATAATTCTCCATGCTGAAAATATGTACGTACTTTTACCTCCTTCGAATACTATCCTATGCAATGCCCCCCATAATTTGTAGCTATACATTTCTGCCACAAAGCCATTTTCCCATCAACGCAACGTTTGAATCTTTCTAATCCCAAGAGCACTTTGGTCATCTGGTTTGCAAACATTATCCGAAGCTTTCCTTTTGTTATGATAAGATTGTGTCATCAAGAGCTGTGACACAATATTCTAATCCCGTTCGTAACTAAGTTAATCATTGGGGTCTTGTACATTTTGTTGTTTGGTTTCGGCCTTGGGTTGGAATTTATCGAAGGGTGGGGATATTGTAGGAGATGTATGTTTGAAAGGTGTAGGGATACTTTAAGCTGATGGAACCGGTGTAATTCTCCCTCTGTGACTTCCCTTTACTTTCTCTCTCTCTCCGAGCATGGCTTCCATTTCAGCTCCACCATTCCCTCCACCCAATGCAGACCACCACTACCACTCCATCTCCTGCGATCTCCTCTTCCGAAGCCCTAATTTCATCTCTTCTCACTCCTCCTGCCACTCTCTTTCGCCATTGAAGAAACGTCCACTCTTCTTATTTCTAAGGGTTTCCGGTTCCTTCACGCTCTGTCGTTGCCACAACAACAACAGCTTGTCTCCTCCTTTGCCGGAAGACGAGTTTAACAAGTGATCAGTGATGAGATTTGCAGTTCCAGGGCATGGTCAAGAACGCCATGAAGAGGCTCAAGGATTACATGAATTTGGTTTGAAATCTGGTGAAGAACAACGCGAGCGTTGATTTGGTTGTGCAGGAGGGGCGGTTATTGTTGAAGATTGGGACTGGGGATAGCTTATCCTTGATGTCAGCCAAGTGGGTTTCTTCCTGAAGGCCTTTATGTCCAGAACTCCAAATATAGAGCATGTAGAATAGTACTTGAAACCCCGGGTATGAGATTGGTTGCCAAAATCTCTTTAATTCTATCAAGAGTTTTTTCGGCATCTCCTCCAATATATCAATCTTTATGCAAGTGCGGACAATATATGGTCTTGTGAGGCAACTACTGCTATTGTACGAACATAAAAAACATTCCCAAGGAATCCTCAGTAGCTATCAAGAATGCAGGATGAAAGTATTCAAGAGGTAGGCATCTAACCCCTTTGAAGTAAGTTTTCTCTTTCAAAAGAAACTCCTTACTTCTTCTTCCAAAGCTAGTAGGATGGTGACATGTCTTCGATCAAGAAGACCCATAGCAAAATCACCAAAGATTCCCTGTGAAGGCAGTTCCTAATGTCTACAAGGGAAGGTCTGATTCCATAAAGTATGACAAATGTAGACTTGGGTGACGCCTAGGCACTAGGTGGGCTACACTTGATCTCACTGCCTTGCCTAGCCTCAAGCGCCACCTAAATGTTTAAAAAAATAAAAAATGTAATCGAAGGCGGTCGCCTAGGCGAGAGAGCCTTTGAGTACAATTATTTTGTTTTTCATTTATTTAACATGGGTTTGTTGCCTTTTGCCCACGGTGCTAGGCAACGCCTAGGACAGGCTCCTTGCCTTGCCTCGCCTAGCGCTGACAGCGTGCTTCACCACAAACTCCCTGCCTTTCTTTCTCATGATATGTAGATGGCCCAGAGATGGCAGGGTTGCCTGGCCCTGAAGGCTCTGATGTCAAGTTCCAGGTCTTGTGCTGTTGTTTCAACCTGCCAATAATTTTGGGAAAAGACGGGTGGAGGATCTGAGGAAGAAGAGTTTTTCTGCGCCTCAGAGGCTTCATCGTCCTCTTCAGCTTCGCAGCAATAGCATGAACTTGGGAGAGGAGTTTTTCTAGCATTAACATGGAATCACATGCGTCTAAATCACCCTTTACTAAGATCAATGCCGTTGTATGTAAACCTAGAGCAATAGCATAATCTTGCCAATATCCACGCCAGGAAATTAATAATATAAATCCAGCCGCCATGGCCGCTTCAAGAGTTCTTTATTAATTTGTTTTGTCTTCTATATATTAACTGTGATTCAATAAAAAAATCTGACACACAAGGCTTAGATAGCTTAGAAGTTAGAACAACCAAATTTGAAAAGACAAGAGTAGAACCCGAGAAGACCTCCTAGTGAACGAAATAATTTTCAAACCTCACTCCCTTAAACTCAAGTCCCATCTATATTCAAAGACGGTTCCTCCCTTTGTTTGCATCTTTGTATGCAGTTTGTTGGGAATCGTAGGTGCATACCATGGGATACATTATCTTGTTGAGTGGGTTTTCTCAAATGCATGCATGCATCCAAGAGACTAGTAATTTTACGTAGATAATTACCTCATTCTCTCAATTTTCTTAAATCATTTTTTACTTTTTCTTGGTGAAAAGGAAAACAAATAATTTTATCTTTTCCTTCTATCCATGTTATGCTTGACTGCTGGGTATATCAGGTTGTATCATGGTGATCCAGTGTTGAATCCTCTCACACCTTGGTATAGACCCCCGCTGAAGAACATCTTTTGCATATATGGGATAGATTCAAAGACTGAGGTAAAGACGCTTTTACTGAAACAAACTAGTAACCTTATTGTGTATGCTGTTGTGCTCCTTGAGCCATATTTATTAATTGCTCTCAAATAATTATTTGTTCTCATGTTTAATGGTTAGAATCAAATTTACTAACCTTTCATACATTTTTTTTATTTTTTTTGCTAATATGAAACCAAAGAGAGGTTTCTTGAGACCTGAAATTATAGTAGCTACAGACCCAGAACATTATGCGAGTACTTCTTTTCTTCAGTATTTTAAATGTCAATTGTTTACCTTGATAAGTATCAATGACAATGTTCCAGTGCCCCGTTTTGCCTATGATGTTTGATATGTAATTATTTAATTTGTTTTTTCTTTTGGATGTTCTGAATTCCATTAGATATATGGGTGATTGATATTCTGAGTATCCTAACTGTTTAATAACAGGTCGGTTACTATTATGCTCCAAGTGGCAAACCATATCCTGATAACTGGATCATAACTGATGTGATTTATGAGATGGAAGGAGCTTTATATTCAAGGCAAGTTCATCAAATCTTATGTCCATTTGTCTTTTGTCAATGCATGATTTTAGCGCTTCATTTGAAACAGACATCTTCTTTCAGATTAGCTGTGTCAGATCCAAAATAATTTCTGCCATACCTCATTTAGGCCGTTAAAAGAAGTACCAAAATAAGTGTAGGTAAATAACATTCGAAACCAATGACTTTTTATAAAAACATTCGAAATTAATGGTTACACTTATCTATTTCATGAAAAGTTTATTGAATTCTTGTCTATTTCTATTCTCAAGCTCGATCCTTTGCCACTGATAAGCACACCTCTTCAGAAGTTAATACATTAAGAAAAATTAAGAGTAAAAACTAAAATGGTTTGCAGATGTGTTTGATGTTTGACTGAAGCATGCTGACCCATGAGACCTGTAGAACCATGCCGGCACATGTCTAAAGGAGCGAATGCTTCCTAGTGTGGAGTTTATGATTTACTATGGCATTGTTGCTCAATATGAAGTGAATGCTAGAAATTAGGATAACCTTTTGCTAGTTGCCAAACTAAAAGTTCCCAAACAAACTAAACAACTAAAGAACATTGTGGTTAATCTTCATAGGATTAGGAGGACAATTCATTAAAAAAAAAAAAAAAAAAAAACCAAAATCTCATGTCAACAGGTATTGTGCACTCCCACACTTGACTAAACACTTCACACTAGATTACAATTATTTATACATGTTTTAACTTTTAAGTGTATTATACCATGATAGTAATTACACAATTAGCAATATTGGTGGTAAAACAATCTTAAAAAAATATTGGTAAGTAAAACACGACTGACAAAATGAAGCTTATATATAACTGTTGTAAAGAAGCTGATATTTTTATATTTTTATGAATTTTGCATTGATGTGAATGGCACCTTCTATTGGTGTTGGACACCTGTATCCAAGGATGCACAAACTCTTCGAAAAATTCACGTTTGCGACTCCGTATGTGACCAACAAATTCGCAGCACGTCTGACATGTGGTCAACGTGTCTGTCGGGTTGACTATGTCAGACATGTACCTGACACAACCATGACTCGTTTTCGACACGTCTAATAGTAACATTTTTTCTTTTAAAAATAAATAAATTAATGAGGGCTTGTTTTAAGTGCAATACACACACACACTTTAGGTTAACTACTTAGAGGAGTTTATCTTGCCCACTTTATTTGAAAGAATTCTCCAATACATTTTTAGAATTTAACTTAGCATATTTTAGTAGCGAGTGCCATTACAATCTTCTCAATGTTTTTTTTTGTTTTTTCTCCTCAATATATTCTAGAGTCTATTTATGATCATAAACTAATTATAAAAATACTAAAATTTTGACATGTTGCTGAGTCCTATTTTTTAGAAACCGCCAAGTCAACATATCGTGTCCGTGTCTGACACGACACGCATATCCGTATCCGTGCCCTTATCCTTGTCGTTCCTAGATAACAATACTCTAGATTTTTCATGAAAATTACTTGTAAAAAGAATCCTATGCTAAAGTCTAATAATAAATATCAACAATATGTGAATAGATGTGTATGTTTTTGTTTTAAAATGAATCTCTTCTCTTTTATTGATAAAAGATATATTGTCTTTTAAGGTATGTAGTAAACCAAAATATATAATGAATTTTTTTTTTTGGTAAGTTGAGAAATACCAAAAGACGCGCAGGTGGCGTTTGTTTTTTGTTATGATCAAAACCATAGTTCTAAATAAGAAGTGGTCAACTTTGACATGGTGTTTATTTTTATTTCTAATCAAAATCTAGGTTCTGAATTCAGAACAATTTAATAAGCACGAAGGAGGTGCTTAGCACTTGGTGCTGAAAAAAAATCACCCCCACAGACAAAAAAAAAAAAAAAAAAACCTGTATTAAGAGAAGTTAGCTCGATCACAAGAAAACTAAATAACATTATTAGGGTGTTAGGTTTACTGAATTCATGCTAGAGTGGGAACATTTTATGAGGGTTCCTTAATGTCTCATTACTGTTCCTGATGTGAGGTTGCTTAAGCCTTTGTTTTGATATGTTTGTATAGTAGGGTTTTTTTTTTTTTTTTTTTTTTTTCTCTCTTCAATTAAATAGAGTTTTTCTTTAAAAAAATCTGGAAATATGGACTCTATAGTCTAACTTGAAATAGCATTGAGAAACCCTATTTAAATAAATTACCACTGCTCCAATTCATTGTGAACAAAGTTTTGGACACTGAAACTAGCAGTCATCGGTTCAAGCTTCAAACGGCAACCATAACTTTAGCCATGAACTATCGTACCCGTGATCACCAAGAATAGCCAAACATCGAAAGTAGCTTATTTTCCTAGTTTCTGTTCTGGTTTTCCATTTAACATGTTACTGCATAGTGTCAAAGCTCCTCGGTCCAATGATATTCCTTGAATTGCTATGACATGAATTTGAGTGGGCTCTATAGTTTGTAGCTAACATTTCCATTATTGTGAATTAAAAACTATCTTGCATTTTCCTTTGTTAGTTGTAGTTGCAGATTATCTTTATTACATCATGTTTTTTTTTATTTTTTATTTTTATTATTATTTCAGAAGGTTACATCATGTGTTTGCAGTAAGTACAATTTCAATTGTAAAATTTTCACTTCGACTGACACCTTAATGCATAATCTGAGCACAACACCTAATGTTAGCCCTTAGTATGTGGTTTATGTACTGTACGGATGTGTCCCTTTGCCAAGGTTTTACTGTCTTGTTTTTTTTTTGGTTATTGTCACATGAAATCGTAGTGACATATATTTGATTCCAAAGAGTTCTGATCTGCGTGCTTCCATTCGAAAACAGGTCAGGAGATTTAGTTAGCGGAAATCCAGGATTTGCAAGTGGGGATGAGACGGTATGTTAGAAAACATTTTCCGTGTATAATCACATGTTTTCATTTTCACTGTTTTAATTGTATTTAACCTTAGAAGTTGAACGACATATTGGCAGGTCCCATATCATTCCTTGTCGTGGTGCAAGACCTGGCTTGGGTCTAAAGTTAACATAACAAGGGCTCCTCAGGTATCCTTTATCAGGAAAATATCTATTCACATATTCAATTTTAGATCATTGACTAGTATTGATGCGTTAGAATAGTGAAATAGCCTTGAGCTTTGTGAAGGAACGAGAGGAAGTAGCTTGAAGAAGGAAAAAAAAGGCAAACTCCAACAATATTATTCAGTTAGAGATACAAAACTCATTTTTTGCTTCTTAGTTCTTACATATATAATAATCCATAAAAAGGATTTGTAACATTTTAAAAAGACTGAAAGTAACTTTTCTAAGCTATCTAACACACACCCAATTTCCTAAAACTATTTGAAACTTCTAAAAATGGTCTTAAACAATAAAACCAAAATTTTGAGGGAGCTACTTTAAAAATGTAAACTTCCAAAGGAATATCAAGTAACGAATAAATGTACACTTTCAAAGGAATACAATTAATGACTAAATGTTCATTTTGAAAACAACTTTTAAAGTCCTAATCAATAGAGGAAACAAAATCCTGCTTTAAGAGTCAAACAAGTCATTAGATTTCGATTAGATCCATATCCAAGTTTTCAAGTATCAATCCTGGATTAACTTCAGTCTCATGAAAATATTTTCCTACATCAGGCTGTCCTTGTTGGAGAGAATGGTATATCCTATGCCAGACAGAAGGGCATTAACTATTGGGTATATGGCAGATTTTGTGACCACTGTGAGGCCTGAAACAACTTCAAAAAAATCAGAGTTGCTTTAAGAATCTTGCATTGCGTGGGGCAAGCATCACAAAGATTAGTGTCATCTGCAAATTGGATAGCGTTATACTACTGGGACTGATTTTGAACTTTAACTTATAACGTTCCCATCTCATTCGCATTTGAGATCATAGCAGCCAACTCTAGAGAAACAAGGAGAAGAGCATTGGCTATATTGGATCTCGTTGGTGTATGACCCTTGTGGGATTGAACAGATCATGTGGAACTCCATTTACTAAAATTATGAACGAGGATGTTGTAAGGATGATCCTGATCCATGAATGCCAAACCTCTCGGATGCCCAATCTTGCAAGCATGTAGTCTATGAATGACCAGCTAATGGTGTCGAATGCCTTAGCAAAGTCAATCTTGCTGGCCAGACCAGGTCTTATAGACTTAAACCTTGCATCTATTATTCCATTTGTGTAAACTCCTCAATTCGCGTCGCCCCTTGCACTTTCAGTATAGGTTTGATCATGGTTACATTCAATCTCTAGGAAAGAATTGAAGCTGAAGTCTTCGATTACTTGAAGGTCAACACTTGCTAAAAAGACCAGTAAGAAACCCATCCATGCTGTTAGAGACATCAGCTCGGAGATCTCTTTCAAATATTTTACTTTTTAAGTATATTCCTTGTTTTCTTGAAAAAACTAATAAATGCTTTTCTGGTTTAAATATTTTACTGCATTTAAATAAAAAAGGGAAAGATATCCTTAAAACTAACATATTTTCAACAAATATCACATTTGTTCCCCGAAATCTGATAATTTGGCTGTAACTTACTTTTAACTAGTTCTTGCTAAATGGGCAACAATTTGCATTGCAATCTATACAAATGACAGATCCAAGTCAATTGTTATATTATCCCTGTTGAATTCAAAATATTTCGATGTCATTCAGTTCAAATGTATTAGAATTTAGACTATGGTTTTAGACATCGATCTGGATTATACATGGTTGAAATTTTGTTTATCAGAAGATCCACAGCTACATTCTTTTGTATTTAGAGTCCTGCTTATGTCAATCAAATAATGCAGTCAGAGCATGATGGATCTGACGTACAAGTGGACCTGAATGTAGAGCATCATGAAGGTAAAGATATAGTACCAAACATGAAGCGGGTGCCTCGTGTAAAGTATATAACATATTATGAAGACTCTGAAAGTCTTCCTGGGAAAAGAACAGCAGTTTGGGAGCTTGACAAAGGTAAGTGAACCATTCTCTTCTTTATAATGTGTAAAAAACTACAAATTTCCCCTTTATAGATTTCTAGATCACAGCTAGAATAGATTAATATCAATGTCACTTAAATTTTCAATAATTGCAAATGTTCTGCATTAACTTGGCGTAGTCAAACTAGAACTTTCTACTTTGAAGAAACCTGGTACTTTGTAAGAGTTATTGAGATAAGGGCATGATTTTTATTTTATTTTTTTACTTTGAAGATCCAATGGTATCTTTGTTCTTTAGAAAGTGCTCGCATTTGGTTTTTTTCTACAGACTCAAGGTTGTTAAACACTTAATTGAACTGTGAAGGGTAAAGGCATTGAAGGAGGAGAAAGAATTCATGAACAATACCACATATCATAAGATTCATAAATTATTTTTTTAATAAATGGTTGTGGTCTCATTTTCAATCAAAGTTTTGCTCTCTTGGTTTAGAACTTTTTGGGAGACATGGTCTTATCTGATTGATATCCTTATGTTATGACACAAAATAAGTATTATACATAGTGATATTATTTAATTGATGTAATCAATTTTGAATTCTGTAATTTTTATACTATACATTGTTAAATAATGTCATAATTATTTTGATTGAGATTAATTAATCAAAACTCTTTAATTTTTGGGTAATTTGTGTTTGGGTCTCAAGTTTGTCCATCTTCGAGCCGGGTCCCAAGACCACATTGAGTGTCATTAATTATTACTTAAATAAAAGATTTATAAAAAAAAATTAACTATCTTATTGGGAGTTGTTAAGTGACACCTGCTTGCAGCTTCGAATGCCAATCGTATGGCTACATTTTAATGATAAACAAAATTTAATGATAAAAAGAGGAAAAATTCTTCTTTTCCCACCTAAAACCCTAGCCAACAAAGGGAGGAGCGGAGAAACAAAGTGTGGTGGTGGGAAGGTGATGGTGGTTGTGGTGGATCTCAGATGACAAGGGAGGTGAAGAGGAGGGAAGGGCGAATTGGTGGTGGCAGGGAGGCGTGATAGGGAGGAGAAGGGGAGGCGTAACAAGATCTACGGTGGCAGATCTGTGGTGGCAGGGAGAAGGGAGGAGGGCGAAGTGGTGGTGGAGTGTGGATCTAGCGTTCAGACATGGAAAAGGATGAAGGCAGTGAAATGGCGGTGGTGAGCAGATATGGAGGGAGTATCTTCCTTTAGGAGCTCAGTGGTTAATTAAGGAAAGTTTCCTATTTTGGTAAGGTTTTCTTAATTAATTAGGACAAGGAAAGTTTATTGTTGGACAAAAGTTTCCCTGACCAATTAGGACATGAAAATTTTCCTATTTGAATTAGGTTTACTTTTCAATTGAGACAGAAAATTTCCTAAATTAACTAGGAAATCAGAATAATTAAAATTTCTCATTGTGGGACAAGGAAAGTGATACAATTGGTTTATTTTTTGTTTGATTTGGTCTTGTTTAGTCTTATATATAGTGTCTTTGTATGTAGGTTGAAAGCAAAGAAAAAATCCAAAAGATCTAGATTAGAGAGATGTAGATTCATAGCTTGTTCAACAAAACTCTCAAGAGAGTTGTTAAGCAGCCTCTCGATGAGTTTGATCTCGAGAGATAATTGTAATCATTGTTAGATAGCAAAGGTTGGAGCCTCAAGAGAGTTGTTCTTGAGAGATTGTATTTTTTTTATTCTAATAATATAGTGAAAGGATTGGAAAAAAACTCTAATTGTGCATTCTTCTTCTTTTCTTTATTGTTTTCCGCATTGGCTCCGAATTGTTTGTGTATAGGGGAGTGTGATAGGGGAGGCGTGATAGGGTGGCAGTGGCGAATCTATAGTGGCAGGGAGGAGGGAGAGGTGGTGGCGGAGCGTGGCTTTAGCGTTATAGACAAGGATAGGGAGGAAGGAAAAGGGAGGGGAAGAAGGAAGAACCGATCTGGAAGCAGGAAGAATGAATGAGTTTTTCTTTTATCAGCTATGTAGTTAAAAGGATAACGGACCCATAACGGGATATGACGATATATAATGAAATATTTTTTTATACCCCCATAAAGTATTAATGTATTATAGAATAAAAAAAGTAAACCATGTTCATAACATTAAATTCAAAAATAACAAAACATTAATAAAAAAATCTTCGCTTTGTATGAGAATAAGATTGCAACAGAGAGATCACAATAGAGTGTGATCGACTCTTTGTCTTCTTCCCTTCTTCTTTTCTCGTTCTATGTCGATCGGCGACGACGAGCTCTGGTCCTTCTTTGTTTTTTCTTTGAGTCTAGGGCTCTGGTTCAATCGATAATGAAATGGGTGAAGTTTTTAGTTTTTATTTTTTATGTATTAGAACAAAACGTTAAAACGACATTATTGAAAAAAATTCTATCTCAATAACGGTCGTTATATCAAAGCCATGATATCAAAACGTGATAATGTCAAAACGTAACGACTCATCCCCGTTAAGAATTATATCGGCGTTATAACATTGTTTTAACTGCATAGTTTAAAAAGATAATTTATCTTTTTATTGGGCCACTTTTATCCACGAGATTGCCTCATCATACACATGCTTAGAGGGTTTTTTGTAAAGTCATTAGAAGCTAACTTCTAATTGGAGTTAGAAGTTCTGAATGAGCTTCTGAATGAACTGTTTGTTTTGCTTTTAAATGAGTTGTTGATTAGAAGATGTAAAATTAGATGGTGTTTGTTTTTAGGTGTTGACTTAAAGTTTTTTTTACATTTTTGCCTACCATCACAACTCCCACCGCCCACTTCAAACGATCAACATTAATCCCCTTCTCCACTTTTTTTCTCTCCAAATACCATTGAGACCACTTTGCACCACTATCAGAAACCACTCTATATCATTTTCTATTCCTCATAAATTTTTATTAGAGAGGAAGAAAAAGAGGAATAAGAGCAAGAGGAGGAGGGTGGTGGCGACATTGCTGGCATGATCAAGAGGAGGTGGAGAAAAATGGGGATAGTTGATAATGTAGAGGGGTAGTAGCAATCATTATGAATTTATTATTGGAATGAATTTTCATTAAGCACTTAGTGCTAAGTGATCAACACCATAGGGGTGATTACTCCAATCAGAACTAATCAGAACTAAAAACAAACACTTTAAACAAGGTGCTCCACTTCTTATTAAAACTTCAGACTCTATTCAGAAGCAAAAACAAACACCCTCTTAGTTTTTTGGTTTTTAAATTTCTTTTGTAGTTGTTAACAACCTTTGGGTTAAATTGGTCATTCTAGATTACAGTTTCTTATGGTCAATGTGGTCTTGGGACCCAGACTCGAAGCTGGACAAACTTGGAACTCAAACTCAAAACTGGTACAAAAAATGGTTAATTAATGTAAGACTTATTTTAGTTGAGATTAATTAATAAAATTCTTTAATTTTATATAATACATTGTTATTTAATGTGATTTTATTTGATTTTTATATTATAATCGATATTTTAATTTTAAGAGGTCGTATGTGTCATATGGTGAGAAGCCGTGTGACCTGAATTTACACCAAAAACAAGGTTTGTGTCCCATTACAAGAGATTTAGGAGGCCCAACTCATGCATCTTATGAAGACTATTGTATACACCCACTGTTTCGTACCACTGTCTTCGTAGTCCAAGGTGCACACAAGCTCCCTTGGTGCTTTGCACTGCAGTCAACATAGTTGCAATCATGGAAAGGAGGCTACTTATGCAGTTTCTATGGTTTGGGGTTATTTAAAAACCCCAACCACCTTAGCTTTTGATATATCCAAAGTTAACCCCCCTCTATTTCCATGTAAAATTAGAGGGGACTGTAGGATAAGTCATGCTTTTCCAAAGGGTTTCAATTTTATATTTCATAATTTTCAGATTAATTTTGGTTAATAATCTTAACTTGTAGCCGTTGGAATATATAGGGCTTGCACTCAACATAGCCAAGCCCAAGTCCAAGATTGATTCACCTCTACAAGAAGAAAAATACAAGAATAGAAAAGTCAGAATAGTTGAAGAAATAGAGTCAGGATAGGAAAGTTAGAATAGGAAAGTCAGAATAAGATTATAAGTGTGGATGCAAATTTTCGTTGGATCACGTGCTGATCACACGGAGCAATCTGCATAAGATAGAATCACGTGCTGATCACGTGGAGTAATCTGCATAAGATAAAAGTTAATTCTTGACACCGGTGTGGTGCCTGCCACGGGGACTCCGATGCCAAAGTTAGAACAAGAAATAGTTACCTCCAGAAGGCTTTGCGTTTGGCTATTTATAGAGGCTGAAAGAATTAATTGTCGGCTGATGAGTGAGACACGTGGCTGATGAGTAAGATACGTAGCAGATTAGTGAGACACGTGGCAGATGAGTGAGTCATCTGCTTGAAGGCGGTTGTAACTTCTCTTAGGTAGTTGTAACTTCCGTAGATAGTTGTAACCTCCCGTTGGCGGTTGTAACTTCTCTTAGGTAGTTGTAACTTCTCTCAGGTAGTTGTAACCTCCCGTTGGCAGTTGTAACTTCCTGTTTGGTGACACCTCTCTTGCAAGCATGTGTACTCAGCTGAGCATGGTGGTCAGCGCTGAACACTACTATTCTGCTGATGAAAGAGTATTCCACTGAGCTGTACTGGGCCAGATTTGTGTTGTATTGGGCCCAAACTTGGGCTTTCTCTTTTTGTGACTTTCATGGGTAATTTTTGGGTTTCTCGGGAACAACCCAAATCTTTGAACTTCCTTATCCTCTAGGGCCAAGGATTATTTTTGGCTCCCACAAATGCCCCTCATCTCCTTTGCTTTTGAGCTGACCGTTTAAGCATAATTTTAGAAAATTAATCATGGATTTAAATCTATTTATCTTGGAAATTGCACGGAAATGTTGTGTGATTTGCTGACCATTTGACAAAACTTAAAGAGATTTAAGTAGTCTAGAGTAAGATGCTCAGTGATTGGTTAATTGAGTTACCCACTCACGGAGAGTGACATCCTCTACTGAGGTGTGATTCTCTACTGAGGCATTTGGTTTGTGTGGTTTGTTGATCACCTGACTAAACTTAAAACGGATTTAAGTAGTCTCGAGTAAGATGCTTTTTGCATTGAATTACTCACTCATTGATAGTGTCATCCTCTACTGAGACATTTTACTTGTGTGGTCTACTGACCACTTGACTAAACTTAAACAGATTTGAGCAGTCTTGAGTAAGATGTTTTTAAACATTGAATTACCCACTCACTGAGAGTGTCATCCTCTACTGAGGCATTTTGCTTGTGTGGTCTGCTGACCAATTGACTAAACTTAAACGGATTTAAGTAGTCTAGAGTAAGATGCTTTTATGCATTGAATTACCCACTCACGTAGAGTGTCATCCTCTACTGAGGTATACATAAATATTTGTATTTCTGAATGTCTTCTTTCATTGATGGTTGTCTCTTCGGCCAAGGTTGGTTCTTCTCGTGGAGAATTTGATTGACCGAAACGGAGAACACTGTGTATGTTCTACCGGATGAGGAGTCTCTTGTTGAATAGATAAAATACAACCAAGTTTTTCTTACATGTACATTGCATTTTTTTTTAAGAAGTTAAAAATGAAAAAACTAGGACGCCTCAACTTTAATCTACTTTGTGAAATGGTCGGTTGCCACAATCATCAGATTCTTCCGTGTCGGAGAGTTTGATTGATCAGAAAAGTGAACTCTGTGTATGTTCTACTGGCTGAGGAGTCTCTTGATGGGGAGCGTGTTCTACGTTTGTCACCCTTTTTTTTATCCTCTTTCTGATCTACATTTGTTTGTGCAGGTTGACTATCTTTCTCAGATATATCTGATGCCTTAGCACTATTTTTTTCGTCATCCCACAATGCATAACGTTTTGCCATGACGAAGATTTCGGTAAGAGTTTTGCCCGGTTTCATGGTCAATTTGCCATACAATATGTGATCTGCGGGCAGACCCTTCTTGAAAGCTAATGATGCAATTTGATCATCACACCCATTTATGCTCGCCCTTTATGCCTTAAATCTTTTGATGAAGTCTCAAAGAGATTCATTTGACTCTTTCTTTATGTTGAAGAGGTAGTCAGTATGTTTTTTTATGTTTGATAGGATGAATACTCTTTTGTGAAAGTAAGGGAGAGCTCTCCAAAATTGTTGATCGACCGAGGGGTCAAAGTGTAAAACCAATCTTGGGCCACTCCTTGTAAAGTCATTGCAAATATTTTGCACATAAGTGGGTCATCATTTTTGTGTAAAGTCATGAGACTTCGAAAATGCTTCAAGTGTCTCTCAGGATCAGAATCTCCTTTGAAATGAGTAAAGGTTGGTATGGTAAAATTTGCTGGTGGAGGATCCCCTTCAATGTTATTTGTAAAAGGTGAAGTGTTTACCAATGCCACTTCTCTGCGCAAAGTATCATCTGGATTTCTCATAACTTGTAAATTCATCAACTGTTTTTTGACCATTCGTGTCACTATATTTGAAACAATGTCTTCAGAAAAATGTTTATATCTCTATATTTGAAAGAGAATTCTGAATCAAGAAAGAGTTACCTTCAGAAGGCTTTGCGTTTGACTATTTATATAGGCTGAAAGAATTAACTGTTGGCTGATGAGTGAGACACGTGGCTGATGAGTAAGACGCGTGGCAGATGAGTACAATACGTGGCAGATAAGTGAGACACGTGGCAGATGAGTGAGTCATCTGCTTGAAGGCGGTTGTAACTTCTCTTAGGTAGTTGTAACTTCCGTAGATAGTTGTAACCTCCCGTTGGTGGTTGTAACTTCTCTCAGGTAGTTGTAACCTCCTGTTGGCGGTTGTAACTTTCTGTTTGGTGACAACGCTCTTGCAAGCTTGTGTACTCAGCTGAGCATGGTGGTCAGCGCTGAACACTACTCATCTGCTGAGAAAATAGTATTTTGCTGAGCTATACTGGGCCCAGATTTGTGCTATATTGGGCCCAAACTTGGGCTTTCTCTTTTTGTGACTTTCATGGGTAATTTTTGGGTTTCTCGGGAATAACCCAAATCTTTGGACTTCCTTATCCTGTAGGGCCAAAGATTATTTTTGGCTCCCACAGGAAGTTTTAAGTTTCCTGTAGGTAGAAGTTAGCTTATATAAGTTTGTATTCAGTCAAAGAAAAAAAAAAAAACAATAATACAATTCTCCAAATACTTTCCTTGCATGGTATCAAAACAACTTTCTTTGGTGACCTAAGACTCCGTGGATTCAAGCTCTTCCCCACTTCCGACAACTACGCACTTTGACCGATAGACGCAAGAGGCAGGGAAGGGAAGACAACAACAATAACCTGCCTCAATCAATTAACAACAGCAACTTAGTGGCGTTTCTGATCCTCAACAGCAACATGAACATCCTCAAGAACAACAATAATACAATTCTCCAAATATTTTCTTTACAAACAATTCTCAACCACGCCTTCCCTGTTTCAATTGTGAAATCTCTCAAACAAAACCCAATTAGTTAGCTCAAGTTCAAACAACAGCAGCTTCACGTAGTCAGATCCTCGACCTTGACGCCAATCAGCATCAATGCTGAGGTGTACCAACACCAATGCTGAGCAATACCAACATTTGTGTTGAACAATTTAAAAAAAAAAAAACAATACCAGTACCAATGCTGAACAATACTAACACCAATGTTGAGCAATCCAGCACCAATGCTGAGCAATACCATTTATGCTGATAAATTTTTTCAGCCTTCGCGCTGATGGGGAGTCATGCTGAATCGAGTCGAACCATTAGTCGTTCACTTGATAGTCATGATTTCTTCATACCAGAATTGGATAGTCATGTTGATCACTCGAATCGAACCATTAGCCATTCACTCGACAGTCATAATTTCTTCATACCAAAATTATCCAAAATTTTATTCAGAATCATCTAGAATTATTCAGAAGCATCTAGAATTATCTAGAATTCGACAATCATGCAGCATGCTGACTCGAGTCGAACCATTATCAGCTTCACTCGATAGTCATATTTCTTCACCAAATTGGAGTTCAAAGTTTCCTCCAAGCTGCACATTTCTTCTTCGTCTACATGTCCAGCTTGCAGGGGTGTGTTAGAATATGTAGGGTTTGCACTCAACTTAGCCAAGCCCAAGTCCAAGATTGATTCACCTCTACAAGAATAGAAAAGTCTAAGTAGTCAAAGAAGTAAAGTCAGAATAGAAAAGTTAGAATAGGAAAGTCAGAATAAAACTCCATTTTATATAGGAAGTTTTAAGTTTCCTGTTTTCACAAGGTTAGGTAGAAGTTAGCTTATATTAACTTGTATTCAGTTAAGGAATAAAATAAGTTCTCCAAATATTTTCTTTACAGTAGATGAATGTCTTATTGTTTGACTAGCCTCGAAATACAACTATTACTAGGGTGGTTGTATTATCCTCAGATGAGTTTTTTTTTCCTCCTGCCCCTTATCGACACCTTCTGCCACTGGCCCTATCAATAGACATCAGCTGTTGTTCCTTGTTGCTATGATATTATATAAGTTGAGGTGATACCAGGTTTTTTGCTCCTTCCAAGTCTTTCAGCTCAAGGTTTTCTTCTCCTTCTGTATTTATTTATTTTCCCGTTAGTTGATTTAATAATTTTGCCGTGATAGGCCCACACAGTGTCCAGCCTCTTAACGTCCTAGGATAAAATAAAATTTGTCTCATCTATAAATATATATACACCAAGGTTCACGCATGACAATCATCGGAGTACATAGTACTATCAGTGTGAAGTGTTTTCTCATTGGAAGTGGTCATGAACAGGCTAATCACGGTGGGATGAGAGGATATGACAACCCAGGAGTGATTTTTTATTTTTATTTTTATGGGCAACCCTGTAGTGATGTCGGTTTTGCTTGCATATATTAAAAGTAGACATAATTAAGGGCAGAGATGAGGCTAAGATAATCTAATATTTTAACATCTTTGATGTTATTTACTTGATCATTACTACTTTGGTGCTTGGTTATGATTATCTTTGGACAGTATTAATTCCAATTCTAATAAAAATACCCAAAAGCTAATACCACAATGAAGCTACAACTGTCATGAGTCATGAAGTGTTAAGAATGTATCTAATGGTGCCCTGGGTAATGCACACTGTCCTCTAACAAGGAATAAAATCGTGGCAGTGGTATAATGTACTGTCTAATGAATCATTCTGTAGGGCATGTAAATTTAAGCTTCTTGTCTAATTGATAGGTCCTATGTTACATCCTGAAGTCTTTCCTTGGACCCTAATTATGGTCTTAAATTCCACAGTCATGTAAAAAAACTATATATTTTTTCCCTTTCCTAGAAAACTTCAATTCTAGAAATATTTGGAGATTTATGGTTTGTGCAAGTTGCCTCACTTTGTATCCTGTTGATGACCAGAATAACATTTCATTCTATTACTTCACTCATTCTATTACTTCATTTAAGAACATAATAGGCTCGCTTGTCATGTTGACATATTCTTCCTGTAGGAAGTCACAGAAATATTGTCCGATCTCCAGTTTTGATGCGAGAATTGTGGCTCCAAATGTGGCATGATATTCATCCCGACACAAAATTGAAATTCGTAACTAAAGGTGAGTATCAAGTATTTTATTACAGTTACCCTCAAAACTTTCTAATTTATGCATATATGCATTTAATGTAAATCTCACTTGAACAGCTAAGCGTGGACCTTTGAGAAACGATGACTGCTATTGGGATTATGGAAAAGCTCGATGTGCCTGGCCTGAACATTGTGAATATAGGTCAATTTCTCCCCTTTGAGCTCTGACATAAGTTATATGTTCCACATTGATAAATGGTCCAGAGTGGATGGTGAACACCCGCGACCCTTCACTACTTTAACTACAGACCTCCACGTATTGAGCCCAAGGGACAATTAAATTATTATCTACCTTGTACTTGACACTGATTGGAGTTTCTACTGTTTTCTGAGGCTTTGTTTGGTTGCAACTTGTAAGGGGAAAAAAAACAATAAAAAATTTCCTCCCAAAATGAAAGAAAGAAATGATTAGGATGAAGATAACGTTTCCTCCCAAAATGATGGAAAATAAATTTTCTAGTTGGGGGAAATGCATACTTCACCATGAAAATGAAGAGAAACACGTCATCTTTGGGTGTATTTGGTTAGAAAGAAATGGCAGAATTTTTAGGACCTAGACCACAGGTTTAGCTAAGTAAGAAATCTTGACATCAAGAGTCTGCTACTTGATGCAAGGTCTTTTTGTAGTTAACTGGAAAATGTTCTTTTTATGTAGATTATTATTTTCTTTTTTTTTGTACGCTTTTGTATTGTTTACCTTGTCGTATCTTTAGGCCATCTCAACCTCCTTTGTGTCTCATTTGTGTTTAATGAACTTATTTTAGCTAAATGATTAAGGAATTATTCAGGATTATAAACATCAGTAATGTGATTTTTACAAGCTCAAGTTACAGGTATGTTTTTGGGGATGTTCACCTTGGACAGAGCTGTAGGCTCAAGAACTCTTCAGCTGATCTCCTTTTGCATTATCTATAACTTTGAAGGTGCTCTCACTCTCTCTAGCAAAAGTTCTCAGTAATCCCTACTGTCAATTCTTTCTTGGAGTTTCTTCTCTCTCTCCAGCAAAAGTTCTCAGTAATCCCCACTGTCAATTCTTTCATGTAATTTCTTTCTTGCAGTTATCTGGTAACATTTATAGCATTAATTATTTCCTTTCCTGCCATTTTTCAGGATGTTTAATGGACTAACAGATTAGATTGCACGAGGCAACTGCCAGAATCATAATTACCAAGATATACGGCATTCATAGAAGCCCCTCAAATAGTGCTGGTCTTTTTTATCCAAATGTTCATTCACTTATTTTGCATTGCATGGATCACCCTTGATCCCTTTTTGGCCCATTTCTACATCATCCAGGGTTCATCTGATGTTGTAACATTAGTTTTTGGATAGCAACAAATTAGCCTATGTAATATCAATTCTTGGTGTGATTGGCACCAAAGGTCAGTTATGTGTAGCGTAGAAAGAGCTGTATACCACTATGTAGTACAATGCATGTAAAAAAGTTTGATGCCTGTTCCTCTAATGTGTTTTTTTCTGGCCAGACGGAATCTGACCATTGTGTAGAGTGTCTTGTGGGTTACTGGCCTGATCATAGTTGACAGGTAGCACACCATGAGGATATAATGAAGGTGGTTTCTATCTTCTTTTTCATTGCAAGTATATTTATGTTTCAATAGTGCACTTTTTTCATATCAAAGGCATCCTGATTTTTTGAAAAATGATTAACCAATAGAGAATACCAAACAACATCTTTTGCTTAAGATCATATTGATTTTACTTCAATCAACAGAAGAAGAAAAAACTCTAGTATTCTCGATTAAACTTTGAATTCAATTTGCGATTGGGTGAGAGAAGATGCAATTTGACCCCGGTTTAACCACACTGGCACCTCAATGCACATTTTGCATGCACGTTTCTCTTCTCCATGTTTTCTCCACCAATGGTTGATATATTTTTGGAAAACTGCGTTTGCACCATTAGGTATCTTGCCAGTATGGAAGCTCTTTTCTATCTTGCTACCATATGTTGGAAATGGTTCCGATGTTTTCCATTATCTAATACATTCATCAGTTCTAGGGCTGAAAACCGAACCATCGGTTCGGTTTTTCACCTAAACCATGAACCGAACCGACCTAGGTCGGTTTTAAAATTTTCAAACCGAAACCGAACCGACCATTAACAAAATCGATCCGAAACCGAACCGAATCTAATTTATACAAACCGAAACCGAACCGAACCGACTAAAATCGAACCAAAACCGAAATAAAACCGAACCGAACCGACTATTTTAAACATATTATATTATTTATATATAAAATATATATTATTTATTATATATATTCGGTCGGTTCGGTTTGGTCGGTTAAAATCACATAGAAACCGAAAACCGAACCGACCACTTCGATTTTGAATTTTTTAAAACCGAAACCGATCCGAACCGAATTTAAACCGAACCAATCAGTTCGGTCGGTTTAGTCGATTTGATCGGTTTTTTGTTCAGCCCTAATCAGTTCTCACGTAATTGTCAATTCTTTCAAATAAGACCACAAGGGTTCAACTCAAGCACGGTCATGAGCCCAAGTCACAGAAGGTAGAGATGTTTTTTGGGGCTCCAAATTTTGGATAAACATTTTGAAGGCAGAGACTATTCAACACGACATATTATACAGTCCCACACTACCACCTACCTTTCTCTTTCACACTACCAGTTAAAAAAAAAAAAAAAAAAGCACCGCACATATCTCTCCCTCCTCTTGTCCTTTCTTCTCTCCATCAAACACCTGTGCCTCTTTTTCTCTTCTTCTCCTCTCTTCTTTCCATCAAGCACTGCCACAACACATTTATCTTCCTCCCTCACTTTTCCTCTTTTCTCCATCAAAAATTTTAATGAGAAATTGTGTAAAAAAGTGATTTTTATTTCATTTCATCCTCTTCTTCGACGACTTTGATGGAATTCGAGCTCCCGGCTTCTCGTCTTGCTGCAGCTAACCATCAATTCACGTTGCAGCACCATCTCAACCCTCAATTAGATGACATTTCTCAACTTTGATGTGTAAAGGTTGTACATTCATGCCAGTTTGGTGTGAAAGTTTTATTTTTTTTATTTTGGGGTTTGTGTGGGGTTGATTATATCAGTTGAAGATCGATGATTTCGAGGTCGAAGAGCATCCATTTGAGTCCAAAGTTCTCCCCCGCCCTCTGCCTCCATTTTTTATTTTTTTTTTAATCTTTTCTATTTTTTTTTCTTCCCCATCTCTTCGCAGAGGACTCTGTGAAGATGGGTTGTCCACTTGCGGCGGCCTTTACAATGGCAAAAAAAATAGGTGTTTTGAGAGGGCTCCTATGAGTGGAACACCCCCCTTAATAAGCAAAGATCTCCGCAATGATGAGTTATCCATTCGCAGTAGCCTAATACATAGAAATACCATTGTTTTAGAATTGAAGTGGTACTACTACTCTTTTATAAAGACAATGAACCATAATGGTAGTGAATAAAGAAGTAAATAAAACTCATAAAGATTTTATTAAGAAGAGAATTGAGAAGTAAATCTTTACCAGAAGTTCGAAGTTAGCATTCCCTCCCTTTGAAACATTTCCCTGTTCGCGCTTCCAATTGTGTCTCAATTCAGATAAAATCAGTCAGTCTTAACTCGGCAGGCCTAAACAGTGTTGAGCAGGGCCTTATAAAGTATAAACTATGACATGACATTAAAAAGCCCAATTCACTGTTGAGGAAATTAAAGTGTTTCCTAATTGGGATTTGAATTAAGAGTTTTAGTTCACAAGTTTAAACGAGTCAGTTTAGTAGTTGGAAAACAATAAAAGGAAACTGTTTAATTTTAACTCTAGTATTGTTTCCTCCAATTATCTATAAACATCCTTCAATTCGTATAACAATTCAATTCTTCTCTTTATTGATCTTTGTTTGTTCAACACAGCATAGCTGCAAGAGCAATGGCAACGAGTAGGTATGCGTTTAAGAAGGGTGATAAGGTCGAAGTAAGCGGGTTTGGAGGATCCTACTATACTGCCAAAATTCTCATGCAATCTTTTTAACGGCCTATATTGTTTGGTGGAGTATCAGAACCTATGGACAGATGATGGAAAGAGACGGCTAAAGGACAAGGCGAACGCAACTCAAATCAGGCCAATTCCTCCTAGACTTCACACTTCTTCATTCCAAGTTATGCAGATGGTTGATGCGTTCCACAATGATGGGTGGTGGACTGCTGGAATTATTGTGGGAGAAGCTGCTGATGATTATGATGACAATAAAGAAGAATCTGAGAAGCACTATATAGTACACTTCCCGGGCTACAAAGATCACACCCTCGCTTATCCGTGCGACAAACTCAGGGTTCATCAAGATTGGAAGAATGGTCGATGGGTTATTACTTCTCGTTCCTCAACGACTTCGAATTAAGGACTACTTTTCATCTAGTTCTTTAGCCAATGCAGCATAGCATTCAATGGGTGCTTTTGATGTAGTTGTTCTATTGTTGGCAAAATCATTCATTGCTGTTTTCTGTTTGATCATATTGGACAATTTAGGAATTTGAATTATCTTCAACTCTTTCTGCTGGTTCCCAAAAGCAATTCTTCTCTGTTAAATTTCCAATTAAGGTATCTTATGGCAACTAATAGCTTCACAAAAGTTTCTTCTTTTACTGGTTACTGGATTTTTGCAAAATAGTGCAGTCTCATGGTATACGTGATGAGCATGCAGCTTAAATTTAAGTTGTTAAAATATATCTAGATTGTGCGATAACTTCTTTAGCAGTTGGCAGGGGATGTTTTGTATAGCAAAGTCATCGTTGTTATGCTGCACTTTTAATCATGTTACTTAACTACACAACATGAGTACTAGATAGGGCCGTTCACATGAAAGAAGAGAAAAAAAGGTGAGCAGTGATCTTCCATGTTTACTATGCATCATAGTCGACCTCATTATGTAATCAAATATCACTCTTCATTATTCTGTGTGGAAAATTCATGGGTGAAGATGATTGGATTGACCAAATAGATTTTACTGAAAAGGAGACCAAATCTCCTTAATTTGGCAAAGTGGTTGGTAAAAGCACCCTCAATGTGAAGATCGAAACTTGGTAAAAGCTTTGAATAAGAGTGCAGCGACGAAGTAAGCACGAAGGAATTCTACATGAAGAGACACCTGATCTGATGGCCTACGAATAGGTAAAAAGTAGGTAAATTATACACTCCAGTGTGCGAAGAAAATGTTTTTAATCTGTTAGGATCTACTTATAGTTGCTTGCTATTAGCCCTCTAACCATAATGAGACCACTTTTAGCAAATGTGAAGAAACCATTATGAAACAGTTACAGAACTATATCAAGATCTTACAGAATGGTGTACTGTTACAACTTCCTTTGCGAGCCAAGTCCAAAACATATTTGAGTTGAAAGGACCAAATATACATGATTATATGAGAACCAAGATAAATACAATGTAGACATTGATAGAACCATTTTCATCTTATTGCTTATAGCGTCATTTTCCTGGTGAAACATAATATTTGACACTTTTCTTTAAGAGTCAATTTGCGTATAACGACGGCTTACAGAGATTAACTTTGGAGTGAAGTCATCTGAAGGGTTCAACAGGTGCAGATTCTTCAAGAAGAGCAGCAGCCTCAAAACAATCAGCCGCTTCTACAATTGATGCACCACCTTCATCTTTGTAAAGTAGTCCGAGATTGTACCAAGCAGAAGGGTTTGTTCTGTCTAGCCGCAAAGCATCTGTTAGAAAGCTTCTTATGACTGCTGTTGAGTTGCTACCAAGCTTTCTAAGAGTAGTGGCTGTAGAAATCAGGCTTGGGGCATAAGTGGGTTCAACGTCTAATGCGCTTGTAAATGCTTGAAGAGCTTCTTTGTGTTGACCTTTTGCTTCATGTATTAAGCCTGATAAAATAGGCAAAAGGCTACAAGCATCACTAAGTAGAGTAATTTCAATTTAGCAACTCATTCGCTCAAACAAATATGTACTCGAGATTCAATGAATTCTGCTATGTAAAGGCAATATGTCATGAAAATAGAAAATGGATTTCCAAATGTATCATTGCACTCATGAAAATGAATCCAGCTTTCCAATCGTTGTCGGTTATTAACAGTAAATTTATAAATAATAATAATAATAATAATAATAATTAACGCAACATAATTTTTAACTTGAAAGATCAAATTTAATAATTAACAAGTGGCAAGAGAAGTATAAAATGCATAATAGAAGACCAAGCACACGAAAGAGAGCTTAATGTTTGCCACGATACTCACTTGAAACTTGGCATGATACTCACTTGCCATAGATAACACCAACTCAGAAAAGTTGCAAGGTGACTCGAAGAACCATAAGTTGCAAGAAACTTGCTAAGAAGACTCGTGCGCATAAGCTCGTGCCACAAAACATTCCCAAAATGGGTCGATATAATCATCGTCCTCTTTGCCAAAAATGGAAAAGAAATCATAGAAGTCAAATAGCCCACATTTCGAAAATCGAGTATGTGTGACAGTTCCCGTAACTTCCTCAAAAAATTGAAGGGACTCTGACAAATGGTATGGCTTATCCGACTCTTTGTGCATCGTGACAAGTTTGCTTTCCTTCCACCAATATTGCTCTCATCCATTGGTACACCTCTTCCACCTTTGGGGCAAGGCAGGCGCTGCTAAATCTCTAAAAAAAACTTCTCCCTGTAGTGCATAATAGAAGACTGTGCACGCGAAAGAGAGCTTAATGTGCAGGAAGAATGCTACCCAATCCACCAAAATGAGTCAAAGGATGGATAAAGAAGAACCAAGATCTTCACACAAACTCATAAAGCTCACTTCTTTGAAGCCGGATCCTTCTTCTTCTTTGATGTGTCCTCTAACAAAACAAGACCCCTTGAAATACCCACCTGACCCTTTCTCTTTGAACCACCTTGCTTTCTTTATTAGGATTTCCAACCCCTCTCCCCCTAATGTCATGTTCTCTGGTGTGGGAGTGTTTCATCGCAACCTAGAGTAAACTTCAGGCAAGAACCTAATGAACCTCTGAAAAGTTAAAGGCCCAGACCCACACCCTAAGCTACAGACACTAGGCTGGGGCCTGATATGGACCCAGATCCCTAGTACCCAAACTTGAACTCTTAAAACTCAAAAATGTTATAAGTAAGTATCTCGAAGGCCCATTCCAGAACCACATCAAGGCGAATGACTTTGACGGATTTTGATTTTTCAAATATGTGGAAATCTCGTGTGCAAAACTGAGATTTCTGTCTCTTTTGCAGCTTCCAAAACAGTTTCATCTACTTTATAGTTCTCCAATTAAGAATGTAAAAAATGATTAAGGACTGTCAATCTATCATTTTATTTGTTATTTACAGATTTATCTAGTTGTTTATGTATCAGCAATTATCAATCTATTTCATAAAGAGAAGTAAATGTAGAACTTTTTCCTAAAAACAGAAACTATGAAAAATACCTCTGATGTGCCACCTAGAAGCCGAATGAGGACTGATGGCTTCAGATCTAGAAATACAGACCTCTGCATCACGCCATTGCGACAAGCTTATATAGACGTTTGCCAGATCATGCCATGTTTCTAGTTCCAAACTTCTATCGTGTTTCTTCTTTCCCTATTAAAAAATAGCAACAACAATTATAAGAACTCGTATCTCGAAACGGGGAGCATTGAAAAATATGAAAAGTAATCAAATACAAGGTGCAAGTTGTAACTGATAATTTCTCAAAATCAAACCCAATGAAGATAAAAACAAGTGAAAATGGAAGGTTTTTTCACCCCAAGTAATAAACCAAATGATCAATAAAGGAAATAGATTTTTCATGTTTTAAAACTAGAAATTTCTGAAATAGCTTAACTGGACAATAAATCAGTTAGCTCACCTTCAAAAGCTTACTCGCAGCACTAAAATTCTTATTTTGAAGTTGAAGAACAGCAAGAAGATGAGTGTATGTCTCAATAGAGTTCTTCAGTTTCCCTTGAGCTATTTGTAGTTTAGCCTTAGTTCGCAAGAGTTCCCCTTGATCCCATTTCCCAGTTTGTTCCAGCGCACCATCAATGATGATTTCAGCATCTATAAACCGTTTCTGTGCAGATAATATTCGAGCCACAAGGATCCATCCTTTGATATTGGACCCACCTTCCAATTTCAGTAACTTCTTTGAATAATAAAGTGCAACATCTAACTTTCTCTGCTCAGCATTCTCGATGCTAAGATTGAAGACAGCTTTAGGATCTACATCTACCATACTTTTCTCAGCAGCTTCTAGTGCCTTAAGTGCCTCACCCTGTTTGGTGATCCTATCAGAATCAGACCCAACGGATCTGGCTTGAGCTGAAAGTGAGATACCCAGTAAGCAATTGCCAACACTGGCCAACTCATTGCAATCTCCCTGCAGATTTGTTAGAGCTTTGCGAGCAAAACTCGAACCTTCTTCTGCACACTCAGGGGTCTCCCCACAAATCTTTGAAGCCAGTAACAAAGCCTTAGTGCTTTTTGAATGTTCTCCACTCAACATTTGCCTCAGTAAATTCAAAGCTACCAGATTCTCACCTTCTCCATAGTAACATAGAGCAAGAGTGAAATATCTTTCATTCCTATCAAAAATCCCAGGGAGCAACCCTTCAACTTCACTGGCTAGTCCCCTTAACTCTCCTGATACAGATAAGGCAAAGGAAAGATGATCTATAATAGATGGGTCCCACTCAATCTTTTTAAGAGAAATACTCCTCAAGAGAAGCATTAAAAGAAGTACAGCTTCTTCTATATTGTTTCTAGGTACATAGGATCCTTCAACTTGGGAGCGTAAGTTTGGGGGAGTAGCATCGCAACCACCATAAAGAAGAAAAATTGCAAACTCCTTTTGTATCTTTGCGGTGGTCTCCATGTCAAGATTCCAGTGATGGAGAAGGGCACGCCGATATGCCAAAATTGCTTCATGGGGAAAACCAGCAAGTTTCCACAACTCTGGAAGCAATTCTACAGCTTTATTTAGAGTTTCTTGCAATTTACAATCAGAACTTAAGTTTTCCGGCAAACCTTCTGGCACTGCAGATTCCACAGTGTCCAGAATAACTTTGCATGATTGAGCAGCTTCTGAAAAAACAATTAGAATGAGAAGTTATCCATCTAGTAATGTTCAAGCTCATATATTTTTTTTTAAGTTATTATTTCATGTTTATCTTTTCTTATAAGCAAACCATCAATGACTGATCCAAATGGCTTTCACGAATCCTCTCTCGAGAGTTCAAATTACCATGTCAAAGATTGTTACAGAAAATAGTTTAAAGGTGGAATGATAGAAAGGAACTCACTAGGTGTGTGTGCGTCTAAAGTAGAAAATCACTTGAAAAAACTTACAAGTGGCCCTACAAAAATTGTGTTTTTACAAGAACTTGTACCTCAACTTCTCAATCTCCATTCCTGTATTACTTTTTCAGTTTCTCTTCTAATTTCTTTGGGTAACCAAAATTAAACAATGTAAGCCAACTAGGGTAAGCCATCTAAACCTGTATCTCCCTTTCCCACTATCTTTTGTCTTTACCTTGTTCTACTTCTTCTGCGTCATATTCTAGTTTGTGACTCAAAAATTGGGCTGAGTAAGTAAAATCAAGAGCTTTTAGTAAATAACAGAACAGAATTATGCAGATAATACGTTATCATTATATTGATAACTACTGCACATTATATTTTGTTTAACGGTTCAGAAAATACCATTATGCCTCCCGAAGCTCTGCAACGATTTTGCTTTAAGAAAAATTGCTTCAAAAAGTAAACTAACAGCATGTATAGACATTGGTGCTGAAGCATCATTACGTGACCGGCGCTTGCGACGTTCACTCCTACTAGCTATACAGAGTTTCATTTTAGGAGCCACAGCAGCAATATCTATTCCTTCAAATACATGAAGAGCTGCTTCTATATGTCCTCTTTGATACTCGAGCCTTCCTAACAATGCTCTAGCTTCCTATACATTGGAAAAAAAAATGTCCGCATTAAGGGCTAGAATATTAGATGAAAAAATAACCACAATATGTCAAAAGTCATGTTCAGATCATAAAAGTAAATGACAGTTAAGAACAGCGTGATATGAAGAACTAACTCTACATGTCCAATTTTTTTGGTTATAGAACCATAAAGATCATGTTCAAAAGAAAAGTGGCACACACGCCCAACTCGGACCACACACAAGTACCAAGATATCATGTGTGTGAATTTTTTTTGTTTTTTATTTAAGCGGATAATTAATTAGTAGTTATTTATAATTGGGCTAGCTATAATAAAGTAAGGGCATTAGCAAAAGTAGGGTTAGGATTAGATTGTTTGCCAACGAAGCTACTAAGCTTATAAATAAGGCATCGAGTGGAACATTATAGGTGGTGATTGATTGAATGAAATGTTTAGGGTTTATCATAGTTTTAGTTTTAGCTTTAGTTTAGTGTAGAATTCATCATTTGGTATAAGAGTTGATAGGTTCTATTGATTGATTGTTTGGAAAGAGTTTTGAAGGAAGAGATTTGATGAAGATTCGAAGAAAAAGAAAAAGAAATAAATAAATAAAAAGTTGATTAAAGATTAAAGAGAAGTTGAGAATATAAAACTAAATAAGAGATCAGCCCAAATCCGTTGAAAATTGTCCTTGCACTTGCCGTCACTGGAGCCCCACAACCGCCAACAAGCTCACCTCCTCCACGGATCAGATCTGGCCCATTCATGCCAGCCAACCCACTCTCCGTCATCGCTGCTTCGGCACCATCCAACTCAGCCCTAGCGCCGCTGTCAAAACACCCCGCACGCCCCTGTTTCAAACCTGTTACATGTGGTGTTGGGGAAGAAAGAAAAAAAATCTGATACTTATTTAGAGCTCCTCAACCTATTAATTAATTACAGAAACCTCCCTGGCCTGATTTTTTACTTAAAGTCCCTAGTCCAGCAAGCTATTCACACCCCTGCCTCTGGTCTGTTCACCCATCAAGTGAGTCAAACTACATGCACCCCCCCCCCCCCCCGAATCAATAAGGGCACCCCAATGGGAAAAGTGAGTGTCGCATTTTATCTCCCTTACCCATATAGCCCAAGCCGAAGTCAGTACCCATATCCAGTGATGTATTATAGTACTTACACCTTTTTTTACTATCCGACACCATAATACACCTATGTCTTCTCTTACCCCCAACTTGAACCTGTTTCCCCTATACCACCACCACCTCCACTGACCAATGACATAAACCATTCTACCACGTCAAATGTGATGCAATGCAGGTTGAAGCAAACAAGGAAAACATTTTGAGAGGATACGAAGACCGGTTGAATGCCTTCCTTGACGCATTTTCAATGACCAGAGACAACAAGAAAAGGCATGGGTGAGGAGAATTACCAACAAATGAGAGTTATACTATGTGACACGACATTGGCCACACCTCGACAACAAGCTTCCAAGGTCCCATATGGTCCCACTGTCATTTGTACTCGCCTTCCAAAAAAGTGAGCTATTTGTTGAGAAGCACGGGCTCTCGGAAAAACCCCCCAAATCCTAGGAAAACGCGTGTCGAATACGGATACGCGGCCGACACGTATCCGACTCGCGATCAACATGTCGGTCAACCTGACTTGGTCCAGACACGGTTCGGATTCGGTCCAGACTCGATTGGGTGAAAATGGTTGCAAATAACTTTTTTTTCCAGATTAAGATCAGACGGAGGAGATTAAAAGCCCCAATATAAAACCTAAACTCCTCGATTTCATCCTTCTCAAACCCATTTGCAGAACAGACGAAGAGCTTAGAGGAAGAAAAGAAAGAAGGACGAGGAAGAAATCGGACTGAAGCTCCGTCGGACGCGTGAAGAAGATGTCTTGAGAAAAAGAGGAAGAAGAAGCTTCCCACTGAAGCAGACGCCGATTGAAGCAGTAAAGCTCCATCTCTCAGGTTCGTCTCTCACTCTCTGTTCTTCAACTCTTATGTAACTTCTGTTATTCACTTCTTCTATTCTTTTGTCCTAGGCTGTTTGAACCAGCCTACCAATTTCAGCAAGTGCCAAATGCCAGGTCTGAATGGTCTTCTGGGTTCTCTCATGAACCCAAAGCAACTGCAAAAGCCCCATTCCATCAATCTGGAGAGAGAATCGCTCTTGAATATATAGCAAGACTAATGGTGATGAAAGCGTGGAGGACATTCCATACTTCTAAATTCTAATCTATAGATCAGGTGGTGTTGTTGTTGAAGAGCTTCGTTCCCCTCTCTGCTTCGATGTTCTTCAACAAACAACAAACCCATTGCCAATTTCAGCAAGCATTGTAAGCCCCTCACCCTCACTCCATCAGTTTGGGTTTTTTCTTAATGGAAATTGAACCCATTATATCTAATTTATGTTTTGTATTTCAGTTCATTGGAAGGTTAGTTCATTGGAAGGTTAGATGTGTAACAGTCATTACCCTTTGTGTTCTCTGAATGGGGAAATTTATATAATTATTTTTGTCCCTTAATTTCCAAGATGTGAAGATCATGAAGAAAATGAACGTAGATACTTACAGGTTCTCCATTTCTTGGTAAAAACTTTTACCAAGTGAGCATATTTCCAACCCTACTTTTCCATTTCTAGATGTTTTATATGTTTGGACTATTAATTATTGTTTATGAGTTATGACATTATGTTAATAGTTTTTTAAAAAATATAAAAATAAGGTTTGACGTGTCGTCGAGTCCTAGTTTTTGAAAATTGCCGAGTCGCCGTGTCGTATTTGTGTTCGATACGACACGCGTATCCAAGTTCGTGCATCCCAAGTTATTTGACTTGTGATTTCTTTCCCATTTTTTGACAAGAGGATATGTTTCTACAACGACAAACGCAATGAGTGATGATGATTATGTTGATCTATGTTGGAAAGTTTTTGTGGCACCAGCTTATGTGCATGTGTCTGTTTAGTGGGTTTGTTTTGGATTATTGTTCACTGTGTCAACTTGCAACTTTTCTGAATTGGTATTATTTATGAAAAATGTCTATCGTGGCAAGTTTCGAGGTCGTCTATTTCAAGTGCACTTCGCCTTGTGTTTTGTTGCGTTCATCGGATCTTTTGACTTTAAGCTCGAGGATAAGCTTCTTCAACCTGAAAAGGGTGATGTAAGTGGGTAATTAATTATTTGTAATTGGGTCAGATATATTAAACCCATATTAGTTGGGGCATTAGCCAAAGTATGACTAAGGTTAGATTGCTTGCCAAAGATGCTACTAAGCTTATAAATAAGGCTCAGAATGGAACATTGTAGGTGATGACTGATTGAATGAAATTTATAGTATTTTATTTATCTCTTATTTAGGGTTTATCATAGTTATAATTTTAGCTTTAGTTTAGTGAGAATTCATCAGTTACAAACTCTTGAAAATGTAAACTCTAAATGGAAAAGTCAGAAGTACGAAATCATTGAATTTTTGCAGTTTCTAGTGAAGTAAATTGAAAAGTAGAATTTATCTTATCAACAAAACATAAGGCATATATTAGCAATGAGACAGAAACAATTTGCATGCTCGCCTTTCAAAAAAAAAAACAAAAACAAAGTGACTGACAAAACCACATTACAAGGGGATAAGAAACTACATATGAAACAGGCTTTTCCAATCAAAGATACAAGCATGGAATGGTTGATATTTGATTATGTCCCAAATGTTTCCCCAAAGCTAGCCTTCACATCTTTGCTAATTGAGGCTTCATTCTTCGTTATTCCTTAAATCTCGTCATTTCTCTCTTTCTAGATGAGCCATATTCATGCTAAAAACACTTTAGTCCAAATTGAAAAGTAGGATAATGTGTTGAAACTTTGAAAGCAACACTACATGCATTGATACATGTATCTAGATACATCCCACATTACATTTGTTGCACAACCTTTGTTGCATGTCTCGAGGATAGAATGAAACAAATTGACTATATAGTTTACAAATATTTACATAAGCCTTTTATAGTAATCTGACCAAGTAAGATATGGAAGAACACCATGCATCTTTTCGGGGGAAAACTAGCCTACAAGGAGTTAGGCTTGAATCTGATAGATTCGAACTTTTAAATAAATGGAATTGAAAACAATACGATAATTGAAAGCAAATAAATTGACGATAAAACAAATAAATGAAATAAAACTTTTATTCAATCAACCAAATAACAATGGGAAACCTAGTCCCTTTATAACTAACATAACTTCTAAAACAAGAATCAAACTTTAAACCTAATTAGAAACCAATGTCCTAATTGTTATGGACTGTTGCTAACTTGGTCCAATTACAATATTACTAGAGCTACTATTGCTAAAATACCTAAAATTGCTATAGAAACAACTTACATCAACCTCTCCAGGTTGAAGAAGTTTGTCATCAAGCCAGTGATGGAGCCAAAAATTTTGTTGAATAGGGGGCGGAGTGATGAGTCATAGTTAATTAAAGATAATATAATAATTAATTACTTTAACATAATTTTTTTTATTTGAACAGTACATGAATAATTACACAAAACACTGAATGCAATCAACTGAAGCCGATAAAAGAATCTGATATTATGTTTTCTCCGCATCAGATTAATTGAAAAAATGATTGGATACAAATTTTTTATTCATAAACTTCGACTCTTCATATATGCTTGAGTGCGGAAACTATGAGGCTTTCTTACTGAAACTATTACTGAATCCTTCAACAACAAAACAATCACCACCTCCTTGCTCTTCGACACTTCTAAAAAGATAGCAATGGAGACAAAAGGCGACATCCTTTGCTACATTATACTCTAGCCAACTCTTATATTCAGTGAACCAAGCTACATTAAAACATCATAGCGCACCTTTTATTTATTTTTTCTGTTGGAATGTGTAGTTCATCAGCTAACAAGGGCCCTTTTTCTAATAAGCTCTTCTAACAACCTCTTGATCATTCAGATGGTAATCGAAAATACGAAGTCTTAAACCATGTGGTCCATGTCTGTTGGAAGATTTGATAGGTCAACCTCTACATGACTTTTCTTTTAAATTGGTTCTAATAAATTATGGTCATCCTTATTTTAGGTTGGAGGTGGTAGATCATCATTGACTTTCTTTTAAAAACTTATAAATAAAGAAAATAGCTCACTTTTTTGGAAGGCCAATACATATGACAGTGGGACCATATGAGACCTTGGAAGCTGGTCGTCGAGGTGTGGCCAATGTCGTGTCGCATAGTATCACTCTCATTTGTTGGTAATTATCCCCGCCCATGCCTTTTCGTGTTGTCTCTGGTCCAGTGTTCTAAAAATCGGGCTAGGCGGCCGCCTAGGCGCTAGAAGGTGGAAAACCGCTCAGATTAATGGCTAGGCGGGCTGTCTGGGCGGTTCTGGGCAGTCTGGGCGGTTCTGGGCAGTCTGGGCGGGTCTAGGCGGGTCTGGGCGGGATCTAGGCGGGTCTAGGCGGCCTAGGCGGACTCTAGGCGGTCTGGGCGATTTTATTTTTATTTTTATTTTTTTTTATTTTTTTTAAAATTTTTTATTTTTTTTTATTTTTTAATAAGGCTGATTATGTTCCTATTTTTTAGAAATACACTATTTAATTTTTTTTTATTCAGTATATGTCTAAATGTAGCAAATGATGATTACTTAATGGAATTCTCAAAGGATCTGCCGGTACCAATTTTACTAATGTAGATTTTATCAAACATAACCGAGGTTATTCATGCAATTTGAAGAAAAATAAAAGAGTACACAAATTCAAATTTATATAAAGTACCCATCATGACCAACTTCAGTCATTTGAGTTTTAATAATTTTGTTCGCGATTGTTAATTTTTCATGTTCTTAAATTTTGCATATGTATATTGGCATTAAATTGGATGTAATTGATAATGTATTATGCTTAACTTTTGTAAATTATTAAAGTAATAATACAAAACCTAAAATCGCCTAGGTGCCGCCTAGGCCCCTGGGCGCTAGGCACCTGCTCGCCGCCCGCCCAGCGCCTAGCGATTTTTAGAACACTGCTCTGGTCATTGAAAATGCGTCAAGGAAGGCATTCAGCCGGTCTTCGTATCCTCTCAAAACGTTTTCCTTGTCTGCCTCAACCTGCATCACATTTGACGTGGTAGAATGGTTTATTGGTTAGTGGAGGTGGTGGTGGTATAGGGAAAACAGGTTCAAGTTGGGGGTAAGAGAAGACATAAGTGTATTATGGTGTCAGATAATAAAAAATGGTGCAAGTACTATAATACATCACTGGATATGGGTACTGACTTCGGCTTGGGCTATATGGGTAAGGGAGATAATATGCGACACTCATTTTTCCCATTGGGTGCCCTTATTGATTCGGGGGATGCATGTAGTTTGATCACTTGATGGGTGAATAGACCAGAGGCAGGGGTGTGAATAGCTTGCTGGACCAGGGACTTTAAGTAAAAAATACGGAGGTTTCTGTAATTAATTAATAGGTTGAGGAGCTCTAAATAAGTATCAGATTTTTTTTCTTTCTTCCCCAACACGACATGTAACAGGTTTGAAACAGGGGCGTGCGGGGTGTTTTGACAGCGGCGCTAGGGCTGAGTTGGATGGTGCCGAAGCAGCAATGACGGAGAGTGGGTTGGCTGGCCTGAATGCGCCAGATCTAATCCGTGGAGGAGGTGAGCTTGTTGGCGGTTGTGGGGCTCCAGTGACGGCAAGTGCAAGGACAACTTTCAATGGATTTGGGCTGATCTCTTATTTAGTTATATTCTCTTTTTTCTCAACTTCTCTTTAATCTTCAATCTAACTTTTTTTTTTCTTTTTTTCGAATCTTCATCAAATCGAACAAATCTTTTCCTTCAAAACTCTTTCCAAACAATCAATCAATAAAACCTATCAACTCTTATACCAAATGATGAATTCTACACTAAACTAAAGCTAAAACTAAAACTATGATAAACCCTAAATAACATTTCATTCAATCAATCACCACCTATAATGTTCCACTCGATGCCTTATTTATAAGCTTAGTAGCTTCGTTGGCAAACAATCTAATCCTAACCCTACTTTTGCTAATGCCCTAACTTTATTATAGCCTTATGTCGCTGCCATCGACAATGATGGCCGAGTATCAAATGTACAATCATTTGTTCCATCCTCGCAATTGCCTTCTTCACCTCTGTCATCTCCTCGTTGCCCTTTTTCATCTCCGGTTTGATACCTGTGTCTCCTCTTTCATATCCTATTTTAGGCTTGCGAGTTGGCTCTGCCTCTCAGTTCTCTTTTGCTCAAACCTTGCATCCAAGGAACTAGTTGAAGCCTTCAATCCTTTCATGGTTTCAATTGTCTTAGATATTTCTTCTTCCGCCATCTTCTTAGCCTTTCTTCTGCATAAATGTCTGATTTTGTCTTTGTCATGAAAATGAGTGCTTCAGCTATAATAAGCTATGACACCAATTGATAGATTCACACTTGTAAATAAACAGAATTAAAAACAATACGATAATTGAAAGCAAATAAATTGACAATAAAATTGATGAATGAAATAAAACTTTTATTATGGATTGTTGCTAACTTGGCCCAATTACAATATTACTAAAACTACTATTGCTAAAATACCTAATATTGCTAAAACAACCCGCTTACATCATAATCTCAACTTCTCATTTGCTTTTTGAGCACTTTGAGATGTAAAGTCAATAATTTGGCATTCGAAAGATGTTTAATTGCAAACGGTATGAATCCCTGAACCATAAAATGTTGTGGCAGGGTTCAAAACTAGGACCTGTGAACCATCCACTATCAACACAAATCTTACCAACTAAGTGAACTGGTTTTGGCTTCCTTGTTCACATTTATTATCTAACACCGGCTACGCTGCCGGCCACCACCATTGCGAATGACCTAGGAGATTAATAGCAATGAGACCAGCTGAATTGATCTGAACTCCTGCTGAATTGATCTGAACTCCGAAAGAGGACGATCCTTCATCTTCTGGCTTTAAACCGAGACTAAACCAGCATTCACACCCTAGCTATGTAAGGCCAAACTAATTAAAGAGGTGGTGTGCCCCAAAACCTTGTCATTGTTACTGAAAAATGTATTCAACTCGTCACAGGGGCCGACTTTCAGGACACCTACCTTAGCAGTCCCTATTATGACCTACAAATTTTTAAATACTCTCTCTTCTTCAGCATGTGAATCTTCTTCAAAATGTTGGCCTCCAATACTCCAGCCAACAGTCCCACTCGATACCTGACACTGATAGAACTTCTATTATACCAATTGGTTTGAATGGCAATGGAAACTACATTACCACAAAGTTCTCGGCTTTAAATGGACGTTCGTGATTTGTGGCAGTAGAGTCTTTATTTACAAATTCTCTCATTCCTAAACTCCATTCTGAGAAAGGCTCTTTTGTTTCCCTTGACTTCCACGGCAATCTGTTTTCCAAACCCTAAGATATCATTGACTAGCCCAGTCTTTTCCTCCTGCCAGAGCCAACTGCAGGCTACCCTCACGAGTAATAGCAACCACGTTTGAAGTTTGACCACTTCCTTATATTTGATGATCCCACCAAACATGTCACAAATATTTCAATGTGGTCAGAAAATATAGTCTAACTGCAAGATCTCCTTCTCTAGGATCAGGATCTGCCCTCTATCACCCCCCTTTCATTGCACTCTGTTGTCCACCACTATGATCCGATTCAAAACCTTCAACACTAATTTAGTTTTTCTTTCTTTCTGTAGGAGACAACTTGAGGTATGAATGGATGGATAGCCTCTACCATCAAATATAGATAATTCTGAAATCTTATATTTAGGAGTACTCGCTGTGTTCAAGAAGGAACTGTGTCCCGATTACATGAAGGAAGCAATATACTCCTAGTAATCTTGTTTGTAGCTATGTTCCATGTCTTAGGACCCGATATATTGCTTAAAATTTATGAAAATACCCACTAAAAATGGTTCAAAATATATAAATTGAGAAATAAACTTATTCATCCTCTTCTTGTCCTAATTATAACCTTGAGTCTCCTGAAGCACCACTGCCACCCCTCTCCCCCGCCTCTCTCTATCAGTCTTTACTTCTCACGTCTCTCTCCCTCCAACCAAAAAATCCAATGATGACGATGGCATCGAATAAACTAACAATAAATTCGTCGCCAAGTAATAAAATGATCTGTAGCTAACAGATACTGATATACCATGATGTCAAATAGAATTTGTACAATACAATTCATATTTTAACCAAAGAAAAGCATTGTCATAAAATGAGAACATTCTGATATCTAACCTCATAGTTCAGACAACCACTTTCACGAAGGGATGATTCAGCTTCTTCAATGTTTCCATTATCAGGCTTATGCTCGCTTTCACCAGCTCGAGAAGAATGTGCACTTGCTGAGTAGTCCCTTGTCGCGAGGGACTCAGAGGATGGAATCATCTCATCTGCTTGCAACTTCTCTGCTGAGCAAAAGCATTTAATTACCTTTCCCAACCCTATTCTAACACCTGTTTCGCGCCTTCTCATCCATCTTTTAGCTCTCATACTGATTGACAACACTCAAAATTTTTATAAGCACCATACCCTACAAAAGAAGAAAAAGCTTATCAAATGATCAAATGATCTTCATCATTCTCTAACGACAATATTAAATTCACTATAACAATCAATCCTATTAAGATTTATAGAGAGATTAAAAACAAATCCATAGTTTATTCTTCTTCACCAAACTGGAACAACCCAACTCCTCATTACTCTCAAAAAATCCCACACCAAATTCACCCAATTTCAACCATCAAAACCCTAAAAAAAAACCCAAAAATCCCTCCACAAACCCCAAACAAAAACCCACCATAATTATGCAAAGAAAAATCAATTCAAACAATACCCAGACTCAAATTTCCTCTAACACCACAAAGGACGAAAGGGGAAGAACCATCAAAAAGCTCCATAGAACGATCAAAATAAGTCAATTTACCATAAAGAAGTTACCTTTGTCATGAAAAGAACAGTAAATTGGGCCCTCAAACATCAACGCCAACGCCCATTTCCCAATTCATCCAATAACATATAGAAAAACTGACTTTAGCTTCCTTTATTATTGCTTCGAGTGAACAAGAATCCAAAGCTTCTTCTCGATCAAGTTTTCTCCTTTTTTCGTTATCCTGTTATGCCTCTCAACACTCATCAACTGTAACGTATCGCTGCATTAAATGAGAGGGAATCTGTGAGGTTTTTTTTTTAGAGAATCAGAGAGATTTTATAGTTCGAAGAAGAAACTTGAATTGTTGGAAGAAAAATAATAATAAATATTTTTTGGGGATTTTTTTAAGAAGGGAATTATGTGGGGCCCGTTTTGAAATTAATTACGCGGCTTTGGCCAACGACTGCCACGTGGTCCTACTTTTGTTATGCACATTTTTTATCTGGGGGATGGGACTATTTTTTTTTTCCATCATTGCTTGTATTCAAAGACATCATCAATCACATATTGGTGAATCAATCTATAGGCTATTTAGGAGGAAAATGGCGTTTCTGAGATTTTCCAGTTCTAGTTTTTACTTAAATTATTTTTTATGGCAAATACAGCCTGTTTTTATAAGTTGTATCTAAGATATCAATAGATCCGAAACTGGATTCATTCAAACTGATTCTGGGACAAGATATTGTATCAAATTTTCAAAATAAAAACAAAGTATATACGTAGCAGTTTTGAATTTTTTTTTTAATATACATGTAAAGACACAGTATTATAAAATTTTATTCAGTAAATGACATATTAACTCTTTAGTATAGTGATTGATCTTTAAAACTTCGTTACTAATGATCCAAGTTTAATTCCATTTGTGTGTATGATTTTTTTAGCATATATTTTGTTTATTCTTTCTAAATGTTACCATTTTTTTTTTTTTTCGTAAGATGTTTTTATGCAACTATATGAATATGTTAAAATAAAAAAGTATATAGTTTAATAAAGGATTGTTTGTTCACAAAGAGTATGAAACTCAAAAAAAAAAACTTGCAGCTCAATCTAAGATAACAAATATCGAACTCAATGAAAATACATATCATTATTTAACTCATATAAAATTTGGATGTTGGATTGGCCCCCCCTCTTTCTATCTTATTATGTTCACATGTTTCAAATTTTAGCAGATTAAACTTACATATTTATGTTAATTATTTTGCAATTTAATCATGTATTCTAATTATTATGCTTGTTTGTGTTTGTTAATTATTGACGACTTGATCACATTTGGCTTAAAATATTATACACGATTCAGTTTGATATATACAGTGTGTGTTTTTTTTATAGTTGTACACATAAATGCTTACTACTAAATTAAGTTAATGAAGAATACAATTAGAATTGAATAATTCTAGAGAGCCCGTGTTTGTAGCCTGGGAGACTGTCCGGACCCTCCTGGGCACGTGCCTGGGAGATTGTTTGGCACGTGAACCCAGGCCCAAATTTGGGCTCCAACACCTCGGCTCCAAGACCCTCCTCACGCCTCCTCTACTCCGCTCGCTCCTCCTCACACCTCCTCTGCTCCGCTCGCTCTTCTACTCCTCTGCTCCAACACCTCTGCTCCGCTCCTTTATCTCAATGAATGGTTCCCATTGAAACTTCATTGACTTCTTCATGTCATTGCTTTTTCTTTCTTTCCATTGTTGAAGTAATCAACTAAGATGATAGTGTTTTGAACTATTGCTTACTTTGTATGAGTCAAACTTTAGCTTTTTGACATTTATTTGGTGAAATTCTACCTTGTTTTGTTATTTTTTTACTAAATCTAAATGTTGATATATATGTTCATCTTTCATTGATCCATATGCATCTTTGGTTTGAGTTCTCTTTCCCTTCACGAACAACTTTCATCTTTATAGATTTTGGTGCAATCAATCATTGTTTATGTTTGTGGAGTTGGACATTAGTACATTACATCTTGACCTTACAGTATCATTGATCAATCCAAATCTTTATGTGTTCACAAGAGGTTTGATGACCTCTGACCTTCAAGAAGAGATTGAAAGTGTTTTTCCACTATGAATCCACGTGGCCTCTCTAAAATATCCCAACAACTCTCTACCCATCTTCAACCATGAAACATCAAAATCATTATCTAGCTACTAATTGACTTTATTGTAGACTCAATAATGATATTTTAGTCATCCCTAACCCTAATTGTTCCATCCTTGATGTCTATCCTATATTATATATACAGAGGTGTTGGAGCAGAGGAGGCGTGAGGAGGGTCTTGGAGCCGAGGTGTTGGAGCCCAAATTTGGGTCTGGGTTCACGTGCCAAACACCCTCCCAAGCACGTGCCCAGGAGGGTCCGGACATTCTCCCAGGCTACAAACACGGGCTCTCTAGAATTACTCATTAGAATTATATTTTTGATTTTAGTGTTTACTGTGGATGTTAGTAGAAATTTGTTGTCAAATTAATAGTCCAGAGCAAGGATTGTAATTTTGGTATCATGATTTTAAGAAATATTTTGTTATATATAGAAAAAAAAAAAATTGAGTGTATGTCAAACATATATAAATATATGGACATGTAAGATACACGTAAATTACCTAATAAATATATTAAATAATAAAATGAAGCCTAATACTTAAGTATCCCTACAAATATAATTTGCGTCATAATATTTTGGGTTCTACACTAAAATGTCAAAAAAAAATCTACAAAAATGAGGAATATTTTGATCGAAAAAATGTAATTTACTTCATAATTTTTTGGGTTTCATACGAAAATGTCGAAATTTACAAGGAAAATAACAAAATATTTTGAAATAACTCATTGAAATAACATTTTTCTTTTTTGACACTTTAAATTTCGAGACCTCACAAAAAAACAATTTCACAAAATTTTGCGAAATCACAATCCTTGGTTCGGAATACAATTTTTTCTAGCTTCGCCCCTGATAACTCCTATTAACGACCAACAATCCCTTATCGTTTCGCTCCTCAATGACTGAAATCCTGAGTTCGCCACTGTTCATAACCTTTTTCAATTTCGTGCAATGCCTTCAATGTTTTGACACTTAGCTAGGGTTTGTTTTTTAGTGGTTAAAAGCTTTGAACGAGCTTTTGAATAAACTGTTTGTTTTGCTTTTGAATGATCAGCTGATTAGAAGCAGTAAAATTAAACGTGTCTGTTTTTAGATGTTGACTTGAATTTTTTTTAAATTTTTGCCCACCATCACAACTCCCACCACCCACCACAAACTACCAACATTAACCCCCTTTTCTCTACTTGTTTTCTCTCATCCAAATACCACTGATATTACTTTCCACCACTACCAGAAACCACCATATATTCCTCATACAATATTCAATAGAGGTGAAGAGAATAAGAAAAAAAAAAAAAAAATAGGGGATGGTTGGTCGAGAAAAGGGTGATAGCAATCATTACGAATTCATTATGAGGTTACTATTGGAATATATTTCCATTAAGCACTCAGTGCTAAGTAATCAACATCCCCATGATGTTTACTCCAATCAGAATTTCAACTTCTGATAAGAACTAAAAACATACACTATTTTTAAAGTGTCACACTTCTTATTAAGACTTTTGCGTCAATTTATAACAAACAAAAAACCCCGCTTAATTCGTGCCAACGAGGACAATCAATAATATTGTAAATCCAAATTTATGGACTAAATAAACCTCAATATAAATGTGTGGTTGCCAAGATGACTCAATGCACATAAGATGCCAATAAACATTACAAACAATTCGACTTTTTCTCCACTTTCAAATTAGGTAATGACAACATTGAGAGCTTAAGTGCCACCCTATATGTATGAGTCCGTCTATTTCTACATTTTCTATCTTCAAAAAACAACACAACGGAAATCCTAATAAAATTGCCGAAACCCAACATTGAAAGTTACAAATCCATGCTCAGCTTGCATGTCTTCCATTATTCTCAGTGACACTGAACCATCCTTCTCTCCTACATCGTTTCCATTTACATATATAAACCATCCTGGCTCGCTACTACACTTGGCAAATCAAAGGGTGTCCATTCTCACGTTGTCATTAGTGACATTCGAGCATTTGCTTGGGATGAGAATGAGTAAGTCCAGTCAGTCTTGTTTGGTAATTTTTTTTGGATTTTTTTTTTTTATCTCTTCTCTTTAAAACACAATCACAAACTCTATCTATAGAAGAAGTAGAAGTGTAAAAATCCCAAAACAAAACTAACAAACAAGGCTGCTAAAATTGTTGGAGAAGAAGAGAGTAATATGATGTTAGCTCTGTTTGTGAGATCTGAACACTGAAAAAGGGGGAGAAGGGGAGTCTCTGATAGGAGTTTTCATGCTTTTGAAATTCAACAACCAATTTTGTTCTTCATTTTTAAGTTTTCACTAAACAAACGAAGCTTTAATATTTTTAAAAGCAAAAATAAATAAAGATGTTGATTTATTGCAAAATTTATTGCACTAATCATAAGGATACTCGCAGAAACAGATAATAATCACATTTCAAAGTTTACTTTCTGTCTATTACAATCTATATGCCCCAAAAAGTCTATGGACAGAAAGCTCATATTATAGTGTAAATTGACTCCCAACTTATATTAGGTAAATCTTAATCATACCCCATCATTTGATTATGGAACCCAACTCTATATGTAAAAGTTTGTTATCATGTTTTTCAGATAATGAAGGCACATTGAACTTTTTAGAAATTTGGAGAAAACAAAGTTGTTGTTCCTGGCTTTTCTCTTCTCCAAAATAACTACCTTTCTGGTACTCCCACTATGGAACTCTGGTTTATTCTTGATTTACTTTGTGGATTTTGTTACAACTTAAGCTTCGCTTGGTACACAATAAAAGAATGCATAACGTAAAAGTTTATGACGATTATATAAATTGGGTGTTTGGTTGACTTTTACGGAAAGCGGTTATTGAAATTTAAATTCAAGACCTCTACATCTCTTAGTTATAAAATTTTGCAAAACTTTGCGGGACAAAATCTCTTGCATTACTTTGCAAACTTTTATCATCTCTTTGAGTATTCTCAACTCCTTCATAAACACTCCAACCACCGCCGTCGCCACCGCCATAACAAAACCATCACAACCACCACCACTACAACCAACACCAACTTCACTAGTACCACCATAACCATCGTCGCCGTCACAACCACTATTACCACCATAACTACCATAGCATAATGCCATAACTACCACTACCTTTACTACTACCATTGTCACAACCATCATAGCCACTACAACCACCACCATTTTAACAACTACCATCATCATTGTCTATATTCGCAATCACCATCACCATAATCACAATTACAATCACCGCCATCATGACCATGTCACAATTACAACTACTACCATCATCAACACCACTCACAATCATTTGTCGAACTTGCATTAATTTTCTTTAGTTTCTACCAAATATCCGTAAAATAATGCATTACAAACTAATGCAATGCAAACAAATGAATCTGTATCAGTTTGCAAAATACATTCTTTTACTATGTATCAAGTGGACCATTAAAATAAAAAAAACGCCGTGTCTAGTATCATCCCTCTTTCTTCCTTGCAGAGGTTGTACAATAAAATTAATGATCCACTAACATTATAGCCTTATAGGATATACATCAAAGTAATACTCTTTACATGTTGATTTGCAAGACATGCTTGTTGGTGATCGGCTACATAGCTAACAAACTTATTTGGATTAATTCATTTAAATCGGAGCTACACTCATGTCATAATCAATCTTTTCATCCTATCAAAAAGAGAAATAATTTAGACGACTTTGATTTTTGAAAGGTGATTCTAAATGTCGAGGAAATGGGGGAGGGAGGCTCCCTCTCACGTGCCTGAGCTTTGTTTCAAAAAAAAAAAAAAAAAGCGGGAAAACTAAAACTTTCGAAACTTAAAAACGCGGCCTTTTTCATTCTCTTTTCTGAGAAAATCTCAAGGTAGAAAATCTCCCTGTTCTATCTCAAAATGAAAACCTCTATCTATCTTGCACCTATGTTATTAAAGCTTGCACCAAATCCATCTTAAAATGAAAACCTCTATGTCTATCTCAAGGTAGAAAATCTCTCTGTTCTAGTCTCTTTCTCTGTTTTTGAAGTATGGGTGAGCAAGAAAACTGTGTGAGAGTCACTCGTGCTGCGGCAGCAAAGAAGAGGACGGCGAGTTCTATGTTCGGAGGGGATACTCAGCCGAACAAGACATGCATATTCTTATGGATGCTCTAGTTAGGAACACTCTTCCAAGGGACAACCTTCTCAGGAGAGGGATGCAGGTGGATACCAGGTTCGTAATGTGACCAGAATAATAAATCCATTGATCGTTTGTTAATTTCTTGTTCAGTGGCTAGGCGTATCAGGGGTGATTTCCTAGCAATTTTTTTAGAGTTTTTGAAGCCATTGGGAGGAGTCTCTTTTAGTGGACTGGAAAGGTGAACATTCAATAGTAGACGAGCATGGGTTGGTATGGTGTTCTTCGTGCTCTAACTTGGGTGATTCAGAAGGAAAAGAACACGCCGATTTTCTAGCCCAACTACGTTTATCAAGCTGGGTTATCATTTCCATTCCAAAGTAAGTCTTTTTTGTGGTTCCAAGCAGAAAATGCAAAAATCAAGTGGCTTATCAGATTGGAGCATTATATGTTGATATATCTTGCAGATCAAACAATGCTGAGCAGAAAGAAATTTCAAAGAATTGGGAGATACAAGCAGAGAAAAGAATGTATAGCAGGAAACAATCAACACAAAGGATAGAATTCAAGAATGAAATGTAGTGAATTATATATATAGGCTATTCGAGAGGCCTTAACTCTCCACTGAGCATGTACTCTTTGTACAACAGTTTTACAGAATGAAATGAATGCCCTTCCTTCCTAATGATCTCTGTTTTATATAGCACAACTTGCAATACAATGAACAACCACTTGTCTGCAACAACTTGCATACTACTTGTAACAACTTGCCCACTTTCCTAACAACCCATCCACTTGCTAATTGACATAATACAATTGCTAATTAACAAAAAGCTCACAGAGCACTACTTACTGTTAGTACCTTGTATGCCTGCTCTTCTACTAATGTATCTGATTGATGCTAGCCTGACTGCTTGTATGTACTAGTTCATTGCTTGTACTGCTATCCTTGTATGTCTGCCTGTTGGTATGCCTGCTGTTCACTGGGGACTCCCCATGATGCTGCTGTCGACGTCTCTGATAAGTTTTATATATATAGGACGCTTATCATATGTTCTACTAGGATGAAATTATCTTTAACTAGAGCCTATGGGTTTATCATTTCTCCTCGAGGCTTCAAAGATCTGTGCTAAATCATAGATCTATTGGCTTTGATACCAAGGAATAAAACCTTCACGAATAAAGCCTGCGGAGTGGGGCTCCCTCTTTCATTGTTGCCTCGTGAATTTTTCTTGCTCCAAGCCTTTTGCATCATTGATAAATAATTTCCTGATAAAACACGAATTTAATAAAATTGTAACATCTCCTGTTGTAATTTTGTCTCCAGAAGCATTTGGGTCAAAAATCTGGAACAATTTGAATCTCTAGGTGTTGGTAGTGCAAATTTTCGAAGTAGGAAAAAGGGAATGAGCTCTCTGAGAGTATCTAGCTTTTCAGCAAAAGATAAATGTTTATAATTATGTTGAATGAATTAATGTCTTATGATATTAAGCTTGAGAATCTTAATGAAATCAGAACCACCTCGATTCGCCGCAGTGGCGACATTCGTAAGCTCCCCCAAGATAACCTTTTCTTGTTCGGCTGAAGACCCCTTCGAACATAGAATTCGCCGCCCTCTTCTTCACTGCCGCAGCACGAGTGACTCTCACACAGTTTTCCTGCTCACCCATGTTTCAGAAACAGAGGAGGAGACTAGAACAGAGAGATTTTCTACCTTGAGATAGACAAAGGTTTTCATTTTGAGATGGACTTGGTGCAAGCTTTAATAACAGAGGTGCAAGATAGATAGAGGTTTTCATTTTGAGATAGAACAGAGAGATTTTCTACCTTGAGATTTTCTAATGAAAAAGGTCGCGTTTTTAAGTTTCGAAAGTTTTAGTTTTCCCATTTTTTTTTTTTTTCTGAAACAAAGCTCGGGCACGTGCGAGGGAACCTCCCTCGCCCATTTCCTCAACATTTAGCTCGGGCACTTACGGTTATAACTTGGTTGATTGGGTGCAATTGTAGCTTGACATCCCACACTCAATAAGATATAGTAAGACAAGTGTAATTATCTCAAAATTATGTCTTGTCCAGCCTTTTTCCCCTTTATATCCCAATTGTTATTATGAACAAAATTATGTGTTAGTAAGTCAAGTGTAATTATGAACGCATTTTCTTAAAATACAATAAAAAAAAGTTTATTTTAAGAAATTACAATTGTCTCATTAGGTTTAAGAAAAAAATATGCTTTAATTGTTTATTCAAATTTTGTGAAATTAATATAATTGAAAAAGTATGTGCTTTCATATGTAACAAAAGAGTAAATCCATTCATGTAACGAGCTATGAGTAATGAATGCTTACTTTTGTTTACGAAAGCAATAGGAGTTTATTATTATATTATACATTACAGAATATGTACGCATAATCAAAGTTGATCAATTCAAATGGAATCCTTCAGTTCTACTAATCTTTATCTAACATTCAAAATTTACATTCAATTTGACATTGGTGACGTAGCATGCTCATGTTGGTTCATAATTTTTGACTTTTCAAAATGTCATAAACTATCTTTGCCCGTGCTAAGCACAGGAATTTTCCACAATCTTTTAAAATGTACGTTTTAAAAGTGAACGGAAACAGTTGATGTTTGTTTTCCTTATAATATCACCTAATGTTGAAGATTTCATTTTTCATCCTAGAATTCCTATACATTAGACTAAGAAAAATGACTAAACATGTCAATTTTTTTTTTCCAGAATTTTTAGCCATACCGAACATATGAACCCATTTAAATTCTACACTCTCATTGGTAAAATAATTATTGTCTCATCATCTAGGTCGCCTTCATATGTTGAGCCGAGAAGCTAAAGCCTTGAACATTTGGGACCAGTGGAGGGGCAATGCAATTTATCACTTGAGAATATGAGAAAACTATAATGAAATAAAATTAAGCTTGCATTCCTCTCATACCAGCTTGCCAATAGATTTTTTTGTTTCTTTCCAGGGATCTCCCCTGAGCCAAGGCATAAGGTGCCCCCCTCGATCAGTCCAGAAGGCCTACTATGAAATTGAAGCAGCGAATGATTAGATGCGGCTAATAAATTGTACTAAAGAGAAAGGAATGAAAGCGAGTCCATTGTCTCATGGGGCAACCCAAATCTTGATCAACCATCGCAACCAAACACCTTTGCAAACCAAATTGGGGCGTGGAGTCAGTTGTTTGAGGTCTAGAAAACTAAGTTGTTGACTGGGGTAGACACGTAAGAACTCAATCGGACTTTGCCTCCCTATGTAATATTAAAGAGCGGGTTTCTAATGCTGAATTTTTTGCCTCTTTTATGCCAAATGCACTGTTGGGAAAATAATAAGGGATTTGTGGTAGGATTTAATGAATTTGGCTGCAGCAGTTAACGTGCCTTGGATGGTAGGTGGCGATTTCAATACCATCTTAAATGCAGATGAAAAAACTGGTAGGGTGGATGCTTCTCCTATCAATATGAAATACTTTTGGGACTGTGTGGATGCATGAGGGCTTATGGATTGTGGTTACATGGGCTCAAAGTTTACAAGATCAAACAACCAAGTGGAGCAAAACAGAGTTTGGGGCAGATGAGACTGAATATTGGTTAATTTGGTATGGATATCCTCTCTCCCTATGTTGACGGTAGAGCATCTTCCCAGGATCTCTTCCGATCATTGCTTTTTTATCTGGGTACCATAAAAGAGGTATCTCTCCGTTTCGATTTCAAAGAATGTAGACTCTTTCTAATTCTTTTATTCCTTTTGTTCAAAATAACAGGAACTGACTGTTTTGTATCTGCTGCCATGGAGAAGTTGGCTTTCAAGGTTGAAGTTTTGGAACAAGCATATTTTTGGAGATGTCTTCCAAAAAAATAAAGGATTTGGAGGAGAAAATCCTCCAGTTTGCCTATGAAAGTATTAGTGTCAAGCTCCAATTAAATGCACATTCACTCTTCAATTCCCAGGCAACTACAAAATTTGGAAGGGCGTTAGATGTTCTTCAATGAATTGTAAAATGTCTTTTCCCTAAGAATTAGAGAAAACCTGAGAATTAAAAAAAAATTTATCAGTTGCATTTTGAGATGCGACAATAAAAGCATAACAGAGCAACACGTTATAAACAATGTACATAAAAGAATGTACTTATAAATATTGGATAAGTAAAAAACATATAATTATGTGCATAACTGTTCATGCCCTTAGTCATAGCTCAACAATTCTAGGTAGCCGGGTTAGCCAACCATTTGGTCAGGATTGGGCCATTTTACAATTTTACTCTTTCTATAAATGGTGTTTGTGGTTGTGTTTTAAAGAGAAAAAATAAAATTGTAAAAAGGCCTAATCGTGACAAAAAAAATGGTTGACTGGCCTAGTTACCTAGCAAAACTGGCCATAACTATAACTTGGAGATCTGGAACATTGATTAGAGAGAATAGTTTGGTCATTTGCTTTATGTAAGAAAAGGACCAGATTATAAAACTCCACCAAGATGAGGATTACTGAGTAGACCAAATTGAACTGAGAATTGCCAAAACAACTAGTGCCTCAAAGGTGTGAACTACATTTGAGCTTAGAACTTAGAAATTGTTCTCTTGGGATCCTTTCTTTACAAACACATGAACAACATGAGAAATTGAGCTCTTTTCATGGAGCTTAGAACACTGCCGCATGTATGTAATTTGAGAAAATGACGAAGACGATTAATAATAAAGAGATTGAGAAAGATGTTAGGTTTAGTTAATCCTCAATATCTAGCTTCTTTTTATAATAAAGTGGAGCTCTACTACAAAATATGAAATTGATCATATAACTAAGAGAGGGAGATTTCAATGCTATTTCTAGCACCATATGATCCACATCAATATTCTATTTGAGGCGGCAAGGACAAAAGAGGAAGAGACGGTGACGATGGATGAAAGAGAAGGGAGAAGAAAGTTTGAGACTCTCTCGTGTGTGTTTCAAGTTAGAAAGTATTGGTCACACATGCATTCGCTGAGATGGCTGAGAAGCGTTCAACTTTCATCTACGTAGTATAGATGTAATGAAAAACCTGTTTTTTTTTTTCCTTGCGCTGTTCCTTCGTTGCTTTATTGTATTGTTTGCCTAGGTGCGCTATTACTTCCTTCCCCGCCCACTACCCTTTTTTGAAGCCATTACTTTGCTTTGTCCTTAATCACTCTTAGGGATTCAATCCAGCCACAGGCTCCCCTACGGAATTCACTCATAACATAAGGAAGGACCAAGGATTGGTTCAGGACCGTTACCAAAAGACCAATTACGACAGTTGACAGATGGGAGATTCCAACTACAGGCTAGAGGGTCTGCAAGAGAGGAGACATATTGAAAGGCAGGAATTTGTGGATCGATTGCGCATACGATATCATATTTAATACAAATTAAGCAACTATTTATTGAATGAAAGTGATGCGCCTATTCTATTACCGATGATTTGCCTTCTTGTGCCTATTAGCGGATTCTTGCTTACGATCGATGACCGATCCAGTTGGACAGACAGCTGACAGCTAGCGATTGAGACAGTTGAAACCGATACGCAAAACACATTGAAAGTGACCGATTGCTACTTGAATTCCTTTAAATAGTTCTGATTCAAGATTCGCTAAATAGAATAGAGATTCCCTGCTAACAAGGTCAATGATACAAATTTCATACAAAAATCGTTTCACTACTGGAACTAAAATCGAGTCACCGATTGTTGCACCAATGTTATTGCTATCGTTAAGCATGTTTGCTTACCTAATTACCTGAAACTAAAATTGCATGCTACCTTCCATCCGTTTATGGGGTTTGCACGGTGGTTGGCACAGAGACACATTTAGTTGTATGTTTCAATGTGGCGGATAAAATCATATATCTGCACGGGCCAATCAATAGTTCAAGTCACACACTCCCATAATCCATTTTATTTTCGTAGAATCCACTTCAACTATTCATATCAAATAACTAATACAATATTACGGAGTTGAAGGGAAAAATCCAAACACATGTCTTATTCTTTCAATAATCCATATTTGTAGCAATTGAATTCTATAGTTTGTCTCCCAAATGATAGATTGATGATTGATTACAAATATCTATAATCCGCCTTCTCTATAAAGGGCCAGAAATACTTTGCTTACGTATCATTAGGAAGTGCATTAACATAAATACGACAGTAAGAAGAGGTAATACAAAAAAGTGTGTAAACAATAAAAATGAGTCAAAGTAGATTGACCCACACTAGCATTTTCACATAATAACTTGACCAGGGGCGATCCAATTACAGGAATAGCGTCGGGTACGCCTGTCATGATTTTGACTGCCCAATAACCAATTTGGTCCTGAGGTAAGGAATAACCGATTACACCAAAAGATGCGATCAATACAATCAAAACCACACTTGTAACCCAAGTCAATTCGTGGGGTTTTTTAAACGAAAATATGTTATGTCATCGAATGTCAAATTAATGTAAATTTTGAATGTTACATTAGAGTTTCCCTTTCAAATTAGCGCAAAAACTGAGCTATACCTGAGCGCGCTTGGTATGGTCAGGTGCAATTATAGATAATTTGTACCCAATGCTCACAAGACTTGAAATTAATATTTATAGTATTTCGAATAATTTTATTACGAACATAATCTACTTATTCCTTTTTTTAACCAAAATGTTACAAACAGAATCTAAGATTAATTTTTTAATAAGACAGAATCTAAGATTAATTTTTTAATAAGACATTTAGTTACTCAGCTTCAATAAGTAATACTAGGAAAGAAAAACTAGTGAATACTACTTCACTTCACTTCACTAGTGTCGTCCAATATCTCCGCCACCAGCTCCACCACCAAAACCTCCACCCTTGCCAAAACCACCCCCAAATCCTCCAGCTCCACCACCTCCACCTGCACCACCTCCAAAGCCACCACCAAATCCACCTCCTTTACCACCACCAGCACCTCCACCTGCACCACCGCCAAAACCACCACCGGCTCCTCCACCTAAGCCACCACCCTTACCACCTCCTGCTCCTCCACCAGCACCACCTCCAAAGCCACCACCGGCTCCTCCGCCTGCACCACCTCCGAACCCACCACCACCACCTTTGCCGCCACCAGCTCCTCCGCCTGCACCACCTCCAAATCCACCACCTTTACCTCCTCCTGCACCACCTCCTAGCCCACCACCTTTACCACCACCGGCTCCTCCACCAGCACCACCTCCGAATCCACCACCTTTACCTCCTCCAGCACCACCACCAAGGCCACCACCCTTGCCGCCACCAGCTCCTCCGCCTGCACCACCTCCAAATCCACCACCTTTACCTCCTCCAGCACCACCTCCTAGCCCACCACCTTTACCACCACCGGCTCCTCCACCAGCACCACCTCCGAATCCACCACCTTTACCTCCTCCAGCACCACCACCAAGGCCACCACCCTTGCCGCCACCAGCTCCTCCGCCTGCACCACCTCCAAATCCACCACCTTTACCTCCTCCAGCACCCCCTCCTAGCCCACCACCTTTACCACCACCGGCTCCTCCACCAGCACCACCTCCTAATCCACCACCTTTACTTCCTCCAGCACCACCACCAGCTCCTCCGCCTGCACCACCTCCAAATCCACCACCTTTACCTCCTCCAGCACCCCCTCCTAGCCCACCACCTTTACCACCACCGGCTCCTCCGCCAGCACCACCTCCGAACCCACCACCTTTACCTCCTCCAACACCACCACCTTTGCCGCCACCTGCTCCTCCACCTGCACCACCTCCAAACCCACCGCCTTTACCGCCTCCAGCACCACCACCCTTTCCAATGCCACCACCAATACCACCACCCTTGCCTATTCCTCCTCCAATGCCACCACCTTTACCTATTCCCCCACCACCTCCAGCACCTCCACCACCACCAAAACCACCTCCACCACCACCCCCGCCCCCAATGCCACCACCCCCACCAGCTCCTCCACCAAACCCACCACCAGATCCCCCACCGAAACCTCCACCAAACCCACCTCCCTTACCACCACTCAAAAACTTCTCCTCGTCATCCTTCACGATCTCTCTCGCAAAAGCAACATTAAAGCAAATCAAACAGAAAAGAACTACACTCCCAATTCCACCACCTCTCATTTTCAATCCACTTTTTACAATCTAACTCGCGTTTCCCTGAAGAACAAAATCACATGATTTATATAGAGGTCCAATTTAATGTCATCACCTGCCACCCATTCAACACTTAAATGCAAACATTTATCTCCCATGCATCATGTAGTTGAAGGTCTGACTTTAGTTCCCACTGACTATGATGTTTCCTCTTTTCTTTGTCTTCTTACATTTGATCGATCCAATCTTCACAAACACATGCATTCGTATCGCTTTCCATGCCAAACTTTTTACAGCCATGAAATTTGTCGTCGGTGCACGCCTACCTCGTCTCTTACAACTCTTTTTCAGCAACATAACTTGGCATCCCATCCATGTTATAAATCTCTATATATAGTCCGGCCGTCTAGGTAGGTTTGCTCGTAACTCCTTGGACGAATCGTCATTTTCATCTGCCCTTCTTGCTTTCTATATTTTCGCATGTACATATTATAGTCCTATACCCATTAAAGTTCACAGCCTGTCTACCCAATTCCATCCATCGACTTGACTCAAATATCTTCTACATGAAGTCAATCGGTACACAATATGTATATATATGATCATCATTTACGACAAATACGACTTAGAAGCATGATGTATAAACAAATGATATAACATACATTCTAAGTCATCAGCAAAAGATTCAGTATATACGTAGGGCAAAAATCTCGTGATGTATGGAATTAATGTGCGATAATATATAGTTTCCATTTTTCCTGTTTGATCTCTCATGACTAAGGATAAGGTCATGATAAACCACATACATTGATACGTCAAAAACATATTGGGTTACATGTCTGAACACATAATATGAAGATAATCTGAAAATTTTTCATCGATCCTACTTACTAATAATGTACAGATAATGTGCTCCTGCAGTCATAAGATCGCGCGATCTAGTTAATTCCGCATTAGCATTTGATTCTTCTTGAAGTGTCATATCTCAATGTGTATGAATAAATGTTGAGTTAAAATCCTGATGGCGAAGAGTCGAAAATGACTTGTGTGATCTGAGTTATCATATATAAATTGGGAGCACAGATTCAAATTAACTTAAAGTCGAACAAGTCTGATAACAACCCCATGTTCTGAGTTTGGTATTTGTTGAGCTAGTTTGGTGGTTCATTTAATTTGGTAACATGGTGTTGGCTTTCTGCAGCTTCATTTTCCAGTTTTTGGATCTTAATTAAATACGCAAAAAGTTATCTCACACCCTCTGTCATCCCAAATTTGGCAATGCAGAATCTAATGAGATGTATATATGTATGTCCATATGTCAGACCTCTAAATTACTTTGATCACGGTCTCTACATGCCATTCAAGTTGGTCCTCTATACTCCTAGTAATTCTATGGTTATTTACCTTTTTAGTCCCACTAGTTTAAGCTGGGTGCAATTTGTTCTTCAAAATCCGTCTCACGCCCATTTTATGCATTGACGTTGAGTGAATGAGTTTGACTATCGAAAAACATTACAATTTTAAAATGTCTGAAATACCCTCATGTGACACTCATATGATGGATACTAAACAATAGTTGCTAGCAAATTGTGGGTGCCAAACTGTAAAATTTGTTAATACTGAAAAGTTTTTTTTAAGTCAGATCACCTCCAACTCCTCCACCAGCTTCACCTCCAGATCCACCTCCTCCGCACCGCTACCACCACCTCCAAGTCCTGCACCAACTCCGGAACCACCACCTTCACCACCTCCTCAACCTTTGCCCAATCCAGCACCAACACTAGCACCTCCTCCTAAGCCGCCACTGCCTCCTTTGTAAGTGCAACAAATTCAGAGGAATTACAACAAATTGATTTGTATCAGTCAAGTCATCTTGGTGAATTACTTTACATCAATCTAACACCAATTCTGAAGTCGACGAAGGCCGCCATACCCTTTTTTATTTTCTTCAAAATGAATATGTATTACTGTTGAGGTCTGTTGCATCCTTATTTTCCTCTACGATACTATTAGTGAATTTCTTTTTTTAATGGGAAAGAGATATAGGATTCTAGAGAGGTTAAATCGCGTGATTGTGTAGTGTGGTATTTCCTTAATTAGACCTAAAAGAACTTAACAGAGCAGAAGAAAACAGGGCAGTGAGAGTATACTGACCACCACTATCATCCTCATCAAACTCTTCATCTTTGTCGATGAAGGCCCCCACCACCCTCATCAACTCCCTCCCTTCTTATTATTCTCTGCACAGACACCACACCCATCGCCTCTCTACTAGGGGTGGCATCCCATCCCGCGATCCCGATCTCATCTCGGTCATGTCCTCTCTTGTCCCAATTATTTTTTGGGTCCTTTTGAGATTGATCAAACTCATCTAGACCCCGACCCCATCTATAGTGGAATGTGATCACGATGAAGATCATTAATCCCACCCATCCCGAACTTATTCATTTAATATATATTCTTATTATCCCGCCCAAGAAAAATTGTGCATCCGGTAAACTTGGTTTTGTTTTTGTTGAATGGTACATTAGATGTTTGGGTCTATGATTTAGTGGACCATTTTATAGGTCAATGGGCTCACTCCAAATTAATTATCTAGATCTTGGTTACTATTGGTCTAGTAGGCCAAAATTTGGTTCTAAAAGGATCGGGTCACTTGATATGTATTTCAGGCTAAAAAAATTTGTTCCCAATTTGTCTCTGATCAGCTGGTATGGATCGACGGTTGGGTCTAGGAAAATCATCCAAATCCTCAGCATTCTATATATGGAGGTTCTATGAATTTGTTTTGTTTATAACTTATACACGAACATTCTCTATGCACAGACACTCATAATTCGATGAAATGTTAAATGTAAAATGAAAAATCCCACAAAACAAGTAGTACATTTCAGTGATCATTGCAAATGAAATGATTGACATTAGGCAATAATACGAACCCGACTTGATTGCACTTGTTTTATATCATGCTCATCTCATCCCATCCTGAACCCGTTTGGGATGGGATGAGGTTTAGGGGTGGGCACGGGACGGGATGAACCCATCCCTATCACATCCCGTTCATTCGGAATCAGGACGGGATAGACCCCATCCCGACCTCGTCCCATCCCAAATGGGTTCGGGACGGGATGGGATCAACATCGATCTGTTGATAAATTATTTTGACAATTTATAACATAATAAACACAATTTGTAACATATTACAACATGTAACATAATAACATATTTCAACAAAACATAATAAACTCAATCTCTAGCATACTAAACATAGTAATGTGTAACATAAACTCCATTCACAATCTGTAACATAAATATAGACTTCATTCACAAAATGTAACATAAACTCCATTATGACTTCATTCACAAACATAACAAGCATAACACACAACCCCACATTATGTCCAAACTTTATATGGGCATCCAAACAATTGCAATTCTAAAATAAATATTAAAATTATTAATAATAAATATTACAAAATCAGTACGGGACGGGATTGGCGGGATTGAAAATCTTCATCCCATTCCATCCCATCCCATTATAGATCGGGATGAGATTAATCAATCCCAATAAAACCCGAAAAATCGGGACGGGGTCGTGATAGCGGGATGGGATGCCCACCCCTAATGAGGTCCATTCCGTCTCAAAGATAAAGAAATTGGATGAGATCGAGAGAGGTCTATCCCGTCCTGTGCCCCACCCCTATCCGCCTCTACTCTTCTTCTCAATGCGACAAATACCTCATAAGTTGTAACACTCCCACTGTATGCAATTGAACTAACATTGTGCCCCATCTACCCCAACACCCAGCCAAAGACGATGACGAATTTTAAATTCATCCCCTCTTCTTCCCCCAGTTCAACTCATCACACCACCACCCCATTGATAATGGGAGAGAAATAGAGATGGGGATTTGAGGATGTGGGCTTTTAAATGAGGAGAATGAACCTTAATTTGCTACCCAATCATCTTAAACTGAGATAAAATGACAATTCGATAGGAGGAGAGTGCGAGCATCACCTCCCTTGTTGTTTCCTTATTTCTTCTTTATTGCTCTCAAGTATAACAACAAATAAGAACTAGGGATTTGATTCTTGCTAGTGTTGATAAATAGATTGGGTGATGGTGGTTGGTTGTTGTTATTTGGACATTAAAATGATAGATTTGACTTTCACTTACAGGTGGATGGTGATGGGTTGGTGGTGGCCAGTGGTTTTTTTTTTTTTTTTTTTTTGGGGGGGGGGGGGGGGGGGGTCGATAATTGGGGGGAGAAGTTTAGAAATAATGTCTCGATACCCTTCCCCAGTTCCATACCCTTGCAAAAATAATGTAGCCAACCTCTATACCCTTCCCCAACTCCATCTCCATATCCACCACCGAGTTTACCACCGCCTCCTCCATCACCACTTATTCCTCCCTCAAAACCCCATCCATCACCACCTCCAAATCCTTTTTACTCAAGAGCTTTCTTGCACTGGTTTTGCATAGGAGAAATACTAAGAACCAAAAAGAGAATCAACTTAATATCCATATTTAGAAGCCAAATTTGACCATTTGGCACCCACAATATTCTACCAATTACTATCTGGTACTCATCACGTGAGGGTATTTCATACATTTTTAAAAATTGTAATGTTTGCTGGTAGTCAAGCCCATTGACTTAACAATCAATACACAGGGTGACAAAATTTGAAGAACAAACGAAACTCATTGAGGGTTTCGCCTAAACTACTGGGGGCTAAAGGTAAATAACTCTAATTCTATCTTGATTTGAAGAATTATCATGAAATGGTTCCAGATTTGGCCCATGCTGGTCTAATTTGATGAGTGTTGGTAACCATCAATTTTGGATAAGATATCACAATCCAAATGTTCATGGATCAGTTTTGAATTTGGAAAGGTTGTTATCAATTACAAATTTTTAAGAAATCTACTTAAAAATTGAAATGAAATATTTTTTTTATTGTTATCAATAACTGGTTTAATTAGAGATTGAAAGGAAGTGGATACAAAATTTTTAGCATATGATATATTAAATTTTGTGTTCATTTTTTTTTATCAACATTCATCTTCTCAGATCTTACCAATATACTTTTATTATTTTAGTAATTAGTAATATTTATTTATTGATAATATTTATTAATTGGTAATAGTTACAAATAATTATTTATTTTATGATTTGAATTTAGGACCTAGGTTTAGGTTGGTGGTGGGTAAGCGATGAGTGATGGTTGTGTTTAGCCAAAGAAACCCTAATTAAAAACTCATTTAAACCCTAACATCATTTTTTCTCTCTGGATACACACAGAATAAAAGGGAAAACTTACGTAGAAAAAAAAGTGGGAGGTGATAAAGGAAGAACTTTGGAATCTTTGCAAAAACGGTGAGTAAAAACTCTAATTTTCATTTTTATATATTGTTTGTTGAGTTTAGTATAAAATCTACTTGTCAAATAAATATTGCCATCATGCTATTTTTCATCATGTCATGGAGAGCACCCCTTTAATGAAATCTTGTCATCACCACTTTAATGAAATCTATTTTTACTGTTGATGGGGATATCTTGAATGAAAATTGATTTACTGTTGATAGAGACATGAAAACGGATTTATTGTGATGAACATCTTTCATGAAATCCCTTTTTTTTATTGTTGATATGGGGACATCTTTATTTAATGAAAACTGTTTTTAATGAAAAATAGTTTAATGAAAAATGTCTTTACTGTTGATGGATGGGGACATTTGGTATTTAATGAAAATTGTTTTTTTACTGTTGATGGGATGGAAAATATTCAAAGAAAAAATTGATTAATTGTTGTTGTTGTTGTTGTTGTTGTTGTTGTTGTTGATGGGATGGGGACATTTTTAATGAAACTATTTGTTTTTTTGTTTTTTTTTCAGATGGAGACACCCTTATGGAAATCGATTTTATTATTGATGGAGACGACACCTTCTTAATGAAATCTAATTTTCCGGTATTATCCCATGTTCATGATTTGATTTAGGGCTAGTTTAAAATGCAAGTTTAATTTGGGCTTTGTATTTATACAACAAGGTATTTCAATCATTTTCCTTAAATACCTCAAATTAATGAATATAGTTAAAGTGTTGCTATACTGTAGGTGTTCATATGTGGTGTGTTAGGTGTCCCAACATTTGACCATTAAGGGTTTAGTTTATATTAGAGATATTACGATTTGTCTATACTTAGATAATTTAATAATGAAATTATAGATTAATAGTGAGAATTAGCTGATTTTCTTTGCGCTATTTTCCACAACTCCAAAAGAAAAATTTATTTTGTATACAGACTTGCTTGTACATGTGTAATATTATTTTGGGTATGCAGACTTGCTTGCATATCGGTACGTCGTTCCATGTGAGTTCGGTAGTACGTGTAGTATTTAGGAAATACTTGTCAGGTATCGAACTTCGGTTGAGATGATATGACACTCGATGTGGCACCCCACTTGGGTCATGTAAGCTCCGAGTGGCTTCGATGGCAAGGGAGACACACTTGGGTGAGATGTGTTCGACATAGGAGGAGAGTGCGATTGTGGAAAATAAACCAAGAATTAGGAAAATAAATAAAACCATTGAATTGATCATAACATGAATTTGTGTATGAATTATTTTAGCATGTACTAGGTTAGATTTGAGGGAAGAAACTAACATCTCATTCGAATCTCGAATGAGAACTATCTGTCTTCCTTAAGGTGAAATGCATTTTTTTATATTTAATTGTCTCGATTTGTAAGTTTGCTCACACCAGTATTAATATACTGACCCAAATTTTGTATTGTTTTACAAATTTGGGTGCGTTTTTAATGAGTGTAGCCACTGAGACTTATCATGGTTAATTGGAGCGTAAAGGTGGTATTAGCTGCGTGGCGATAACTAAGGATTCAACACGTTTTTGTTAGATCTTTATTATCATTATTCTTAGGAAATCAGTTGTAGGGTTTAATTATAAATGCTCAGTTTTTAGTCAGAGATTTATTTGGGGATTGATTAATGTAATTTTCATTTATTTATGTTGTGGCTTGGGTTTATAATTGTGGACCTCATTTTTAGAGGAAGAATATTGAAGAAGGTTAGTAGTTTGTTTTCTGCCTTATGACTGTACCATTTAATTTGTTCCTGTCGTGCCTTGATTTTTGGACAATCTATTAATTTATGTTGTTAAAAAATCGGGGCGTGACACCTCTTATCCTTGTTGGTTAGTATCACGGTGAGAGTTTAGGGGGTTACACAGTCTCTTCATCAAAGTTCTGTCATGATTGTGACAGATTTGGAACAAATTGAAAAGAGAACACACTGATTAATGGCATATGATATTGAAAGAAGAACAAAATACAATAACTATCTCAAGTTCTTTTCGAATAGGAGCTTGATTTTCTACTTAAAACTTCTTCGCTTTTTTCCCTCTTCTACATCTCTATTTATAGAGAGATTGAACAACAAAAATTCAAAACGTACTACTGATAATCACGTGATGTCTTAACTAACTGAAATAAGGAAGATTACAGGAATATTCTTGATTCAAATTTAAACTCGCGCCAGATTTCCCACATCAATTTCTGATTTCATATTTTGTTTGCCAACGTGACATTGCCAACCCCTTTTCCAAATCCCTGTCCTCAAGGATTAAAAGAAAAAAAAAACATGGCCTGTATATGAGACCAATCCTTCCCTAACTTCAAGCATCCTACACGGTAGTCAGAATAGCTACTCATCCAATGAAAGTTAAAAACAAAAACCCAATCTCCATGCTCAAAGATAATGACCCTGTCTCCTTCATATTTTCATGAGATGAGATGCTGTTGGGAAGTCATGAAACCATATTTCTCCTCAAGAGGATGCATTGCTAGATCAAACTCTTGCAGTCCATGGTATCTTAGATATTATGCATCCCCTATATCGCATCTACGTCGACATTTATCAACATTTTTATTATTTCCAGGGATAACAGATCCATTAGGCAGACACTGCTCACACCTTGGGAAATCTATCCATTATGGATGCCCAAATTTGTTTCCTATAAAATTGAGATACCCTTCTCCACCTAGTCCCATTGTAATTGGTCTGATCATTTTCTGTAATGCTATTCCACAGTCTATTACAGGGGTAGATGGTCTGTCTGCAACCATAAAATCATAAAAATCCTTGTCCATAAGCCAAAATGCAATCGTTTTATCACCAACTAGAGCTTGGTCATGATTTTTAGCGTAGCAAACACATTTTTACATCCACCTTCTATTTGTAAGCATGTGAACAATGTCACCCATTTGCCAATCCTCACCCCTTTGCTAGAAAATTTCAATCCATTTATCAACAATAGCCATATGTTCTTGATAATCAAATCTGACACCACCATCTTGAACTGCAACAACAAATGTTGGCATTTCACAAGTATCCTTCCCAATGGTAACTGCCTCAGGAAAGAACCCATGAATTAAGTCGTTTACAAGCATTAAATAAACCACAGTGTCCACATCTGTTGCCCATCCACAGTGTTCATTGTATTTTCCAATAATTGCCACCTGCAATCCATGGTGAGTGTACATCATTGAAGTCATACCATCAAACAAATAATCAATCTCCAATGTGGTCTAGACAATGGATGAGAAAGTCCTATTTTTCTTGTGCTTCCTCTTAAATTCTTGCACCAAGTGGTTCACCATTCGGTTATCAAAATCCTCTCCACCAAAGTGGGTGTCCCCAGTTGTAGCCTTCACTTCAAAAGCAACAAAATGTCTCTCTTTAGACTTGTATTGAGCAGTGATCATGGGTTTGTCACCAAGGCCTGCGGTAACCTTGAACAACCATGGCTTCATGTCAGCTAGTACAGATGCATCAAAGAAACTCCTACCATCCTTATGCTCCATCTCTAACATTTTCTGGGAGCTTTCAACAACAAAATCTATATTGTTAAGGGTCATGTGTGCCTCCCTTAACGAAACAGAGGTTTTACATTAGGGACATGCTCAACAAAACGAACAACCCCCATGCATTTGGTTACCTTTCCAAACACATGTTTTCCATCTAGATGAGAAGTTCTAGTCGTAGTTATAAAAAACTGAGAACCATTGGTGTTAGGGCTAGAGTTGGCCATTGACAACATTCCTTTCCTTTCCTATTTCAATTCAAAATTCTCATCTTCAAATTTCAATCCATCAATAGGTTCCCCACTAGTACCATTGCAAGTTGATATATCTCCACCTTGTATCATAAAACCTTTGATCACACGATGGGAACAGGAACCCTTAAGATGGAGAGGAACACCAGTGTTGGGACCGATCCCCTTGCCACAAAGCTTTGTCTTTCCTGATTTGCAGAACTTATATTCCCTACATTCGGCTTGGTAACCAGGTATGACATGGTCTCTTGGTTCAAATTTAGTTACTCCTTCCTCAAGTGTTTTTGCAACAATTGTACCATCAACTAGCATGATTTGATACATGTCCGTAACTTCATCCAAACCACCAGGTTGCCCATCCCCCTCCCCTTTTGACAAAACTTTAATCTTAACCTTTATCCGATAAGAGTAAGTGATGCCTTGAAATTGATTAGTCCTCACTCCCTGTATCCGCATTTGTTCAAATGTTTCAAAAGCCTATTTTATATGCTCGTGAAAAGTGAACACATAAATGATAACAGTTCGAGTGAGCACATCCTTATTGCTTATATCCTCAAGGACCCCAACTGCTTTTTCTAGACACCCAAATTTCTCAAACATGTCAACAAGTGCCCCACACCTTACATACCTTGTAAGCATTGAGTTATAAGAAACAAAATCTATTGTAGACATTTCATCAAACACCTTCTATGCGCATTCCAAATCTCCACCGGGAGATGGATATGTAATAGACTTGGACTGATTAGGGTTGCTTCCATTAATTTGAGAAAATTCTAACTTAGGGAGATGATTTAACGTACCAGGGGTCTTCTCGGGAGTATGGGAGAGCTGTGTCAGGGCTTGATCTGTGGTTCTAGTCCCCTGAATTGAAGTTGAGCTCTTCGATCCAGTAACCTCTTGATTGTTCTGGATTAGTTGAATAATTTTTTCAAAACAGGCATCCCATCTCTTATCTCGAGCTTCCATTGATTGTGCTAAACTCTTCAGTTCTGTTTTCAGAAGTTTGAACTGTTCATCAAATTCTAGTTGGTTTATCTTTGTCTCCTCCATGAAAGTTTCTATCTCCTCAGATGTGATTCCCATGGTTGCACAGGTTGGTGGATCGTAACTTGCTCTGATATCAATTGTCACGATTGTGACAGATTTGGAATAAATTGAAAAAAGAACATATTGATTAATGGCAGATGATATTGAAAGAGGAACATAATATAATAATTATCTCAAGTTTTTCTTGAACATGAGCATGATTTTCTACTTAAAACTTCCTTGCTTTATTCCCTCTTCTACCTCTCTATTTATAGAGAATTTGAACAACAAAAATTCAAAACATACTATTGATAATCACGTGCTACTTGCGTGTCTTAACTAACTGAAAGAAGGAAGATTACATGAATATTCTTAATTCAAATTTAAAACTCGAGCCAGCTTTCCCGCCTCAATTTCTGATTTCATTTTTTGTTTGCCAATCTTGACAAATTCATGGTTTCTTCATATTCTTCGTGATGGAGGTGACTTTTTCCATTAAGCGAGGGCAATTTAGGAAACAAAAGTTCGACCTGCTGCAGCTTCAATGTTCCCCAGCCCAGCCCAATTTTCTTTAAAAAAGCCCAAGGTCTTGGTGAAGTCTAGTTGGGCCGAAATCCGGTCCGTTGAATGCCCTAAGAGAAGTCCTGTGTGGTGCACACACGCTCTCTCTCTTTCTCATAACCGATTCTCTTCACCCAAATCTACTTTCTACTGCGCTTGGCTCCGCTATTTGGTTCTCAGTCTCTCGATTTCGATCTCGATTGCTCTCTCATCAGCTGAGCAGGTAATTTTTTAGGGCTTCTTTATTGATTTCATAATCAATCAATCGTCGTTTATTAATCCATGTATAATTTTGTGATCGCAAACCATTCAATTGTAGTTCGGATGCCTTTCATCTTAGGTTTCTTGTTATTTGCACTGGCATAATAAACTAAAGATTCATTGGGCGATAATTGGATGACTGTTTTTTGCTTTGAATTGCAAACTCTTTAAGTAAAGGTAAAGGATAATGATTTTTTTTGTTTGTTTCATAGTACTAATGATTCCAAAAGTTGTTCAAAAATTTCTCATCGGATGATTAACGAAAGTTGGCTACTTGTTGTATAACGATTATGTTTGGTTATACCCAATATTTTAAAAAAGTGTTTTTAGTACTTAGGGGTTTAGGCTTTTCTCAATGCGTAACGGGCACATTGATGCTTAACTATGGTCATAACAAGGCTAGCGAGGATATAAAAAAAATCATAAACAAATTAAAAATATATAAAACAATCATCAATGAAAGAGATAACATGAACCAATCATAAAAGTAGTTGAGGACTTGAGGTCTTAAAGAATAACAACAATCATCACATTCAACTTGTATGCATTGAAGCGAGTTTTGGCCGCTTCGCATCAAAACAGTGGTTTTCCCGCCTTCTTATTTTAATTGCAGTTATGTTTTTTCAATATTACACTGGACTGTTAGTTGCCAAAATTTTGCTTTGCTTTGCGTTGCGATATTGTTTATTTCCGATTTTAAGGAATTGTATAAATCGTGTTATGATTTGAGGCTTGCTCTTAGGCGTAGGCCTCTAGCATTTTGCAATTAACTATTATTTATTCCTTCTCTCTTGTGAGTTTCTGTTTACCTTTTTCACTCATTTATGAATGGTTTTGAGCTTGTCTGTTATTTTGATGGATTCAGTTACTGACAATTTGATATGTTTGAAGCAGACAAGTTTGAGGAGAGAGTTTCCTCACTAAAAAAATGGCAGATCGGTTGACTCGTATTGCTGTCATCAAGGACGATAGATGCAAGCCCAAGAAGTGCCGTCAAGAATGCAAAAAGAGTTGCCCCGTCGTCAAGACTGGTATATTATAATATACATATCTCTATTTTAAATATCCCTTCACTCTTCTTTCTTATGATTTGTTATTATTTCTATGTATGCATTTGTGAAATGAAGATGGGATTTTTTCCCATAATAAGAAATGAAAAATAAATTTATATATTGGAAACTCACTTTGTTTATGTAGTTATATGGATAGATTTGCTTTGCTGAGTGTTGCGGATGTATGTGTTGGTGAAAACTAAGAATTGAACCATGTTGATCTTTAACTGTATTCTCTCATGGTTAGAGAAACAATTTAAGTATATGTCGATTTAGATGTAATTATTTTTTTCAGTTAAAAAAAGCCAAGAACTAGAGCTTCTGAGATTGCTAGCTGCTAGATGTTGATATGGATGTATTTGATGTTTGTCCCCATTCTAATGATAATGCGAAGTCGAAAACTTAATAGGGTTTCATAAAACTTTGTTATGTAACACGTTAACTTACATTACTGGCGTTGTGCATCTCTGCAGGTAAACTTTGCATTGAAGTATCATCTGCTTCTAAAATTGCATATATCTCAGAAGAGTTATGCATTGGTTGTGGTATATGTGTAAAGGTTCGTAAAAATATATTTCCTGTCTTTCTGTTTGTTGGAATCAAATGCTGAAATATTTACATCTGATACAGAAATGCCCTTTTGAAGCGATTGAAATCATCAACTTGCCAAAAGATTTGGAAAAGGATACAACCCATCGCTATGGTCCAAACACCTTCAAGTTACACAGGTTAGGTGACAGCTTACGCTCCTAGAGGATGTTAATGATTATCTGTTGTTTTCTTTAATGGAGGTAACCAAGAAGTTTAATTACAGGTTGCCAGTTCCAAGACCCGGGCAAGTTCTAGGCTTAGTTGGGACAAATGGAATAGGAAAATCAACTGCCCTTAAAGTGCTGGCGGGAAAGTTGAAACCTAACTTGGGTCGCTTCAAGGTAAGACAATTTGGTGGCAATTGTTTCAATTTTACTCGGTTCTTTGAAGTGTTGAATAATGGATTGTCAGCATTGATGTTTCCTTTTGCAGAATCCCCCTGATTGGCAAGAAATACTGACATATTTCCGAGGATCTGAGCTTCAGAACTATTTCACTCGTATTTTGGAGGACAATCTGAAGGTACTTTATTTTCCAAGTATTACATAATTTTTTTTTTGTGTCATGCTATTCAATATTCTCTTAGATGAGAGACATATTTTGTTTCTTTCCAAGTAACACATGAAGTTGGTTGTCATGCTTCACTAAAGGCACGTCATCATCATATTGTGCCATTTGACATGAATTTTGTGATAGTCATGTTAAGGCTTGTATTTATTAGTTTTTCTCTTGTATTTGAACCCTAGAAATTGCAAAGTGCAACTCCCTCTTTCATTCTCATACAGTTGGAACTTTCATATTTTTGTTATGGTCATACTAGGACAATGCTGTTTCTCGTTTACTGGACAATCTGCAACCTGTTAACACGGATGCATTATCAGTTTTATCTTCACTTACTATCTAGTGCTAACAGGCAATCATCAAGCCCCAATATGTTGACCACATCCCCAAGGCAGTCCAGGGGAATGTTGGGCAAGTGCTCGACCAGAAGGATGAGAGAGAAGTAAAGGCTGAACTTTGTCATAATCTTGACCTGAATCAGGTCATAGATCGGAATGTGGGTGACTTATCAGGTGGAGAGCTACAAAGATTTGCTATTGCTGTTGTTGCTATACAAAATGCAGAAATATATATGTTTGATGAACCTTCCAGTTATCTTGATGTAAAGCAACGGCTTAAAGCTGCCCAAGTTATTCGATCTCTGCTGCGACCCAATAGGTATTGTGTGTTGCTTTTTGCAATGTTTGATTCCTAGTACCTTCAAACTCCTCTTTTGCACTCTTGACTGAGCTATACCATAAACTTTTATTTGTATATTCCTTCAGCTATGTCATTGTTGTGGAGCATGACCTGAGTGTCCTGGACTACTTATCCGATTTCATTTGCTGCTTATACGGAAAGCCAGGAGCTTATGGAGTTGTAACCCTTCCTTTCTCTGTTAGAGAAGGCATTAATGTCTTTCTAGCTGGGTTTGTCCCCACTGAGAATCTACGTTTCCGGGATGAGGGCCTTACATTTAAGGTAACAAACTTTGAATTATGGAGGTGGTATGCCCTACTTTATCATTTTACAGTGATTTTGGTGCTTCTTCTCCTATTCAGGTTGCAGAGACTCCTCAAGAAAGTGCTGAAGAAATTCAGACGTATGCACGGTATAGATACCCAACCATGACTAAAACCCAGGGTAACTTCAAGCTTCGTGTGGCTGAGGGTGAATTCACCGATTCTCAGATTATTGTAATGCTTGGAGAAAATGGAACCGGAAAGACAACATTCATTCGGATGCTGGTACTTTCTCTTGACATTCTTATGTTCTCAGTATTGGCTTCTGAAATGCCATTGGTTCTGTAAAGCATAACTGTTCATTGTGTACTGTTCCGAGTTTCAGCATATTTTAGCATTCACTTTTTATGAGTTTGCTGAACACCTGACCCTTAACTCTCTTTCTACTGTAGGCTGGTTTATTGAAGCCTGATTTAGTGGAAGGTGACGCAGAAATACCTGAGTTCAATGTTTCCTATAAGCCGCAAAAGATCAGTCCAAAGTTCCAATCGACTGTCAGGCACCTACTGCATCAGAAAATTCGTGACTCGTACATGCATCCTCAATTCATGTCAGATGTCATGAAACCTCTTCAAATTGAGCAATTAATGGATCAAGAAGTTGTAAATCTATCTGGCGGGGAACTGCAAAGAGTTGCATTATGTCTGTGTCTTGGGAAGGTATTGATTTTTCTTAACCGAGTATTTAGATGTCATAGTCAATTCTGGTGGTGAGTGAACCATTTCAACTTCCTATGGATTCTTAGGTCTGTAGGTAATTTCTAGGATCAACTTGTTTATTGAATAATAAGAAGACCATTCCTAGATTTCTGAAGGCATTGAGTTCTTTAAATCAACTGAAAATGGAATGATCTGTAGTTGATCAGTGTATGACTATGAATTTTACTGACATTTTGTGATGATAGTAATTCTATAGTAGGAGTAATCCTCGAACTGCCCAGTCTGGAAGTTCTTGGTGGCAACTTAGGAGACATGCAACTCATAAACATCTTTATGTTATTTGCAAATTGGCACCAATGCAATTCCAATTTCAAATACTAACCATTCTTGTGGATTAAACTCATGTAACAACTGCAGTTTAATACTCCTTGTGGACTAAACTCTTGCAATCACTATGCAGCCTGCAGACATTTACCTGATAGATGAACCAAGTGCTTATCTTGATTCTGAGCAACGTATTGTGGCCTCAAAAGTCATAAAGAGGTTTATTCTCCATGCTAAGAAGACTGCTTTCATCGTTGAGCACGACTTTATAATGGCAACCTACTTGGCAGACAGAGTGATTGTCTATGAAGGGAAACCATCCATTGATTGTGTTGCCAATGCACCCCAGTCCTTGCTGACCGGGATGAACCTTTTCCTATCTGTAAGACTCAGTCCCTATTTCCTTATCTTTTACGTTGCCATCTGATTTAATTACTTTAGATTCAATATATATTACCTGGATTTACTATATATATTGCTATGGATGGAGGACACTAATAGAACATGTATGTACAAGATACTGCTATTAAAACATAGCACAAAGAACATAAACCGAACAGCAATTGACAAAATATGTTTGTACTGCTAAGCCTTAGTGTCATTTCTAATGCTAGTGTCATGTGCTATGACAACAAGCTCTTCTTCCATATCTGCACTTTTTACTGGAATTGCAGGCTAGTGAGATTGCAGTTTCTTCGACACAAGCTATAGTTTGGCCTGTTGGTCTAAAATTATATTGTTGATCTTTGAGAGTTCACTAGGACTTGAAAATCAAAATTTGATGTTTGTGAATCATCAGCAAGAAAATGTAGAAACATTGGAGGCTAGAAACTGTATTTTGATCAAACACTCTTACCTCCTCCAAAATTAATATTGTATTAGAAGCATTTATGTAGTTTTATGCGGTTCTCTATCATTGACAACTAATGGTTTATGTGCGTATTTTGAAACCTGCATAAACCCCATTGAAGTGAAATAACGGGAGTGAGTGATAACTGATGTCTATGATGACAAGAGTAAAAAAGGATAGCAAAAAAAGGCACTCCCTCAATATGTTGGGTCATTCGATCTTAGAAATGTTATTAAATGTCCAATATTTTATTGTGATTTTGGCTCTCTTATACACCATTAATCTGCACTTACATTTGTTGATTTGTTATTTGTATGGTGTTCTTCACATAATTCCTCATTTGTGTTTCAACTGTAGCATCTGGATATTACGTTCAGGCGGGATCCTACCAACTTTCGGCCACGAATAAACAAATTGGACTCCACCAAAGATAGAGATCAAAAGAATGCTGGGTCCTATTATTATCTTGATGACTAACTGAAAATTTACACAGGTTGTTGTCTTATTTTATTTCTGTCTTCATTTCTATTGCTCACGTTTCCTAAATTTACATGATTTCTCATGTCATATAGGTATTTATTTGCTGGGAAGGCCGGACGTGTGTTTTTAGGAAATACTGTTGAATCATCTGCTCTAATCCTGAAGTATTGCAGTTTTGGGCCAATCGTGTATTAGTGTTACTTTATTTACTCATGCTTAGATTTTAGTCTGTTTCCATATTTTATTCAGATTAGGCTAGTGAATTTGGATTGTTTGCTTTGCCCGTTATATATATTTTTCATATATCAACTTTTGGAGGTTTAATGAAATTGTACCGTAACATCGATGTGAGAAAAAGCACTTGCTGCGCAACCATGTATTGTTGGCTGTTAAGCATCTGTTTTAGTTGGGAGACCAATGGATATTTTCAAATTTTGACTACAGAAACAAAAAGGGTTTTTCTTTTATGAATAGTTTTTTTTTTTTTTTTGGTTCCCTGTGGTTTGTGTACATTTATCCTTTAGCTATAATTCTATCCAAAAGATAAAAGGTGATTTTGTCAACTATTACATTCTGAGCTTATAGCACAGGTTTTCAGGGCCGTAGTTGGAATGAAATGTGGATTGTTGCTTGCGGTAGTTGTAGCCAGATTTAGTTTTGATTGCTAGCGTCTTGCCTTGAAATTTTCCACGAGCTATCGATCAGTTGATGTTATGTAATGTCTTTTTTCCCTATAAAGTGCAAGATTAGAGATGCCCGAGTACAAGATGCCTCTGCAGGTTTTCATTTGGAGTGCAACTCTAGTACCGTGCTTGTATGCAGAGCTATTAGTTGGATTGGACTTGGGGGCCTGCTCATTCTTCATGGATACCCCCAATTCTGCCTGTAGACTCGACCTGGTTGGGCCTGATCTAATCTGTGAACCTAAGAATGCAGAATTACTATCTTGATGTGCCTTGATAGATGCTGGACTTGAACTGTTACATCATGATTGTTGGAGGAGAATATAATGTGTACTATACATGTGATAAGAGCTTGGCAATGAGAGGTCAAGGGTGTTGTTGCACAGATTCTATCTATTACAGCAATGAGAGGTCATGGGTGTTGTCTGCAGTGGTGTGGAAGATGTTAAAGATTGGCGATGATGACGCCGTTATGGGTTTATGGCCTTAGTCTTAGTTTTGTTGGTTACCAAGAACTGGCATTCATCTTCGAACTCCAAACTCTGCCTGGGGCTCATGCAGAAGACCAACCTTAGCTGCCAGTCGTTTAAAGCCATTTTTCGTCCATAAACAAAACCTACAATTAGTAATCCTTATCAATGTCGTGACCAAAGGGCCTAGTGAGGTATCAACACTTCATGATGGCTGCCACTGCAAAACATCATTTAAGCTCGATTAAAGCAGTGTAAGCTCTATTGCTTTAACAGCAAGGACACCACGATAACACTGTATGACTCAAGAGCCAGTCCTCACATTGAACTAATATTGTTATGCACTATTCGACATGATGTATAATTTAATAAAAAATGGGGAAAAACAAAAGAACAAGAGTGAGTGAATGTTAATGATACGCGACTTTAGTAAAATGATCATAACTTGCTCATTTCAAAATATTTTTTAGTGATTCAAGCTGCGTTTATTAGATAACTGAGAATATTACAACTTTTGTGTTTTGATCAATTTGAGAATTGGTCTCGATTGATCACATAAGTTGGCCGAAAGTCAGAAACATTATCCCATTTTCATTTTTCGGACAGATTTGTACGATTTTAGTAAAATGATTATAACTTGTTCATTTTCAAGTGATTCAAGTTGTGTTTATTTGATAACTCATAGTATTACAATTTTCGTGTTTTGACGAGCTTGAGAATCAGTCTCTATTGAGGGTTTAAATTAGTCGAAAATTACCTTGTTTTGCATTTTTTTCGTTTTGAGTTTGAGTTTCTCTGTTATGTTAAGTTATGCATATTTATTGAGTTTGGGTATAAAGGGTTTTGACTTTGTAGGAATTTTGAGAGTTTTCGATAGAGAGGAAGGAGATTTGCAAGCAACTTAAATGTGGGGAGAGATTTAGAAGATGAGATTTTGAATGGGAAAGAGAGGAACCATTATCGATTTGAATGGTGAGGGGAACAAATGGATTGTTTTTGTTTATATAGGTGGTGTGAAAAAGTTAAAAACAAAATAATGGTGTGAAAAAAATGATATGGTGGTACAAAGTAATCGTTGGCTATCAAAATAACACACAATTCTTTATCAGGAGTCTCCAAAAATATGTTGAGGAAAGCTACTTTAAAGAATTGTCTATGGTGGACCTCTAAAATAAGGAACAAAACATTGTATTAAATGGAATTGGTTGTACTGGGGAGACTTAATCATCAGTCACATTCTCGCAATGAAGGAGGAAACTAATCATGGTCCGTACTTCATCGTAATGAATGATTATACTCGTCGACACATTTCTTGTATTTAGCTTTGTTTTTCATTTGTTAAGTCAAATGATTATGTTCATATTAATAAGAATATATTGAAAATTCAAATTCATTTGTAGCAGCACCTAGTTGTCATCGACATACAATCCTCCAAAATACAGATTGCTCAGATTCTCCTTAAAGTGAGCTTTGTTTCTTGTTTGAATGGTTTAAAATGCCTCTTATTATTCTCTCTCGATTTGATTTGTAGCTCTCACTGCCATGTAAATGAGTGGATGATAAGGAGTAAAAAATGGACGGAACCCTTCGTGTCGAGGGAACGCGTGAGGACATGGGCGAGGAGGAGTGTTACCACTCATCCCCCTCTAGATTCGCAAAGGCACGCATTTTGAGGGGGATAAAGGGTCACACCCCTCCCTCGCCCATTTCCTCGACATTTAGAAAAAGTGAAATGCACGGCAACTTGTTGATACGACACCTAAAATATTTGATTTGTAACATGTTAAAGGATCGCATATATATTACAAAGATAAAAAAGATTCATATGTGTAGTGTAATCTTTTTTTATTTTATCCCTTAACCTCTCTCACTCAGATGTCGTCGACTGAGTTCAAATCTGTGACCTAGTGATACCATCCGCTCAAATGTATAGTGTAATCACTCATCTTCAAATCAATGGTTATCAATCAATAAGTGGTTGATTGAGGAAATACTTTTAGGGTTACTTGTGATATGCCCCATGGGACTAAGGGGGTTGATCGTATGTTTTCAAAATGTCCATATTAGATGATCAAATATATTGTATAAGTTGTGATTCAATGCTTTATATCTCGAACAATTCATCTCCAAGAAAATCAAAGCTCCCTGGTTCTTTGATCTGATAACACGCATGGCAGTGGCAGTGGCAGTCTCACCTTTCGACTTAGCTTAGCTGATGATGCTACTGAGATTTAGGTGGTTGAAGGAGGAGTTGTTTATGCTTATGGAGGTGTATGTGTTTGAGATGGGTGTGCATTATTCCCTTCCCTTCCCTTTATGCTCAGTGATCCATTTATACTTGTTTTCTTCATCTTCTTCTTTCTCTTGCTCTTCATGGTGATATCATCATGAGCTTTCTTCTTTTCCCCTGCTGCTGCTTTGATCTCAGCTATATATCCATTTTTACTTGCGATCACCCTTGTCGAGACTCTTGATCTCAACAGTCCAGAAGTAGTTCCTGTCAAGAGCCTTGAGCTTCTTCTTCTTCTTCTCGGCATTCACAAATCGATCCAAGCCAACCTAGCTTAGCTCAAGAACAGACTATCAAAATATTGACACTTTGAAAACAAACTATCAACGAGTGTGGATCACTAGTCTTGAGGAGAGGCTGAAATACCGATTTATTATGGCAATAATCTCATATTATCTATTTATTATAGAGACATATCGCAATTAATCCATACTTTTATATACAACTCCCTACATATTTCCTTTCATCGATGGGCTAATGATATTCATTGGTTTTGTTAATTAGCATGAATAAATCATTCGGAGAATTGCCCACATGTCCCAGAAAATGTGTTTCTAAAAAAAGGAGAATCATATTTTCATTGTCTAGAAACTCTTGGAGTTCGACCTCACACATTGACATCATATTTGCTCACCTGGTTGGAAAATCCACAAGCCAATTGGGTGAAAGAAAGACGATGTTGGTGGGGAACTCGGTGTAAATGGACAAGAAGGGTAGTGATCGATCAAATCTTGAATGAGGTTGAACTAGGATTCGAGGTTGTCTAATCAGATGGCACTAATGGTGATTGGCTTGTCCTTGTTGAACCATTAAATTAAATTGGTATATTTGTAACACCTTTCAAAGTAGTAATACTTTTGAGCTGTAACAGTCTACCAAATAATTTTAAGTCAAAACTAAATTTGGTAAAAAAAAAAAATGAAAAATAATTACACAAAAAAAGTGATATAATAAATTGGATCACCGTGATTAACATCACTTGTAGGACCATACTCTTTATGATGATATAATTATTGTATCATTTTGTTTGTGAAAATGAATAAAATTGCTTTATGAATTGTTACAACTCAAAAATATTACTGTTTTAGAGATTATTACAAAAATGACATTTTGGTATAGTAAACCAGAGATCTATTGCAGCCGCTCAAGCCGAAGAACATCGAAGGACAAGCATCTTTTAAAACAAAAAAAAAAACTTAGAAATTGTCATTTTTTAATAAATATAGGTAATGTGGTTGCGAGTTTTATAATAGATAATTACAATCAATCTTTTTTGGCTTAAATTGAACTTTTGGTAACTACTAGTTGTAAATAAATAAGTAAAATTTGGTTTGCAGAGAGATCAAATCCTCCTCTTTTATCTTTGTTCCCTATGGTTGAGTTCAGCCGGGAGTAGTTTGATTACTGAGTGAAGATTTTTGGTACCAGCTGTGGAAAAAAATCCCATAAGTAGCTCGAAGTCCATATATATATAACAAACAAAACATATTTAATCAGATTAAAACAGTAAACAAAATTGTAGTGGGTGAAAACCTTTGGTTAAAACAAAATAATTAATCTGCAATCATTATTTGGGTAATAAGAATTGCCATTGGCTGTACCAATCTATTTATTAAAAAAGAAAAACACAAAAGAAGGGATTTGAATTGTTTTTTCGATATGTCCCAAGCTAGTTGGAATAAATATGAAATTGGTAAGCTTGCAATTTGGGCGAGTTCAATCCATCCAACCCGAGATTAAGGTAGAATTTTACATTTTTGTCTTCCCTCTTTAAAACACAATCACAAATATTTTTTGAATACGGACACAAATGTAAAATTGCCCCACCAAACGGACAAACCAGGCCGAGAAGCGGCTGGAATTTCTAAATGGAAATAATGTATGGGTCCCTGCAAGAGTGAGTAGTCATTGATGATTGATGCGTTAAGATTAGGTGTGGAACATACCATTTACATTGGTCAAGGTGTGTCCAGGAACCTGTACGTGATCAGTGGAGGTGGAGACAATTCTAATTTTGAGCTAACATAATTTGGCCCAAACACATAACATGACCTTGAAGTGGAGCAGTGAGGATGAAATAAAAGCCATCTTCTTATTAATTAAATAAATAAATAGTAAAAAATAAATTTAATGAAATTATCATGAAGCAAGGATTTTACACTATAAAATAGTGCAAGCAACTCAAAATTTCTATCCATATAAATCGAAGTAAAGAGAGAGTAGTAAAAATAAACAGTTTAATGGAAAATTAAGAAAGTTTCTCGTAATATTACTTGAAAATATCTTATGTCGAGGTATGTTTGTAAACCATGTGAAAAGAGATTTGATATTTTAAAAATGGTAACTCATAATTTGTTTTCATATTTAGTAATTCAGTTACCTATTTGGGGAGTGCCGAAGGCACGATCCAATGACCAGGGTGGCATGCATGTACTCATGCCAACAACACAGATATGCAATATGTGGAATGTATATGGCCGTACCGTAAGAATGGCTGATACACTAGTGGGATGTAATGGTTTGGCCTCAATTGAAGGTTTTTTTTTTCAACTCCAAAACAATGGGTTCTTTTCGAATATTCTTTCAATTTATGCTTAGAAATGATACCTCTTGCATAATCATATGGACCACTAGGGGTGTGTTTGGTTGCATGATGCCATGAGAATCCATGAGGGGACTCAACATTTTAGGTTAAATTGATGTATCACTCCACATCCACAATTTGATTTTGTGATCAATGATTGGAATAAAAGTCTCATGAGCATGAAATCATATTTCTTTGGTAAATATATATATACTTACCAAATACATTCCATCTACAAAATTATTACTATTTTTTTTCCGTAAAAAATTACTATTTAATACATCAACTTACTACTTGATATATACAAAATTATTGTGGTGTGACAAAAGTCACCTCTCTAGTCAAGTAACATGACATACAAAAGGTACCACTCGCTTAAGTTACGACCCAAATAAAAAAGTTACAAATCTTATTAACGTGATTTACCAAGATGCACAATGCATTCATCCAAAACTAGGGCTGAACAAAAAATCGATCAAACCGATTAAACCGACAGAACCGATCTAAACCGAACCATCGGTTTCGGTTTAAAAAAACTCAAAACCGAAGTGGTCGGTTCGGTTTTCGGTTTCTATGTGATATTAACCGACCAGACCGAACCGACCAAATATATAATAAATAATATATATTTTATATATAAATAATACAATATGTTTAAAATAGTCGGTCAGTTCGGTTTTATTTCGGTTTTGGCTCGATTTTAGTCGGTTCGGTTACAGTTTGCATAAATTAGAATCGATTTGGTTTCGGATCGGTTTTGTTAATGGTCGGTTCAGTTTTGGTTTGAAAATTTTAAAACCGACCTAAGTAGGTTCGGTTCACGGTTTAGGTGAAAAACTGAACAATCGGTTCGATTTTCAGCCCTATCCAAAACACTTGGGTTCATGGAAGATTGTGTAACTTAATTAATCTTTACAAAAATTAAGTTGATTAGTCTTGAATGATCGATGCGCATTTAAACTTTTTAAAATTTTGAGGTACGCTTGGTTGAACAAAAAATCATGGATATCTAAAAAATGAGTGATTCTTGATGGCCTGGGCCCAGCTGCCTGGGGGGCGAAAATACACTTTTGCCCCCCTCCTATTTAAACACATTTTTCCAAAAAGTGGTTAAAGAGGGGGGGGGGGCAAAAGTGTACATTTTCCCCCTCCCTCAGGCAACAACCTCGCCCCTTTCCCAGGCCAGCTAGAATTGGGGCTAAAAAATATATGTGATGTCACTTTTTACTTTCTGAAATTGCCCTCGCCTAATTCAAAAAAACGAAAATTCTAAATGTCGAGGAAGTGGGCGAGGAAAACAACGAGGGAAGGAGAGAGGGGACCGTCCACCCCCCTCGGGATGCGCGCATGAAAAATGATAGCACACATCCTGAGGGGGATGGACGGTCCCCTCCCTCCCTCGCTGTTTTCCTCGCCCACTCCCTTGACAGGTAGAAACGCTCTAAAAAAAAGCTCACCCCGTACCAACATCAAAACTAGTACAGTTTTCTCTTCTTTGGGTTCTCTTTTCTTCTTCCTCCTCCTTCTCAATAGTGAGACAGAGCTTTGATTTGTTCTTAAGTTTTCTTCTCTCTATTAGAATTTCTCCAAAATGCCAAGTAGCTCCTTCCTTTCTATTGAAAATATATGTGATGATTGAAGACTCGCGCCTTATCAGCCCAGCGGGGATGCTACAACCCTAAAGTTTTACCCACCATGCTTTGAGCCTGATTTGGTGGATCTCTGTTTAAGCATAAACCTGGATCTGGTTGGAAACACTGAAAAATTAGCCCATTCAACAACTCTATCACGCTGAGCCTTTCTAGCCAGCTTGCGATCCATGTTGGCCTGCATAGACATCTTGGTCAATAAAGGGTCCAAGTTGAAGACATCTTCTTCCACAGCTTCTAAAACCTTCCAATAATTGCCAGAAGTCTTTTGATCATTAGACTTGGCCAAATTATGCTTAAAATTGGACGTGGGCCCCTAGCAAGGCGAAAGTCCAACAATACCTTTGCTTTTATCCTGCTGAGTTGGGCGAGCCGACTCGGACACCAGGTTACCTACTGAGCCGGCAAGAGAAACATGAGAATGGGAAAGCACTGGGTCTTGCTGGGGAAACTGATCACTCAGTATCGAAAACCTAGGAGACGACTTCTGCTCCTAGCAAGAGGTCACATGTGGAAGAAGACCAGGAAAGCTATGTGGCCAAACGAAAGGGCAACATATGTCCATTGAATCACCAAATCAGGCAACTCTATCAATGATCTCGCACCATTATTTCTTGCAACGAGATCTGGAAGAAGATGATTTCCCCATACTTGAGACAATAAATCAATGGGGGAATCCCAATGGATAGAGGTTACTGCAAAAGGACCCTTACTGGCAGCAAAAGTAGGGCTAACACTTGAAATATCGGTAGTCACTACCTCAACAAAAGTTATGTTGCACGAGGGTGAGACAACACTAGGCCCTGGCAAAGGTGAACCCCCATATCTTCTAACTTGCTGCTTAGGACCATGCTGAGGCACTTTATATAAAACCACCTCCTTCATAGCTTGGGCAGGCTGTTTCCAGCTCGTCCCTTCCACATCAGCTGGCACCCTGGACCCTGAACCCCAACCCACGATAATAGAAAGGAAGATTCTTTATTTATTGGCATTTTTCACCGCCATAACCCATCTATTATTGATCTTCCAACTGGCTGGGAAGGCGTTAGAGCCTGATTCCACAACTTTCTTAAGCTGAGACCCAATCCATTCTCTCATCTGCAATTCAACAAAAACTTTGATTCTAACCCTCGAGCTCGATTCACAAACAACAACAAACCTCCTCTTGACATTCGCATCCCAAATTCTTTCCCATCAATTTTCAACAAACGAAGATTTTCATATTTGAACTCCATCTCTCACCACAAGATTAAGCACAATTTCACAAGCATACAAACACAATTTCACTGGCAACAAGCATGTTAGCAATAAATAAAAAACACATGTTCTACATATGGATCACCATGTTCTACATAATAAAACGAAATATCTGACCGATGTTTAACATATATTCTATACATAGATCACCAATGAAAATATCAAGCAACTTGTTATCTTATCGATCGAACCGAAATATCTCACGGATGTTTAACATCTTCACCCAAAAAGCAGAGAGCTCATGGATATATCGTATATAACCTAGATATTTCAAACACTTGTTTAGTCTATCCAATATATTTCAACATCTAAAAGAAGTAGTAAATTGAAGAGCTTATATAGTGAAGATGATCAACATGTCAACAACATGCATGCATGCATGCTTTTCAAGTGCTACATTAAAACTGATCATTTTATCATATCCTAACATGCACGATTATCAAATAAAACAACATAAATTAAGACTAATTAACAAACAAACACTAACTGATCATCGATCGAGTTGGGTGTTCTCAAGTTTGATGCTACAAGACCACAACAGCTTTTCAATGAAAACCCAACAGATGAGTGAAACTTATATGATGAAAACAACAGCTTCATGATCACTTCTCTTACTCACATTTCCTTCGCCAACAATATCGAAAAGCTCCTCATCACCGTCTTCGTACGTATTCCCTCGCATCAAAAAAGCCTACAAATCACAACAACACCCACAACTCAAAACAAGAAGAAGTGAAATCGAAATCGTTTAATCTCTCTCCCACTCTCTCATGTTTGTTCATTTTGCTTTGTTGTTCACTTCACTTTTCATGGCCAGCCAAACACGAAAAGAGTGTGGGAGAGAGTGGTGAGAGAAATGAAGCACGTGCAATCAAATATCAGCACGTGTCCACCCTTTTTCGTTTTTTACCTCTCGGTCTCTCTCTACATCTGGTTTTGAAGCCATCGTGCGAGTTGAGTCGGGTTGGTAACTCCAGGTATGTGGACCCCACCACTCTTCATCAATCTTGCCACGTCATTGTAACACTGAGCCGGAGCCGGAGCCGGCTCCTTCTTCGCAATACTCGGCTCGGCTAATTTCTTGTCATTATTTCTTCCTTTCAAATGGTGGTTGTTGCTCCTAGCCGAAATAGGCACGGCTTCGGCTCGAGCCGGATCATATTTCTGCCCGAAAAGAGTCCCGTGGGCCAGAAACTCATGCGCCAGGTACCCGGCTAGGAGCCGATTGTCCGCTCCCGGCTCGGCTTTATAACTGTTAGCCGCCGCTGATGATGTAGTGATCGCATTTGACGCCTTGGCTTTATGTGTAGAAGAAGCGTCAAGTGGGGCGTCAAAACCCCCCTCTGCATCCTTACGCTTTCGTGACGGTTTAAGTGTCACCAAACCACGAGCGAGGTTGTGGTTCTGGTGCTGGTTCGGGTTCGACATCAAATAATTCATGCCACGTCACTACCACACCGTAACTTTCATTTCTTTTTTACCCTTCCCGGTAAAAAACTAAAAAAAAATTACCTGGTAAATAGTAACAAAAACCAAGGGCAAAATGGTAAACCCACACCCGCGTAGCTTTGGGGCCGATGGAATCGGATCTGTAGGACTCAGACGACGGGAATCTGACCCAATCGATGGATAAGCCTCACGCGGCGGAGCTTGTCGGTGGCGCTGCCTCACAAATCAGGCAAAGCAAAGAGAGGCTCTACTAATAGAGAGACGAAAGAAATGAGGGATTTTGAGAAACTCCGGAGATAGCAAGCGAGAGGTTTTGGTGTGAGGAGAGAAACTTGTGAGGCCTAGTGCTATTTATACAGTTAATCATTCTAAATGCCCTTTTTGGGTGCCTAATATTACAAAGTTTGCCATTGAGAAAAGGTTGTATGACCAAACTGCCCTTATTCGAACACCAAGCGATAAGTGGTGGTGTTTCATTGCTTTGTCTCATTTTAAAATCTTTAGGAAATAATTGAGGGGTAACAAAGAAAAAAAAGTAAACAAATTACAATAATGCCATTGCTCGTCATTGATATTTTTTACTCTTTATTTTTTTGTATAAAATTAAAATTTCCCAAATATAGAGGGTGTTGTTAAAGAATATTAAATGCTTTGGAAAAAAAAAAAGTCAACTAAGACGTGACTACCATGAGAAAAAATCATATACCTTTTTAGAGCTTTCCTAGGGTCGAGGGAAATGAGCGAGGGATGGGTTTAATCCTCCATTCTCCTTGAGATGAGCACATTGTTTTGGAGATGTGTGCTGACGTTCATCTCGAGAAAGATGGGTGGTTACACCCATCCCTCGACCCCTAAAATTTTCGACCTTTTTAATTTCCATGGAAATCGATAATGGAAAGGTGGGATTGAAGATTATGATTTTTGAGAAATTCCAAGTTTAATTTTTCATACTTATTGGTGATTAATTGTTATGGAGAAACTGAATTAAAGGCGTGTTGCATATGTAGGTGGGCGTTTTGAGTTATATGCTTTGAGACCGCTATTGATACAAATTAATGAATGATTAGCAATGTCAAGCAATGAAAATTAGATCTATTACATTTTCAATTAGCAGAGGTTCTCATCAATCATTGATTGTATTTTGTTTTTTAAAAGAACAAAACAGATCTAAAGAAGAGCATGACCTAGTTCAAGGACCCGGTGACCCCTTGATCTAGGATGTATATGTTAATGCACTTTCTAATTTTTATCGATTTTTTCTAAGCTAATTCATTCTATTTTTCTTCTCCATTTGACGCTTTTCATCTCTACTTGTAAACCATTCTAGGTACGTTAAACAATGTACTATTCCATACAAATCCCTGTAAATTGAATGTATTTATTTATCATTGGGATTCAAGATAAAAGGAGGGGTAAATCAACAATTCTCGCTGAATCAATTTCCTAAACGAAACGATCGAAAGCAAGTTTCCTATTTCTCGAAGATAGACCTACTTTCCATGTGTAAAACAATAGCCAAATAGGGCATTTTTTTAAATTAATTTTTGTAATGTTAATATAAAAAACAAATGCAAGGCTCACACTAGTCTTATTGATCACCTTCTACCATAGGAAGATTTTTAAGTCCACCGCTGGATCACTTTTCTTTATTAATGACAATTTGAATATTTAAACAGTATTAGTGTAGGGCTTATGAAACAAATCATCTAGGCAAACTACAACACATGGGTTTCCAATAAAACAGACTAAGGTTTCGCTTGGTACACTGTAAACATAATGTTTTTTGTAAATTAACGCAAATGCATTAATTTGCATTTCATTAGTTTGCAATGCATTACTTTATAGACATTTGGTATAATTAAATAAAATTGATGCAATTAAACAAGTGACTGTTGGTGGTGGCAGTAGTTGTGGTCGTGTTGATGGTGATTACGAATGTGGGCGATGGTGGTGGTTGTGGTGACTAAGCTATGATGGTTCGGTGAATGTAAAGGTGGTTGTGGCAGTGGCAGTAGTGAAAATGGTGGTGGTTGTGGTGATTATGCTATAGTGGTCGTGGTGATTATGTTATAGTAGTGGTAATGGTGGTTGTGCTATAGTAGTTGTGGTGGTGGTAGTGGTAGCGGAGAGGACGGTTATGGTGGTACTAGTGAAGTTGATGGTGGTTGTGGTATGTTATGATATCGATAATCTTAGAGGTGGTGGTGATCGTAGTAGTGGCGGTGGGATGGTGGTGGCTATGGTGGTTGTGGTGGTGGTGGCGGTTAAGCTATAGTGGTTAGGTGAATATAATGGTGGTAGTGGTGGTTGCGGCAGTGGTAGTAATGAAGGTGGTGGTGGTTGTGGTGATTATACTATAGTGGTGGTGATGGTGGTCGTGGTAATTATGTTATAGAGGTGGTGATGGTGGTTGTGTTATGGTAGTTGTAATGGTGGCAATGGCGGTGGAGGACGATTATGGTGGTACTAGTAAAGTTGGTGGTGGTTGTGATATGTTATGGTATCAGTGATATTGGAGGTGGTGGTGATGGTGGCTATAGTGATTGTGGTGTTGGCAGTGGTGGTGGTAATGGCAGTGGAGTGGTGGTTGTGATGGTTTTGTTATAGTAGCGGTGCCAATTATGGTGGTAGTAGTAAATGTGGTGTTGGATGCGGGTGATTATCTTATGGTATCGGTATTGGTGGAGGTGGTGGTGATGATGGGAGTAGTGGGGTTGGTGGTGGTTGTGGTAGTGGCAATGACAGTGGTTGTTATGGTTATATTATGGTGGTGGCGCATGATGACAAAGCGGGTGGAGGTGGCGGTAGTGGTGATGGTTACGGTATGGTGGTGGTGGTGATGGCAGTAGTTGTGAAGGTGGTGGTGGTTGGGGTGTTTATGAAGGAGTTGAGAATAAAATTGAGTAAGATGAGATGATGAAAATTTTGGAAAGTAATGTAAGAGATTTTGTCCCGCAAAGTTTTGCAGAGTTTTATAATTAGGAGATACGGAGATCTTGAATTCAAATTTCAATAACTGTTTTTCGTAAAGTCAACCAAACACCTAAATTTATGTAACCGCCGTAAACTTTTGCATATATATTCTTTTACCATATACCAAGCGGAGCCTAAATAGCTATGCAAGAAAAAGTGACACATGGATGTCAGAATTTGGAAGATATGGATGCGCATCTCATTCTTAATAAATATTGAACACACATACAATGTGAAATGCATTAGACGTTTTTATTTGAAAAATGCACATTTTAAAGTTTAAGCGTTTTTATTAATTATTGGTTTCACTGAAAAGATATTCAAAAATGTATTTCAATAATAATAACTTTACCAAAATTCGATAATAAAAAGTTAGTTATGACCATTTTAAGCTTGAGAAAAAATAAGACCCAAAAGTTTTTTCTCTTCGCCACATGCATATTCCACATACTTATTTTAAGTTTTGTTTTTCTTTTTTTTTCCCTTCTACATTTATCTTACAATTCAAAGTGGTGTTTTAGTGATCATTGTTTATAGTATATATTTTTACCTTAGAATATGTTTGCACTTCAAAATTTATTAAGAGCGAAAGTAGGGATGGTGGCGAGCGGTTCAATACAAGATATTTAACATAAATAAATAAATGTAGAGTGCCAATGGCACGAGAAATATCTTAATCTTTTTTACAACTCTAAGTAGTGTTTTTCTATTCATTGTTGAATAGGACAAATGTCAAATCAATGAATTTAAGAAAGTTGGGATATTTGAGGCTTGAGACTCATTTTCTATAATAATATGTTTGTAAATATAAAACATTTAGAACTTAGAAGTGCAAAGAAAATTTAAAAAGTTGTTGGATTGTACATGTGGCGGGAGATAATTTTTTGTGTTTTTTTTCTAAAAATTAAAATTGTCATAAATATTTACATGGTTGTCAAATTTTGGTAAATTTGGTATCGTTGGAAAATATTTTTACTGAAACTAATGATCAATACAAGCTTTGGAAATTTTAAAAGATATATTTTATTATTAAAAAAATTCTAACGTAATTCACATTGTTAGTATTTTTTAAATATTTTTTCAAATAAATGAGGCAAGAGCCGATCATACAAGAAAAAAAAAAGACATCTTTATGCACATTTAAAAAAAAAAAAACCCAAACTTCATGTTTTAGTGAATTCAAAGTTTGGAGAAAAACTCACTATCGAAGTTTAAAATTTTTTCCCAATTGATTCAAATTTTGATTGAGTTTAATCCGAAAATTTGTAGTATATATTTTTACCCCTGAATAGACTTACACTTCAAAACTCATTAAAGGCGAAAGTGGGGATGGTGGCGGGGTATTAGGTACATGATATTTAGTAAAAGAAAATGTATATGGAGAGTGCCAATAACATGGGGAATACCCTAGTATTTTATATTTACAAACATATCATTATAAATGATGAATTTCAACCCTCTAACATCTTCCTAAATTTTTAATCATAATCATCTTTTATCTCTAATTTCTTATGAATAGTGAAATATTCTAGCTTATTTAAAAGATAGACTAGAGTATTTCACGTGTCGTTGGTACTCCGCATACATTTTTTTTGCTAAATTTGTTAGAAAAAATTTAAAACGTCAAGAGTGAGTTCCCCCAAAATCTTAAATTCGTCAAAACACGAAGTTAATAGTTTTTGTAAAAATGTGCATTAAGATGCCCGACTCATTTTTTTTCTTCTTTTTATTTACTGTTATGATTGGTCCGTCTCATTTCTTTGAAAAATACTAACTACATGGAACGCATTAGACATTTTTTTAATAATAAAATAAATATTTTTAAAATTTTAACGCTTGTATTGATTCCAATGATACTAAGTTTATAAAAAATTCGACAAACAAATAAATAATTATGACAATTTTAATTTTTGAGGAAAAATAAACACACAATTTTCTTTCGAGTACATGTAATTCTATCATTTTTTTTTCATTTTCTTTGTACTTATACATGTTTTATATTTATAAACATGTCATTATAAGAAACTAATCTCAACGCTAACAAAATTTTCAACTTTCAATTATAATCATCTTTATCTCCAATTATTTATAGATAATGAAAGATATAGCTGATCTGTGAGATCGATGACTTCTTGAGAGTATTAAACCACACAAAATGTGGGTTTGGAAATTCTCCAAACGCCTTTTGTCACGTACCACTTAAACAGAAACCCACTTAAACAAGAAAACTTTGAAACCCAACTGTCAATTTCAGATTTGGCCAATAATTACAGATAGGCATTAAATTAATTTATCCACTGACTTTGTTTATATTTGAAACAAATACTATCAAATTTGTACGAAAATGCTAGAAAAATCTGATTTTTACAATTATATTTTACAATTAGAGTGATGTAACGTGATCTTAAAAAATTGATGAGTTTCTAAAGTGTTTATGAATTATTAGTAAGTCGAAATCACCAATATACTATAAACGGTACACCTTTGATAGATGAAATAGTTGAAGAGAATATGAGTTATTTTTTTGATTACTTTTCTTAAAAATTGAGATTTTTAGAGTAGATTAGTTTTAATTTTAGTTAAAAGGACCAAAACAATACAATGGTTGAGATTACTAGACACTGTGACCCTGATTTATCACAGTGTCCAGACCCTGATTTACCACAGGGTCTGAACACTGTGACACTCAGACTCCTATATATCATATGCTCGGTGCTTGATATCCCCGGACCCTTTGCTGAGACTTTAGTACAATTAAGCATCTTTACACGAAATGTTGTAAGAAACTTTATAATTTTTTAAAAAGCAAAATTCCTTGATTGGTGATTAAGCTTAAATGATTAAGGAACCCAAAAGTGATTCCAAATCATAGGTTGAAGATTTGATGAGTACGAATTAAGGTAATTTTGGGTCATTGCATGTAAAAGCATTTAGACTGATTGGTTCTTTATATGATTTTGCCTTGATAAATGGGCAAAATAAAGGCTACGGAATTTCAAATTAAAGTACATTTCTACTCCCTATTTTCACCCTACTATTTACAGATTTAATGTTTTATAGAATGAAGGATAAAAGTTGATAGTAATGGAATCGATAAGAACTATTAAAATCTCAGAATATATATATATATATATATATATTTTTTTTTAAAGGCAAATCTCAGAATATATTATAGTTTGCATCATCTTTGAATGAATATAATTTAAAAGAAATAAATAGATAAATAATGTCATTTGAAATGTGAAAGTTCCATTTTCTGTTATATTAGGATAGGTAGGATGGTCATGCTTAATACATTGGTTTCCTTGAGATAACCTCCCACAAATTGTATGAAGTAATTAAGCTGATATGGTTTGACTAACATTTAATTAATTCTTAGCATATATTGTGTGAAACACGAGGGAGGAGTAATTTAGTTTAGATGGAAGGCGCGAAGGTCTAGAGTATGAGACTTTTTGATATTTAGGATCTATAATTAAAAAAAAAATGGGGCTATTGAAGAAGATGTAGACCATAGAATTAAAGTTAATTAGATGAAATGAAGAATGATGTCAAAAATATTATACGATGAAAGGATGTCTGTTAAGTTAAAAAGAAAATGTTATAAGATAATTGTTTGACCAACCATGCTTTATGGTTTAGAATGTTGGGCTACTACGGGACAACATGTGCATAGGATGGCGGCAGTAGAAATGTATATAAGATGAATTAACGTAGTTTGATCATGTGCGGAAGAGACCAAGCATGACGCCAATTAGAAAATGTCTAGATCGGCAAGTTAATAGAGGATGTAGACGGATGAGCCGATCGTTGAAATCTTGGATGAATGCAGTGAATGAAGCCATCCATGAGTTTGAATTAGGTAAGGATATGTGAAAAGACTGCATTGCTTGGAAAACCAAAATATGTGTAGTTGAATCCGAAAGTATCGGGAATGAGCTTTGATGATGATTATAAATTGTGTGAATGACCTTTTTACGCAACCTGATCCTTGTGTTTGGGGAACACGTGAGTGCCAAATCTACTCCTTTCCATGAATTAAGTTCACATGGCTGGTTTAAAATTTTAAGAGGTAGAATGGTCATACTTAACCTAAGCAAAAAAAATAACATCACTAATAATAGATTTATTCAGTTTATCCAGATATTTTGTTGATTTTCTTTTTCTTAATTTAAGTAAAATGAGATCAGCCAATAAATTGAAATTAGTTATACAAACCAGCATATATGACAGACATATTTTCATCAGTACCCACATGGATCTATGCTAATAAATAGTAGCAAAATTCCTTGCTTTTCTTTTGGTTGTTCTCTTTTTCTTTTTTGCTTGCTTGCTTCTTATCCTTTTTGACTTATTGTTACTTTTTGACTTATTTTTCCTTTTTGATGCCTTTCATCATGCTCACCTTTTATACCTATTCTTAATCAGCTAATTGTATTTCAAAAACTTATTTCATAAATATATTTCCAATTCCTTGCCAAAATAATCCCATTTTTAAGTCTTAACCAAAAGAAAAAGAAGGAAAAAAGGTCTAGGTAGTGCTAACACTGGTATCAGATGTCGATGATCATTGTAATATAATAGATTTAGGTAGTACCAACACTGAGAAGTTCACTTGATAACAAGTTAGGCATCAATTATTGGGTTATATGCACGCATTATTGAGACCTACCAAAGTTCAGAAGTGATTATTCAGGGACTTTAATCATTCCTCTTGGAGTGAGACTAGGTAATCAAGTTTTGCAACCATGTTTTGCAATCAGGATTATATGTGACAGTGACATCGTCAGAGGAAGTTTTTTACAACCTCAAGATACACACACTCTGTGGGAATTTCATCATTTTTTCGAGATTACGCCACGTCACCTTGGTTGCAAAACATGATTACAAAAATCTGATTTCCTAACATTTTTGTTCCTCCGAGTTCAGGTCTAGCAAAAAACTCAATGTGAAGTAGTTTCATGTTTTCTGCAGATATTCTCTAAAAAGTATAGATTATCGAGTTTTCAGCATGAGAGGCACGACCTGCAATAATGTCTGTCAGTGTAATTGTTGATAATGTCAATAAGGGATGTGCTCAAGACACCAGAGGAATCGGTTGAGGTTAGTCCAATACAAACTCGTAAGCAAGTGGACGGACAAGATAGGTCACAAAACTTTGTGCTCAAAATCAACTTAAATCGATTTAAACGTTCAATACAGATCATTGCCTATGAGTTTCTGTATTACCAAATATATATAGTTGACATGACAAAGCCCCCACACTCAAACTCGACCCAACTAGCTACCATAAATTAAACCCCAGGGGGTGAAAAAACCAAGTGATATACAAATCAGCTTAAATGTTGTTTTTTCTTTTCTTTTTTCCAGCATCTCCCCTAAGCCTTTTTGATAGCGACAGACCTAGCTTTTAGATTCAGAAATATTCCCCTGAAATTGTAAGCAAACAAGTAGCATCAGTTTTCATCTAGACAAGTATGTATCATGCACAAATTTACCCTAAATTTCTGCTATTCTAGATGAGGTGGGCAATACAAAAATGAAGTATAGAAATGGATATGTATACAAACAATCTTAACAAGAAATCTTAATACATCATCGTTGATGCTTGATCTCACCAGAAACATTTTGATCTATTTCTACATTTGGTTATGTTCAAAACTTACGCCAAACCTTGGAATACAAGTAAATTGTTCAAAAAGGTATTTGGATACATATGTCAAGTGCTAGTAATGTATGTCAACAAACAGAATAAAAGCACGTGATTGGCTTGAATAGAAGTCGGCAATATGTATCGCTATGCTGGTAGAATTACAGGCTGAGTACAACAGTGAAGGACTTGGAGTTGAAACCACTGATACAACTTCATAAAGAATGCACATTACAGAATGGAAGCAAAAATTCATTTTTTGGTAGAGATTCTTTTAAACAAATCAAAATTGAGTTTTACCTCAATATTGACAGTGAAAAAAAAAGACACTTTGCTTTTCATTTTCTCCTGGCCAGCCAATTGATTAAAATATCAGTTATTACAAAATTAGGTCATGTAAAATCACTTCTTCATCTTTCATTAGAGTTGCAAAGTAAATCCATTTTCACGAAAATAAGTTTCCACAGGATGTGTGCTTCCATAAATGGAATGCAGCCTTTATATCAGATTCTTTTACCTATCCACAGTACATGCAAGTACGCAATCTCTTTGAAATGAATTGTGCATGCATTAAGGTAGCAGAATCGGGGTTGAATGACTGAAGAAAAGCAGAGCAATGCACCAAGAGTTACTTACCAGGATGAGGCGACAAAGCTGTGGAACAGAACACGGAACTGCAATGGGACATATTGGTAGTTTACCCAACCAACTATAGGCCAGAACTGCAGTCATAACCAAACAGTTATTGTCATGGGTATATCACGAGTAATTTCTTGTAAACCAAATATTTGTTCCCATACCTTCCATGCAGTCTTTTGAATAAAAGGATAGTCACTGCGAACTTTATTCAACACTAAACTCAATGCTCTTCCTACATGATAAAAAAAAAATTAAACTTTTGTACACTCTTATCTTCTACCTAGCACAATACATCTATAGTAGGGAGTCATTCAAGATAATTTGCTGAATCTAAGATAGCAATGTTGGTATTGAATCTTGCGTACAAAGATGCGAAGGGAGAAATTAGTAACCCTGCTAGTTTATGGAAGGTGGGAACACGCAGACACATAACTTGAAACTATATTAGTGAAATTTGTCCTGATTCATTTTACTTTTCTATACTTAATGTTATAATGTTACTAATTATGATTCGTACCTGAATACAGATATGGGTGCCGAAAATGATATATGATGGGGAAATATGAAATTTTTTTAGAAAAATCTAGGATTTGAGTACATGCATCCTAAGTTCCTGAAATCTAGTATCACAGAAATACAGCAGCCAATTTAATTTCTCAGGAAGAAGGATGAGAATAAGATTAAAAGTTAAAAGGAACTCATTTGTAAATAGAGAAAAAAAAACTTCTTTGATATTTTTGAGCTTATCATAAGTGAGCCAAAAGATAAAGATACGGGCATGTAACAACTGTAGAAGTCGGGGAAAAGAACCATCAAAGCTCTCTACTTTTGTTGAACAGAAGTGTTAACTATTTCATTGGATCCTAAGGTTATAAAGAATCTCCTGTCAAGGTTTTGTGTGATGGAAAAGGTAAAACGATTAGCTCGCTGCAGATGGAATTAACTAGTGGAGTATAAGGGCACGCTACAGAGCTGGTTCTTCCCTTAATGCATCTTACAGGAGACCGTGAAAACAGATGGACATGATACCACAGACAAATTACATTGGGAGAGATGGCACAAATTACTTTGTTGCCAACAAAATACAAACAATTGTAACTTTTCTTCCCTGTTTTAACAGAAATTGGGGCAGAGAATGTGATTGCATTATAAAGTTGCAATTGAACAGATTGAGCAAGTTCAAATTAACGTAAAAACCTATTAGTCTGAAAGCACCATGGAGAACAACAAAAGTCCACAGAGTACATAGCCTTTGTAGAGAAAATAAAAAGAGAATTATTGGGTTAATGAGGCCTTTCCGAGCATAAACCTTTCAAAGGATACAAATTTAAGCTCTGCCCTTGCAGACACCCAATGCAAAAGAAGCCCCAAAACTTCCAAGAATATCCTATGATTCTCGTGAGCTTCCCTGAAATATTCTCTTGGTTCTCCCAAGCCAAATAGTTCAAAATATAGCATAAGGTCCCAAGATCCAAATAAGTTTGTTGGCATCACCACTAAGGAAGTTGTTCTAATTTCTAACTATTGCATATTTCAATGAGACCACCCCACAAAACTATTCTGATACTAAGGAAATGTTTCCAAACCATTGAGGAAAGGTCAAAACTCAAACAAAGATGAGCAAGCAGTTCCTTTTTGTTGAGGCAACCCATGCAATTGGCTCCCACCTCCATCCCACTCAATTTTTTTTTAATCGGAAGGTAACCCCAAAAAACCCTTTGCTACATGAAAAATGAAATCTTGGGAGGAAAAGTTCTGGACCAAATTACTTTTGTTGGGAAATCATGAGGTGATTTGCAGCCATACTGGTCCCCGTCAAATGTGTAAAAAGATTCCAGAGAACTGATTTACCATCCCATTTACATGCTCAGCTCATCCATGTTGTTGATCAAGTTCAATTCCATGCTCTATCTTGTAGCCTCCTCAACTAGATATGGACATAATGATACGACCAGTTTCCGAAAAACTAGGACTCGCCGAACCTTATAAGATATGAAATATTTCCTGAGATTTCAGTCTCTTTAGTGAATGCAAAGATATCCAAGCACTCCCCTATCATTGTTCACCTCAGCCTTATCCACCATGTTGACATAGCCATAGGATCTGGACTTTCCGAACAACCCATCTCTATTGGAGTTTAAAAGGTAAATCCACCGGATTTGAGCAGACGATTTACCCAAATAAATATATACATACTTAAACATCCAAATCATTGTGATGCATAACTCGTAAACCCACGAAAGTCACGAGTCGTAACTTATAACTCAAATGTTGCTCATAAGTCTTACACATCACAAATCATGATAGATAATACATAGCAAGTTAATAACATAACTCAAAGGTCTCTAACTCAAATCATAAACATCAACAAAACTCAAAAAGTCTTGATTCTCTCATATACTCATGATACATTTAACTAAAAGAAGTCTTGATTTCCAAAGGGGTTATAAACACTCCTCGCTTTAGTTATCTATTTAAAATCAATAAATAAAAACTATAATAAAAGACAGTAGCAACTAAAAGTTTACGTCAAACCATACAAGAAAACTGAAGCTAGTAGAACTGAAGTCCTAACTTTTTGCACTATTATTTAAGTCATAACTTGTAATAGTGTCAATTCTCCTATTCATTAAGGGAGTAGATTACCTTCAACTATAAGGCCATAGTACATCATGAAAAACATGTTATTCCAAGGAGCAGTCGTCAATTGCTCCAACAACACCTAAAAAAAACTATCTTTCAGTTCGACAATCCATGTTTAATCTCCACACAACTTGAAAATTCAGAGGAAAAAAAAAAAAAAAAATCCATATGAACAAAGCTGTTACCTTCTTAGCAACTGTTTTGGAGTCTTTCTTTCCCTTGAAAATGATATCCATCAATTTGTGTAGAAAGTGACCAAATGGCCCTGCATATGCAAACCCATATAGCTGCAATAACAAAAAATCAAAAATTTCATAATTTTAGAACTCAAATCCAAAAACCCATCATCAAAATCCACAAATTCAAAAAACCATTTGATCAAAAACCAAAATCGATCAAACCCCATTGTGAAGAAACTGATAAAAAAATTACCATTAGAAGGAGCAATCTCCTCAACTGAAGCTTTTTGATCCCAGATAGCTTCTGTGCAGCAGTATCACTACATCCAGCTAAAACCCCAGCTGTAATTGCCTATCAACACATCAAAAAGATAAAAACTTTCAAAGACCATTCACAAATACCAAAACAAAAAAAAGATCTAAAAACCAAACAAAAGGCCAACCCACTTTGGTTCTAAGAGGGTGGGCTTGAAGTTGTATCAAATACTTCCTCCAAGCATCCTTGATGATCTCAGACATGGCTTCTCTCTCTGTCTCTCTCTCAGTCACTAGGGTTTACACAAAAGAAGTAGTGATTGTAGGCAACACAAATGGAAAGAAAAACCAATTAGAATTCCCGTTTTCTTTATGTGAGTTTGTAATAAAAATGGAAATGGAAAGATGAACGAACCCAAACAGAGGACTTGACTTGTTCCACTCCAAGGTCTCCCTTTTGAAACTAAAATGGTTCAAAAGAGACGACTTTGATTTGATTTGTAGATGTTCCGTCCATCGTGTGATTCACATGCAACTACCTTCCAAGTTGTTGTCAGAGTTGTTTTGGATTCACAACTCACATAATTTTAATTGACCAATTTTGACTTTGAAACAGAGAACTTCTATAATTAATTATTGAATTTTTTTAATAAGTGTAAAAATTAAAATTTTGTAGATCTTTGCATGTCTATATGATGATATACTATGAAAATCAAGGTTTTATATTTGCAACTTGATGATGATTTTATAACTATTTGAGGATGTTAAAAAAAGTTTTATAATAATGGGACTAGATTCCAAATAATATAACGACTTCGAGATTAAGTTTTATATGACAAGTAATAAAACCAATGTTAATGACAACTAACAATACACAAGTTGTCATTAGGCTTGGTTTCAAGAACAAGGATTCATTTCAATACAATTATGGTATAATATTCCACATTCTGGCATTTCCTCGAACGGCCATGTATGAAGGAAAAGAAGGAACACATTGTCTAAAATTGATCAATCGTGGTAAAAGAAGCAAGACCAAAATAGTATTCTCAAACCAAACATTCAGAAATCACTAAAATGAGCAGAGCTCATGATGCACACACAGAGACAAGTAAGAGGGAGAAAACATAAACAAACACATTACACATCTGATCCTTCTTCAGATGGTCTTTTTTGTTGATCACTTCAAACATACAAATGACAAAGTAACTACATGGAGGATCCTCAACAATTCATGGCTTCATCATTGGGGGCATTGGTGCAGGTCCATCTGATGGGCCATTCCATCCTGATGATGATTTAACGATACTACACTGTCAGCACTTTTAACCATTTTATGTCCAATAAATATGAAAATATTACTTTCACCTAGATATTGTTTGAAAAATTCATACCTTTTAAAGGATCGAAACCCCGGTTTTTGAGTTCAGCGTGTTCTTGGTGAAGAGCACAGTGTGAGCAACAAAAATGAACGCAACAATCACAACAAGGATTCTCTGGTAGGCCAAATTTAGTCCTTAATCGCTCTCTATACATGCATGAGTAAACCCAGTGGAATTGAACGGACATTAGCAGCCCATAGATGAAACCGTGCTTTATGCACGCTGTCCACAAACCAAACATGCAATTAGAGAACACAAATGAGCTACATAAATCCTTGTCTAGCTAATGGATACTGAATGGGGTCTAATAGGGTGAACCATATGTTACTCACAGTTCTTTTGTTCATCCACCATCTCTGCAATTTGCCCAAAGGTAACACATGGTAGGAAACATGTTATAATACCTACATCATGAAAGATTCAATTGTTATATACAGAAGATGAATAACTAACTTACAAGAGACTATAAGAAGTGATAATTAAATTACACATTCCGCAGTCATCACAGCTGCAGAACTTAGACGACCACTTTGATTGCTGATGCCCATTTTCGATATTCATGTTGATTGCTTGAAATCAAAAGAGAAAGTCTACTGATGCTAACTTGGTTTAGTACCCAATGACCATCTTTCACACACTCGAGCATTCTTATATGCTGACTTCAAACTTCACAATATTCTTAGTTTTGGTCATCAGTATATTTTGGTGTAATGGAGCCATTGCAAAACAGAACAAAATTTTTGTCATTGTTGAAGACTTCAGTTCGGGGAATTTTCTTAGATAATGTTACTGAAATACTCAACTTGGTTACTCAAATGCTCATCTTGGTCATATCAATACTTACCAACAAAAATAAAAAAACAAAATCCCAGCAATACAATAAGGCGGTTTAGCAAGGAACAACGTTGAATGCTATACTGACTCGGTTGTAACACACTCTTGGTTTTGGTTATGGTATGATGACTTTTACTGAAAGCTAACCTGATCAAGGGGAGAACAAATGTCAAGTTTCAACAATTCTAGCCAGCCATGTTTGCTAGCATTTTTTTGAGTTTTTTTACACTTCTACCCCTTCTTCTATAGATGGTGTTTGTGGTTGTGTTTTAAAGAGAAGGGGTAGAAAGTGTAAAAACACCAAAAAAGGCTAGCAAACATGGCTTGCTAGACTTACTCGTCAAGTTTTAGTCTGAAAACAAATAAATGGAATCAGCTGAGATAAGTAGCTGGAGAGTGCGTAATACCATTGAACCGTAATACAACTGAACATCAGGAATATATAGTCCAAACTAAAACAAGCACTTTCTGTGTTTCCCAACCCCTTTTGTGCAATATGTATTAAGAAGTGGGAGAAAATAAGCAGGGGAGAGATTGGTGATCATTTCATTGACTGAATTGTAAAAAAAACCCATCACAAACATACAATTCCTTTGCCTCTCGACTCTCTCCATTTCTCATCAATTACACAACCTTCTTTAGTGGCACTCATCCTACAACCCCCCGTCTGATGAGCAGGAGCAAAACTGCGTCCAGTGCTCCTTCCTTGATGTCATCTGGCTCCCCTCCCTCAGTGATACTGCTGTTCAAAAGTATTTATTGTATTATGGAGCTGGCTTGAATATCCCATGTCCGATCCTATATTCATGGACTTGTCAAGAAGAAGCCAACTTCTGTGATACTATCACATCATGTTTGTCATGCAATTTTAACTAGAGATTTATTTGCTGAAGGAAATAAACATCTCACAAGAAGAAACAAAGGTGATTTATATTAACCAAGTAAATCACAGTTCAATTAGTGAAAAATTGGTATTCCACGATCAACAAACACATATAATGCTGACAAAAGTTACCACTTCATTACAGAAGGTATATAGGAAGGAAATGCAAATGCAGTACTCAAGGTCCAAGATCAAATTGCTATATTCTAAAAAATCTCTAAACTATGAAATGTCCAATAATTTAAAAATTATAAGGGTATAAGTTGGACTGTAAAGCTCATGCACAAACAGACATGTTTTCCATGAGGAAGAGAAAATATGAACATATTTGATTTTTTCATTTATTTATTTGTCTTTATCATTGTATTATTTTGTTCGAAAAGAACAGGTTTCTAACGATCCTAAAGCTTTTACATCACACTGAAATTAAGACTTTTGCAACTGTGACGTAGAGATAAGTCAAATAGTCCCAAACTAAGGACTAAGCTCGCTGAATGAGTTGCTACCAAGATGGCTAATCCTTGGTGCATGTGTGCTCAAACTAGTTTTCCTTGTAGGCACCAACAGTTGCTTCATCATTTTTCGGAGTAGGTCCATTCACAACTTGTCTTCCTTTTCCCAATGGATAGAAGAGATCAAAACTGTTTATCTTGATAAAAAGCCAGTAGCTGAGTAATCTTCATCCAAACTCGCTTTTTTGTTCTAGAAGCAAAATGATCCGCAAAGTTGTAATTACCAAAGCAACTGCAGAATAGTTGATATTCATTGTTTGCGGAACTGGTACGTATAACCATAGACTGTGAATACTTTCACCTAAATAAGTATGACTCAATAAATGTATGCATAGAAAAAAAAAATAAGTGAAGTATCTGAGCTCCAGTTTTTCAGTTCAGCCTGCTCTTGGCAAAGATAGAGTGAGCCAAAAAAATGAACACATAAATCAGAGCAAGGGTAGTAGGATAGTCGACCATATTTTTTTCCCAGTTCTGCTCACACCTATAATTAAACCATTAATTGATCACAGTACTTGTTCGTTCCTCAATCTACAATGTCTACAGTATAGAATATTCAACCGTTATTCACTGGAAACTGGAAATGAATTATAAGGGACTTAAACCAGTCGAAGTTAGCTACATATTTTCTGGTCAAGTGCTGTGTGCACCTTACAACATTACGTTTGTCCTAAAACATATCCCTCGTTCTTAATCATAATAATATGAAAATTGTGAGAAGATATAAAGTAAATACAATTTCGATTGGTAGACAAAAAATAAAAATACTACTTTTCATTATGTTTAACATTTGTACAAGCAAAACCCAAGGACTATTTCTCAACCCAAACAACAAAAAACACTTAACGAGATAGTCATTTTTCAGTGAAACTCATGCACAGACAAACATCTTATTCCAAAAGGGAGAAAAACATAAAGACATTTGTTCCTTCTTGAGATAATCATTTTTCATTGCTCAATTCAACACTTACAAACATCAAAGTAACTAAATGCAGGATCCTTGAGAAATCATCGCTTCATTGTTGGGGGCATGGGTATAAGCGCAATTGATGGACTCCCAATCCATCCTGATGATGTAACAGTATACTGTCAGTACTTCTAACCATTTTATGCTACAATGAATATGATGCTAAAGCTAAGTATGGAACAATGGATGTGTGTCTAGAAAAATAATACCAATTGAAGGATCGAAGCCCCGGTTTTTTAGTTCAGCATGTTCTTGGCAGAGAGCACAGGGTTCGCAACAAAAATGAACACAACAGTCACAACAAGGGTCAGCTGGTAGGCCAAATTTAGATCGAAGTCGCTCTCTATACATGCATGAATAAATCCAGTGACATTGAATGGACAATAGCAGCCCATAGATGCAACTTTGCACTATGCAAGCTGTCCGCACAAGAAACATGTGATCATAGTGAATAATACGGTGAAGACACTTTCAAATCTGTTCCATAGAGATCTTGTTAGTGAACTACGTATATTACTCACAGTTGTTTTGCTCATCCACAATCTCTGCAATTTGCCCAAAGGTAATGCATGGTAGGCACCATGTTATGATACCTGCAATACAGATTATTCAACTGTTATACACATAATATGAAACTAATAAGACTATAAGAGACTGAACCGATCAAAGAAGTGATTCAATTACACGTTACACAGTCATCCCCACAGCCGCAGAACTTAGCCGACCACTTTGCTTGCTGATGCCCATTTTCAATATTCATGATTTGATTGCTTGAAATCAACAGAGAAAGATGATACTTACTTTAGGACCCTGATTACAATCTTTCACAAACTTCTCCAGAAATTTCACAATATTCTTTTAATCAGTATATATTTGTTGTAAAAGATTATTTGCTAAACAGAACAAAATTGTGGTCATTGCTGACGAAGACTACAATGCAGGAAAGCCTCGTAGAAAATGTTACACAAATACTCACCTTGGTCATGTCACTGCTTAAAAACAAACATAAAAACAAAATAGCAAACTCAACAACATAATAAGACTGTTGTTAATAAACAACATTGAAAGATATATAGCTCTGCTGTAAACACACTTGGCTTAGTTTATTGTATGATGACTTTCAGGAAAAACTAAACTGGTCGAGGTGAGAATGAATCTAGCACATACAGATTACTTTGATTAGATTTCAAGTTTTAGCTCAAAAACAAATGAATGGTATTTGCTGAGATCAATAAGAGTTGATAATGCGTGAAATACTATTGAACCATGGGTTAGTTAGCTGCTACGCAGAATTACAATGGTCATCCGCATGAAATTGACTTTGATCGGTTATATTGATTGATACATGTACAAATACTAATTTCATTTTTCTTTCCTATGGTTATATTGATTGATACATCCATTAACACAATGTTCTTGGTTTATGGAGTCGCTGTTCAAGAAAACATAATTCTTGAAATACTTGACTGAAGGGTTCAAATGCCAGGAAATACACGCCTTGGTCACATTGATGCTTAAAAAGAAATAAAGAAGCCAAGCAGGACAACAAGACATTTTTTAGGAGGGAATAACATTGAAATGTATACTAATTCAACATATTTTGAACCAAATATTCAAACTAGAACAAGGACTTTAGCTCCACAAGCTAAATAATTTATCAACAAATAAGAAGAATTCAACATATAAGTAACTTTCTTTAGGTATTTCTTTGCTTGTTCAATGACTGCGCGATCTTTGTGGAGAGACAATAAGCAGTGGACTGAATAGTGATCATGGGATTGACTCCAACTGCACTGGGTAAAACACTCCCATCACAAACAAATAACCCTTCTGCCTCCCAACTCTCTCCATTCTCATCGACTCCACCATCTTCCTCACTAGCACTCATCCTACAACTTCCCATCTGATGAGCAGAAGCGTAAATGGTCCAATGCTCCTTCCCTGACAACACCCCTCCCTCAGTCGTAACTGTATCCAAGAACTCCTCTAACTCCTCCTCCTTAATCCCCTTGCACTTTATCCTCTGCCCATCATTCCGATGAGTACCAACTTCAACTGCACCCGCTGCAACCAAAATTCTCAAGGCCTGTCGTAGCCCAACCTTAAGGTTCTCTTTATCAATTGCACTTAATCTATGACTCACCCTTCCTTCCACCTTCACTGTCCCATATCCTTGATCTCTTATCAGTGCAAAAAGCTGGGCTGTTCGTGCGAACTTTGTCACACGCACTTTCATATCTAGTCCAGATACCCATGGGATCAACGAACTAAAACTACCAGGTCCTTGTGAAGGAGTTTCTATGATAGCTCGAACTTCAGATTCCTCTGACATTACCTTGTGCACTGACGTGATTATTCCTCCCTCAAAGGTTTTGCCTCTCAAGTCTGAATTATCTTCTGGGATGTAGCCCCATGCGAATAAAACAGGATGGAGGTGAAGGTACTTCCCGATGTTCGGGTTTTTCAAGCCACTGGAGATCATTAGCGGAGGTGTCAAGAGAGATCCACATGCAGAAACTGTAACTTTAGCCTGGATTTGTAGTTTCTTTGTGATGCTTCCATTCGAAACTGTCGCCAACACTCCCACACATTTCTTGTTCTTACCATTACTGCACTTATTGTTTTCTTCTAATATGAATTTCTTTGCTTTACATCCTGTCAAGATAACAGCACCACTCTCAACAGCATCAACTAGCCAAGTAGAATCAGTTCCTTGCTTTTCTCCAGTTTTACATCCATAACAACAAGGACCACAGTAATGATTTTCGGAGGAATTTCTCGGAACCTTCTCAACTTTCAGACCGAGATTCTCACACCCTTTTCTCAGTACTTGGTTTTGAAATCCTTCGTATCTGCAATTCTCCGTGACACCAATCCTCTTGCACACTATGTCCATAGCCGATTGATATTCAGAGCTCCCAAACAATGGGACCTTATGGTTTTCGCTCCAGTCCTTTAGTACACTATCTGGAGTCTTAATGCATGCAGACCAATTCACAGCTGATCCCCCACCAACTGTTGATCCAGCAAATATCATGATTTTTCCATTGTCAGTTGGAAGAACTCCACCAGATTCATATAGTTGATTCAGTGAAGGGCCTTCCAGTAAAGAATACTCATCCGGTGTAAAGTAGTTTCCTTTCTCGAGAACAAGAACCTTGTGACCAGATTTAGCAAGAACACCAGCTGCAACTCCACCACCGCAGCCAGAACCAACAATTACAACATCACATTCAATCTTATACTGATCTTGATTGGTGTCTTGGGTAACCTTAAGACCTTTCTCAGTGAGGGATCGTAGAAAGCTTGTGTCAGTTTCGCGCACCGTGTCTATAAGTCCCTTAGATAGCCTTTCCTTCTGTGTTTTAGATGGGTGGTTGTTTCTTTCATCAGTGTCATCTATGCTATATCCAATTGCATCTAGTATCGGGTTTTCTGCATTCTCGTCAGTCTGCATCAAAGATAAATGAATAACTAAACCCTTTAAAGACTTGAAATTCACTCTAGCTCTAATGAGCTTAATTTTTCAAATAAGTAATCCAGGTAAATAAGATGTCCTGTTTTATCAGACCCCATCACTGTTTGTCTTGTTAAGTATCAAACCTTAAAATCTTTCATATTAATTGGATTTTGCTCATACAGGTGAGATATAGTTTCCAGTCCATTTCAATGCAGGTACTCAACAACGAGGCAACAATGTAGTCCACATGGTGTAGGATCCGTACACTTGTGAAATTTGACATACTTTTCGCAGAATAATCTCTTAACCACAAAAATCAAATTTAGAAAAATTTACCTTGCACCATCAATTCAGGTTCACAAGTTAGAAGGACGACTTACATAACTTTTAAACATTTTATTAGCACGGCATACATCAAAATGGATGAAATTTTGAACTGACATCTATGTTGAATAGATAATAATCATCGTGAATCTTGTTGGATTCAATCACATGTCATGGGACATACCACATGATATCCAAAACATCGACAAGTAACTGGTCCCAAATCCCAGTCCCCATCCTCATCCCACCTTCCTGATTTATATTTCTAATATTGCCGTCAAAGGAGACTTTACACTTGCTTCCTGAAATGGTTATCAAATCCACAGTAACTTGATCTCTTATGTGAAGATGATCTTATTATCCACCCACTATGTAATCTACCCTCACAAAGATTTTGTTTATATTTTCACAAAATTTAAGTCAATTTTTAAGAATAAAAAATTTCACAATTGGCTTATTTTTCAATAAAAGACTCACAAGTGCCAATAAAATCAACAAAAAAAAAGAAAAAATCTTAAAGTCCCATGATTCCAACCAAACATAAAACACAACCTAACCAAAAAAGATTAAACTTATAACAGTTGAAGTTTAATAATGCTAAATAAGAACAACTAACCTGAGTGTAGAAGGTGAGGCAGCAAATCATCTTAACTGTGGCAAAGGCTACCCTGAGAGGTGCCATGTACCTTTGCCTGGACCATTTCTTAAGTATCTCTTCTCTCTTCTCCAAAGACAAATCAGAGAACTTATTGATAAATGGGAACCTCCCAATCAAACATGAAAACCCACATAACAATAGTGTTCCCAATCTTGTTGACATCATCACTAACACCAATCTCACCATGAACACCGCTTCTGATAAGCACTTCCTTGCGATTTTCTCCGCAACCTGTATCGAACAAATCAAACACAACACAATATAAATCATAATCATAATGAAATATTACAAACCATAACAAAGTGATTAAAGCTCACCTCATCAGGGACTGGATCTTGAGATGCAGAGGCAAGAAAGAAGGATTCAAGGGACTTGGAAAGTGGTGTCTCTAAATTTCTGATTTTGGGAGAATCTAATGGTATAGAAGGAATGAAAGCCTCACATATTGATGAAAGAGTTTTCATCTCAAATGAAGAAAACCCATGAGTGTATTTGGTTTGTCTCCTCCCCCCTCTGAGTAATGGGTGACCCTCTCTTCTTCCTCTCTTTGGCTTCTCTCCTTCCATAATTGTCAAAAAATTTGTGTTGAGAACCAACTATTTGGAGATATGAATGACAGTTTGATGCATCAGAGTACCATTTATTTATATGACAAAGGTTTCACATCAAGACAATATAACTCTATCTAAGTAAGTGCCCCACCACCACCTACCATTTACAACATGATTGACTGGCACACAATCTCTTCATTTATTTTGCCACAACAACATTGCCCAAAGTATCTCTATAAACAGCTCTGTATCACTCTAATTCTTCTAGTAATCTAGCATGTTTACATCTACCTTCCTCAAATGTCCCAGTAAAATTCCGGAGGTTTGTTGCTCAACTTTTAAGCGTAAATGGTAGGTGCTTAATTTAGCTTGCACTCTTAAGTTAGACAAGGCGCATACTTATACGGATGTTCTCAAGATGATGAAATAGTTGGACTCTAAAAAAAAAAAAAAAAACAGCACCCTCATGCAAGATTAACCTCCTGGAATCAATGCTGATAATGTGTGAGGATTCAGGAAGGACTAATTGGTTAAAAAATCTGAATACTATGAGCTTTTACATCGATGTGGAAACCTTATTCATGCATGTAACAACTTTCCAATGAATTTCAATTTAAACTCACTTATAGTTATGACAATAATTGACATTTTGTAAGATATGTTTAATTTATATAAAAACAAGTCTCTTTTTAAATCTTTAGAAAATACAAAATTTCAGTTTTAAAGATCAATCGTATTTGGGTGCTACAAAGTGTATCTAGAGTTCTGTATACACATCCAGGCACATGAACTCAGTGTCCTTGCTGTGTGAATGAAATCCACTTCTTTTTAATCATCATAGATGTCTCTTCTTAAATTATGTTAGACAGAGACCAATTAATAAGGTATTCAACATGGCAGTTGAGAATCGTTGTTGATAGTATCGACAACCATAAAGAGATGATATAAACTCTTATCAACACTAAATTTAAAACCAACCATGTGTACTTGTAAATGCTCCATTGAAGGAACCCATAACCAGTAGGATCTGTAGACATTAAATACTGTGATCAAACATGAATATCGGTCTGCAAAAATTATTATTTCACCAAAATCTTCATCTAATATATCCCCGACATAAAAGATTAAAAAAAAAACAATGGGCATTCCTATATACTACCAACATTTATAGCACTAATGGAGCTTATTCTTAGTTGAGACGATCTATCAAGAAAGAGCAAAACTTTTCTCATATTTGATGACAGGGGGGGGGTTGGGTGGGTGTAGGCAGAAAAAGGATTCATAAGTGGTTGTTAATGGAGTTGAAGTTACCAAATTATGAGGAGTCTGTATCAATTTTTGCCTAATTGCTCCACCTGTTAACATTTAGCGGAATTTAGGTTTCAATAAGCTGCAACCACATAGCCACTGAGTCGGATAATAAATCAGTGAAGGATATGATATCCAACGATACCATTTGCCAACAGACAAATCAGTGAAGGATATGATATCCAACGATACCATTTGGAACAGACAAATCTGTACTATGAATTAATAGTAACGTAGGCTTGAAATCATCACCAATAATCTGTACTAACACCAATAATGGCTCACATCGTTTAGATGAAATGTTTGTATAGTTTCAAACATTTGCTTGTAGATAGAACCAACAAATTTACACATGCATAACTATATCACTACATCAAATTGGCGTTTTTGTAACAAACCTCAAAATAGTATCACTTTTGAAGTATAACAATTTTACACATTTTCACAAACAAAATGATACAATAATTGTATCACCATGAAGAGTATGGTTATAAAAGTGATATTATTCATGATGATCCAACTTATTGTATCATTTGTTTTTGTTACTGTTTTTTTATTTTTTTTTTACTAAATTTAGTTTTGACTTGAAATTGTTTGGTGGATTGTAACATCTCAAAAGTGATACTGTTTTGAGAGTTGTTACAAAAATGTCAATTTGGTGTAGTGTATACAAACCACTGTAACTTTATTCCTCTAATTGATATGATGATACATCAAAACGGTCACACCCCGAGCTGTACACATGTCATGATGATCTTGAGAAACTACGGGTTCAAACAACAACCCAATACGGATCCAGCCCGAGCGGTTCTCAACCCGCTCAACTTCGGCCCGTCAGACAGGCCCGGACTCTCACATCATGCTAGGCCCACACGTCTCACAACTATCCTCGATTCCCATAAGCCCTTTTCAGGTAAGTATCTGGATGATCTACTTCGACGGGCAACCATAGTTGCTATTTGCTTCCAACTAGGAAGCAAACACCAGAGTATCTTCCACACAAGGAAACTCCCTTCCACGGAATGCTTTCGGATTGGGAACTATCTCCCTCGTATCTAGGAGCACGAAGCTAACAGGGAACTTCCCTCCTACGATGGTCTGGTTAAACCAGGACTCCTTGCACTATAAATAAGACATGAGGTTGGTAAGCTAGGTACGCTACAAATTTCTTGTTACAACATTACACCTTCCTCAGATCCTTGTCTGATTTTAGCATCAGAATGTCATCGGCCACCCCACGGTAGTTTGTGGCTCACGTGTGTTACTTGTGCAAGTCAAACAGGTCAGCGAGACTAGGTCAGAGCAGGGAACGAAAAACGACTGCATCAGTTTGGCGCCGTCCGTGGGGACGACATAGTTCTTAACTTTACACTAAGCGTCGTCTCCTACCAAATCCCAGAGAGATGGTGACTACTAGGTCACGCAACAACGAACCAGGGGACACGTCCAATGCTCCGACTGTCCCTATACCAGTTCCTGCCATGCACAGGCAGCCTACTCATGCCCCTGCACCAACGACAAACCCTAGAATCGAGGTGCTGGCATCCCAAATACAGCAGGTTATCAAGGCGGTGAAGACATTCACAAGACATAATCCACCCGTTGCTGATGGAGACCAGGAACAACACGAACCTCCACCTCCAGTGGACGATAGGGAGCAAGCACAGGAGAGCCAAGCCCCCTCTAGTTCCTATTGGACTAAGGGAGGCAGTGTAACTAACGCTGATCCAATCGCTAGGACAGAGAGGCTCGGCCCCGGGAATCCCCTCTGCAGAGGAACGCATGATTCTGACGTCCTGTATCGCCTCTTCGTCCCACCATTCATGGACCGGATAATGAACGAGGCTCTCCCAAGGGAATTCACTCCCCCGAAGCTAGATTCTTACGATGGGACCAACGATCCCTTCGATCATATATGCCACTACCAGCACGTGATGGCTTTCAAGGAAGGATCTGAATCCATCATGTGCAGAACCTTTCCTACCAGTCTCAAAGGCCTTGCATTGATGTGGTTCCACAGCCTTCCACCGAAATCAATTGATTCTTTCAAAACAATGGCAAAGGAATTCTTGATCTGCTTCGTCGGAAGCCAGCGTTTCAGAAAAGACCCGCACTACATATTCTCTTTAAGGCAGAGGTCTGGCGAGACGCTCCGAGAGTATGTCACACGCTTCAACAAAGAGCTGACCCTCATCCCGCACTACATATTCTCTTTAAGGCAGAGGTCTGGCGAGACACTCCGAGAGTATGTCACGCGCTTCAACAACGAGCTGACCCTCATCGACGGGTGCAACGACGATACAGCCATGACGACCTTCACTACGGGCTTCAGATAAGGAAAGCTCTTCGAGGACCTCACCTTGGAGCCCCTTCTGAACATGGCGAAACTCTTCAAGAGCGTTCAGAGACACATCACCCTAGAGGAATCAATGAAAACCAAGAGGGAAATCAAAGGCGATAGAAAGCCCTCTGTTTCGAGGGATAATAAGGAAGGTAAAAGGCACGAGGAAAAAGAGCGGAGCAAGAGGAAGCGCACTTACAACAACTGGATCCTGATTGTCCCAGGCCAGAGAAGTCATCCGACTACGTTGGATCCAGAGCCATGACACCCCTGAATGCTTATCTGTCGGATGTACTCAACTCCATGAAAATTGGGAGGAATTGAAGTGGCCCCCGAAGACACGTGGGGACCCTGCCAGAAGGGATAACAACAAGTACTGTGCGTACCACAAAGAAGGTGGCCTCAACACCATTGACTGCAAAAGTCTGAGGTATGAAGTATAACACTGGATTCGCAAGGGCAAATTGAAAGACTTCCTGAAGTCTGAGAAGCATCCAAAACATACCAGGGACATAGGGGAGTCAGTCAAAGAGGTAGAGAAGGAGACTCCTGAGATAATATACGTCCTTCAAGGAGTTGGACCGAATGAAGACCAGTTGCACAGATCCCACAAGCGGACTCTGTTGGATATGCGGACATAACCCGCGGACGAGGACATACGCGTTTGCTATTCAAGAATTCAGAACCCCATTCCCACTTTGACCTTCATGGACAGGGACTTAGACGGAGTCCGAACGCCACATAACGACGCCTTGGTCATCTTTGTGTCCATCGCAAAGTGGGAAGTGAAGAGAGCCCTCATTGACACAGGAAGCTCGCTCAACGTTCTGTTCTACAATACTTTCCGCATCATAGATCTCAATGAAGAAAGCCTAACGCCATCAGAGCACCCACTGATCGGGTTCAGCGGGGAGAAGTGTTTCCCCATCGGAAGCAGCTAAGGAAGGTCCTATTTCTGGACTTCATGGTGGTAGACACACCATCTTCCTACAACCTCATCCTGGGAAGATCGTGGCTACACCAAATGGAAGCAGTGGTCTCCATCTTTCACAGTGTGTTAAGTATACTGTTAACTACTCAGAAGGGACAATATGTGGAGATCAATCTACGACACAAGGCTGCCACTGCACCGCACTGAAACATATGGAGTGCTCCCAGATCTAGCTACATCATGCAAAGTAGTCTAACCCAATGCAAAGCCTAAAGACGGAAAGGGCACCATTTTCGAGCGGTACAGGAGCAGTCAACTCTCCTGCCCAGCGACTCATAACAGCAATGGCAAGCGGGAACACATCCCCTCAACATTTTGTTGGCGCGGTGATCCACCTCTCTGCAAGGTTTGCTCTTCAGTGACCTATGCAACGCCTCGACAATCCGCTAAATGATCCGCGAAATCTATCCAAATTCGCTTCGAGGCCAAGATCGGTTTATCTCCATCAACAGTTAGTTTGCTTTAAGTTGTATGTTTCCCTTTCCGTAGTCAATATTGAGTTTATAGTTCTTAAGAAACTTATGTGATTCACAATCATTTAAGAAATAAAACAAGAATTTCAGAAACAAACTCTATTGATTATTGGAAAGATGTAACAACAAACACCTTGAAACGGATACAAAAAAACTACATACTACGAACGCTCTGAGGCGAATACCAAAAACTATGCACCACGGGCATAGGATCAACATGGAGTGAGGACTTGTTCGTACTGCTCGACCTCACAAACAACGTGAAGATACAAACACCAACAAATATGGTATGTGGGGGTACAAAATCGGCAACCAGGAGTCCCACAACGAACCATTACCAGACACTGTCAGTTCACACCCTAAATTTGACAGAATGGAAAACCTAGGACAAGTATCAAGTCACCACAGGTAGAGTGCACCTTCCGCTCGCGGGGGTGAGAGGGCGTCCAAGAATCAATGGCCCATTCCATGGATCATGTCCAACTCCTCTTCGTCTAAAGATCCCGAACCCCAGCACGAGGCAGGGAGACAAGGCTAATCAAGAAGTGGTGGAGGCGACCACCACAGAGTTGGACGCAAATGCTATCTCTGAGATCAAACATTCATGAGCAACGATAAGGCATGTGCTCATAAAAGACAAACTCTTCCCTTGGAAGGGAATTTGTACTATTTCTCCGCGATATGAAAAGGAATTATGAAACCCCAGCAGATCAACTACGTGCCCACCCATATCAAGTGACCACGCATAATGACAACTTTCGCCTTGCCTAAACGACATAAACATCCGAACATTCGGAAACTCAAGAAACGAAGATACAACTTCAGCCTTTGGAAAACCCAAAACATCTTTTTCAGCCTTTGAAAAATCCAAAACGTCTTCTTCAAACAAAAAACATTATAGGAGATAAACTCTACGAAAGATATTGCCTACAACGATTGGGAAACACCATTATATAGACGTAATGGTTCACCAAAGCACTCAAGCATTAAATGTCAATCATTGAACAACGTTTGAAAAACAAGAAGATGACAGTTCCCAAGCAAACTACGCAGAACACGTCAATCAATTAACGGCGTTGCACGCAACCCCATCAATTGAGGGGGAATAATCGATATTCAACCGTCACGCAACCTGCGTCGTACACGTGTCACCGCACAATCTACATTGTACACACAACGCACCGTACAGGAAACCCTAGCCTTTCCTCTGCGGGCCCGTGGGCCCAACCTGATAATCAAACACCACATTGTCATATGCATGACACGAGCACCGAAAGATCCTAGTCAACCCTGGCATACGGAAGGTAACTTCCTCCACACCATGTGCCACGGCCCACACGGATGGATCGGGTTCAAACGCCCCTTAACAAACGGAACCTCCTTTCAAACCAGGCAAGCTTAGTCAGCCATGATTGATGACGATAGCTTCTAGTTCATTCCGATACCTAGTTCGTCTAGCATGGGCATCGGCGGTTTAGGAAGTGGGAGTCTAATTAGGGCTATCACACCTGGTGACGACGACTTGCCAGGGATCATTGCCCCCTTCGCGGACAGTAATCGTCGAACCTAAGCTGGTAAGCCTAGTTGGTGACGACTAGTGATGAAAGTTTATGATAAAACTCTGGACTTGTAGCTCCTAATGCGAGGGTGTAGATAGTCCAAAAGGTGGGAGGCCAGTCAGTCCCAAACTGATTATGTCGGCTTGCTACGGGACCACCGCTCTTTAGCGTGGTTGTCGAATCACCAACCCTAGACTTGTAGCCTCAGTGCAAGGGTGTAGATAGTCTAGAAGGTAGGAGCCCAGTTAGTCTTGAACTAATCTCGAAGGTTTGCCACGGGACCGTTGCTTTTCAGCGCGGTCGCCGAAAAATTCTCAAATTTGTAGCCTGGTACACTCAAGTGTAGATAATTTGGATGGTGGGAGCTTAGTCAGTCCTGAACTGATTCCAACGGCTTGCCACGAGACCACTATTTTTCAGCATGATCGCCAAACCCTCTCGAATTCTTAGCCCCCACCGCGCGGGGAGGGTGTCGATGGTTAGAATGGTGGGAGCTTAGTCAGTCCCAAACTGATTCTGACGGCTTGCCACGGGACCACTGCTCTTCAGCCTGGTCGCCAAACCCTTACTCCCCGAATCTGATTCCGACGGTTTGATCGGTCATAAATGATTCGCACCTTTGCATCAATAAGTTCGCGCTCCAGCAGCTCCAACTTACCAGTCAGCGCATCAATCTGAGACTGCTATGTGGCCAGACTGCTCTTTATAGCACTGAGTTCACGATTCCCCAGCTTCAACTAGTCTTCGATCTTCCTAGCTTCTTGAGCATAGAAATCCACATCGGATTTCAATTGTTGCTTCTCAACAGCCCAGCCAGCTTCCCTTGAAGCACTCTCTTCAGCAAACGATTGCAGCTTAGAACGCGTTTTATCTGCAGCCTCTTGCGCAACCTCGACTTCTCAACGTATCCGGCTCAGCTCATGCCTGAGTCTGTCCCTCCTTGCCAGTTTGTGCTCAAGGCCCTCCAAACGAGCCCTCTGAGCCTCAGCGGCCACAGTTGATTGATCCAACCACATCTTTTCGGCCTGCTTCTTAAGCATCTCAATTTTATGAAGAGCATCAGAGTACAACATCTGCACATGCAAGAAGACACGCTCCAAGGTGTACACTCTCTCACGAATCGCCTCAACTTCCGTTCCAGCAACGGTTGCGTGGCTCATATGAGACATACCCAGCATAAGGTACTTCAAACCCTTATCCATACACCCTTCAAGCCAATCCTCATCGGGTTTCGGAGCGCAGTCTATCAGCCAGCTGTGACGCCTGCTTATATGCTTCCTTGAAACATACTCTATATCCACCTCTCAGTGCCAAACCTGCGAGCTCATCTTCACCAAGTCAGGTGCAAACAGGCTTATCCGCACATCAGAATGAAACGTCCCCTGATTTGAACTACGCCAACACCACCCTTCACGGTCACCACTATCCTTAGACTCTCATCCGTGACTTTTCCTTTATCAAGAGCAACCAACCCTTTACTGCGAGACGACTCAATAGGATCCGGAGGCAGAAGAGGAAGCAAAGTATCCAAAAGGCCTTCCAACATTTCTAACCATGGCCCTCGACGAGACGGTGAACCACGCAGACTATAGGAAACACGACTGATACCACGACCACTCTCAAGCAAATCATCAGTGGAGCGATTAGACTCCGCTACCTTGGGCGAATTTTTAAAAGAGCCTTCTATCGGAACGACCCCACATGAATTGGCACCAGTAGAAGCTGCCATTGCAACCCGCACCAGACGGTCATTCAGAGCCTCGAAGAGCGCATCACTAAGTTTTAATCCATCTATGACTCCCGTTAACCGCAAATAATCTTCTTCCAAGTCGGAAACGTTAGACTCCGCTTCAACATGCCTAGCAGACTCGCTTTCCTTTCTCGGTGGAGTGGGTCGTGTCGAAGGCGTACCAGTTCTAACACTAGATTTTTTCTTCATAAAGGAAGCAAACGTCTCAGACAGCTCCTCCACACCAGACAAGACATGAGCATTGGCCCTAGTAGCCTTCCTCTTCCTGGAAGGGGCCCCATCTTCCGACTTGATGCACACCTCTCTGTACAACGTGGGGGCTACGAGCCAATTGTCCCACAGCCCACTGCGGATGAAGTTGGAAACTCTGATTACATAAATCACCTCCCTTTGAGGCAAGTCATGAAATTTCTCCATGGTGATTCGCTCCTCCAAAGTAAGAGGGGTAGTGGGGAACCTCCCTATAGAAAAACATGAGCAACGGTTAGTCAATCTATCGTCAAGTACATCAAAGTTGCAAGAAAAGAGTCGAACTTACGAAGGGTCTGAGTTGTCGTTCGAGCGGACAACCCTTGCATTAGAAATATTTCAAATCTAAAGGGGCCAAGAAACAAAACTTCTGCCAGAACTTGAAGTCATCAGGCAGTCTACCAAAGCACTCTGGCGTCCTCAAATTACAAACAACATTGTTCCACAGCCGAGAAGCAGTAAACAACTTGATCACCCGCAGTGTCACACTAACGCCGACCTCCTTAGCACGGAGTAGAATCATGAGGATAACCTTGTATCCATTGGGTCCCAACTGAGTCGGGGGAATCCCTAGTAGATTCAAGAATTCCCAGATCATGTCCAGAACCGGAAAATGCACTCAAGTTTGAAGCATCCCACGGTGTAAACAGATAAGACCATCTAGAGGTGATATTGGCGTCTGGTCACCCGTTAGAAGGTACAACGACAAATCCTCCGGGACTCCAAACCTAGTATGAATTTCAGCAAGACTATATTCAGACAACAACCTATCCTCAAAAAACTCTAGGCCCTCGGCCAAGACAACATCATCAAGAAAATCTTCTCGAGCCATGGGGAAGATGAACAAACTCTTATAATCAGAACGATATATTCGAAAGCAAGAAAAGTAGAAGAGTCAGACGCTGCTGCACTGCGAATGACCTATCTAGGCGATGGGTTCCCGCTGCTTTTTCGTCGAACCAACGCACGTTCAACTAATGCAGCGCGCGGCTCAAACAACGATTCAAATTCAATCATCATGAGCGACACATCCCTTCAAGATACGACTTAGCGAACCAATGTGACAGCCCACTAACTCAAGGGGAGTAGTTGATGATACATAAAAACAGTCACACCCCTGAGTCTACACGTGTCATGATGATCTCGAGGAACTATGAGTTCAAGCAACAACCTAATACGGATCCAGCCCTAGCGGTTCTCAGCCCGCTCAACTTTGGCCCGCCAAACAGGTCCGGACTCTCACAGCATGCTAGGCCCACATGTCTCACAACTATCCTTGATACCCGTAAGCCATTTTCAAGCAAGTATCTTGAGGACCTGTTTCGATGGGCAACCATAACTGTTCTTTGCTTCCAACTAGAAAGCAAACACCAGATCATCTTCCACACAGGGAAACTCCATTCCACAGAATGCTCTCGGTTTGGAAACTATCTCTCGCGTATCTAGGATCACGGAGCTAACATGGAACTTCCCTCCTACAGCACGACTCCTAATTAGAAAGAGATGTCCACGAAGATCTCCTCCCTAATCTACACCTACGATGGCCTGGTTAAACCACGATTCCTTGCACTATAAATAAGACATGATGTTGGTAAGCTAAGGTACGCTACAAATTCCTTGTTACAACATTATACATTCCTCAGATCTTTGTCTGACTTTAGCATCGGAGTGTCATCGACCACCCCACGGTGGTCTGTGGCTCACGTGTGCCACTTGTACAGATCAACGAAACTAGATCAGAGCAGGGAGCGAAAAACAACTCTGAGAATAAATTGAGGATATAATCACTTGAGGGAAAATAAGTTGTGTATAATCAGTTTCATAAATCTGGGTAAACAATGAGCTGTCTATAAATTTATTTACCTACCTAATTTTACATTTTTTTTTGTTCGACTTTCACGGTTATTTTCACTTGTAAACCACAAAACGATCCAAGAGTTTAGTTACTACTTTTCCGTCTCATTTGCATTGGAGAATTGTAATGGTAACATCTCTCTTTTTTTTTTCTTTTTTTCTTTTTTTTTCAATGAAAGGCGAACCTATTTATTCAAAAATTTGCCGATGCTATCCAAACTTAAAATCTTAAATATGGGTGGCTTTTGAGACCGGATATCCCCAACATCTCTTTAATCACCCCACCACATAACCAGTTTTATCAACATCACTGTTGCTCGGAAATTGTAGAAGTTTAATGGTTGGAGGATGGTCAGGTCTCTGAGGCAATGTTAATAGTGTGTCCTTCGAAAAAGAAAAAAAAAGTCCATAAATAAATAAAAAAATCAAGTTCTTCCCCTTTATATCAGAAAATGAAAGAATCCGAATGACAACACAGAATTGCAGGCAAAGCTAATCATCACATCAGATACCACAGATCAGTTTCTGGAAAAATCAAAAGAAAAAAAAAACAATAATTGAAGAAAAATAGATGACTGTTTTTCTCCAATTTCACAACTTAATCACATACAACAACAACATTACCATGAAGCAGCTCTTCCCAAATGCTAATCTTCTCTTCCTTCCATCTCATTCTAAAGATGACAATCCCAGAATTTTCCAGGGATTGAACCTTATACAACCTTCGCTTTGATGTTGAACAATACAAGATAATGTTTTAGACTACTGTTCTTCGACATCATCAGACTGTTGGATTCCTTCTACAGGCTTTGTTGATGCCTGCTTCTTAACCTTCCTGTTCTTGGCTTTCTTGGCCTTCATCCGGCGTTTCTTCTCATTGGCATCAACCCATGTATAGTCTGATGGTATATGGAAAGGGTCAACCTCATCCCTGAAGGAGCGACCTTCACTATCGCTTGAGATCCCACCTCGGGTCGTCCCTCTCATCCATGAAATCCATGATGTGGACCCCTCTGATTCCTTCGATTTGGCATCCTGGAAATGTGCTGGACTGGAGAGAGGGGTAGAAAACTCTTCACTTGGCTGAAGCTCTTCGAATTTTGTAAAAGTGATGAGAACCCGAATTGTTGGAACAATGGGTATGGCAACCTGAAATGAAACACTAATGGATAAGGCACATGAAGAAGATGTTTGAGGTGCAGACTGCATAATGACTGAAGAATTATGGAGCTTGCAATTTGCAATAGGTAATTAATGTGTTAGTGGATACGAGTTGCGACCAGTCCATCCCACTGAACTCTGCCTTGCAGAATCAGTTGGCTCGTCAAATTTACAAGAGATCAAATTACTCTATATCGACCTCTCTTTCAGTTATAAAATATCCATTCAAGTGTTCAACAACTACTATTCAAGAAACGAAGCTACTGAAAAGCTCAACAGACACTGGTACGTGTATGGCACCAATAAGGTATTTATATATGGAGCCTTTTCTATTAATCCAACATAAAAGTAGTGTGCTAGTTATCTCAAAATTATGTAATTATCTAATAAAATGGAGTTTATTTATTTATTAATATATTATTATAATTTCAGGAAAGATTTATATATGGTGTATATAAACTTAATCAGAGAACTATTACTAATATTACCCAAACAAACTTTGATGTTTCAGAGACTTAACTAATTAGCATGTAGAGGCAGATAATATCCTATTAAAAAAAATATCTGTATAATACTTCACTCAAATTATGGTTTGCAAAAAGTAACAAGTATAGGCTTCTTTCCTATATTTATATTTCATTGCTAAACTTAATAAGGATCGTTAGAGAGTACAATAGATGCAACAATTAAAACAGATGAATAACACATCTGCAAGATGACACCATGCAAAACAAAATACTTTGGTATCTTGAGCATGTTCTACACTTCTATTCCTTAGCACATGCACATCTAGCACGGTGACAGATTAATTAACTTTGCAGAGATCCAACTGATCTAGATGCATCTTCAATTACTTCATTCTACAACTTTTAATGCACGCAAACACTGCAAAAGCTGTGTATATATTTCAAATGTTAAGTGATGCTAGAATCTAGAATATCCTTCACCAAAGTTTTGATATATTTATATACTGATATGTTTCCTTTATCCCAAGCCTCCTTATTGAGGCGACAAATGCATATAAAGCACAACTACATGATGTACAAGATTATAGTGGATAATGTTTTTGCTTCATGATACAAAGTTTCCCCAGTAGACAAGCGAAAACACCAAACCACCAACCCAACTGTGGTGGATGGGCCCTACCAACAAAATATCATATTAGCACTCCAGAGGCTTCCTTTTTTTTTTCTTTTTTTCTTTTTTTCTTTTTCAGATACACTAGTTTTCATTTTGCCCACTGTGTACCCAACATAGAGCATGCAGGACTACACTCCACAATAATATCCTCATTGGCTTTTCTGAAGGTCACTGTTTTAGAAACCCCACTCTACTCCAAACAAATCCAAGGGATTTATTGATGCCTTAATTATATACATGAAGTACAGTCAGTACGAGCAAAAGCAGTGAGCTAATTCCAGGCCCCAAATTTTAACAGCTCTAGTCTAGGGTTAAAAATTTTCACCCACTATAAGATATTGAGCCAAGTGCTAAAGTAATATTCATTAAGTAAAAGGCAAACATAAAAGGAGGAGAGTGAGAATGGAACTTACAGCTGCTGGGTGACTTGGTTGTATAACAACCAACCTGCCACTAGACACTCTTTGAAGTTGGATGCTCTTTCAAAGTGCAGCCAGCTTGAGCTTGCAAGGTCTGCAGAGGTAATATATTTAACCCCTGTTGGCACTTTTGGTTTTTTGGGTGGGTGGGGGTGTCTCAAGATCCCACTTTAATATCAAGATCCAACTTTAATAGCTTACAGTCGGTCAAGACTATCTCGTGACATTTAGGTAGCGTTAAAATTAGCTTGTAGTGGATGCGTAGCTTGAAACCCCTACATATCAAGCCCTAGACAGGATTCACAATCACAGGAATCCATTCCAAAATAGACTCCACCTGTGCACTTCAAATTAACTACCATTTTATCATACAAAAATTAGCATGTGGCTTCTCCAGCTTTTCTATCCAGTGTTTTGCATCAGTTTCTCACGAAAAAAAAAGTCGAAAATTTTCCAACCATGGTCATTTGCAGATCCATCGTCCTGATCAACTTCCTTCAGTTAGTATTTATACCTTTCCAGTGATTATAACTGCGTGCTCAGTTGGCAAGTATGTGGGTGCAACTAAACTGGTTTTATAACAAAACAATAATAAAAACAAACCCGAATACTAGCCATGACATTGTGACTCTTGTTTCCTTCTATCATATTTCTCACATTTTTCTCTTCTCTAGTGTCTGATTCATCTAGTTATGAACTTAACTTGGTATCAGTGCATCTCTGTTCTCTTTTCATCGCCCTCCTCCCTACTTTTTGTTGTGTGATGCAAAAAATTTGGCTGGCTTAAAATTTATGTTCCGTCCGTGGTGTGTATGCCTAGTTGTTTATACAGGATAATGAAGTGTACGTGTGTCTGACATGTTTTTGTCAGGGAAGCACTATGCAATTGTAGAAGATTTGGTGGCAGTTCTCGCAATTTCATCAGAGGTTAGATTTCTATTAGTGTGAATAAAAAGCAAGTACGTTTATCTGATTGATACAATCTAGGAGAAGTAAATGATTAGTAAAAAATCAACTCCTAGAGGAATGGTGAAATCTTAGTCCATCTATGCACAAGGGAAAGGAAAAAAGAAGAAAACACATCGGATAAACTTGGCAATAGTAGGAAAATAAATTTTAAAGAAGATATTCTTCATTACCTTGACTGGAAATGTCCCTTGAGGTAGTTTCGTAGTCAAAAGCTCCCTGAGTCGCCTTACAGCCTTGACCTTATTAGCTAAGATGTCAAGTAAAGGTAAGAGCTCATCTGTTTGCAAAGGAAAGTCTGGCGTTAACCACAAAACAGGCCTCAAACCCTTTTTGTACTCGCTCTCATTCTTCTGCTCACTTGTGGCCCCATTCTTCTTTTTCTTCTTGCTGCTTTTATCTTTCCCTTTCTTAAGTTCTGCATCTTCCTTCTGTAGATCAGAGGCTGATCTATCAACCGTTTTCTGGTTGCTACCACCTTCCGGGGCCAACTTTGAGAACTTCTTCAGAATCTTTGAGTCATCTGGATCTTCACATCCATTCTTTGGTCCTTTTTTATTCCATCCGAACCAACTTTTCTTTTCTTTAGTAACACCATTGGATTCACCGTTTTCATAACCACCACAGGGACCATTTGTTTGGCCATCAGATGGCAGGCGCTCCTCATCCTCAGCAAAACCACCAGAGTTTCGAAGAGCAGAATCTAATTGCATTCTCTCCTCAGCTGTCAATACGTCATCATACTCGTTGTTCTCACCACCATTAGCTAACCTTTCCTCACCCTCAGCTGCAAAGAGCTCTTCGTCGGTCATTGCACCAGGAACCCTCCTTGATTTCACACTTACCATCACATGAAGCATGTCGTACACCTTTGCTTTCCAACTTCCAACCATTTCAGTTCTTTCTTGCCGTCGCCAATTCAAATGGGGAACCAGCTCAGCTTGAGTAACGTCAATCCCAGGCCTATACATGTTAGTTTGAGACATCAAAGTTACTTCATGGGTAACCTCAGCCTCAGTGGGTTGAATCCCGGCACCTTCGAGGGCATTTGTAATTTCTTTCTCCTTGTGAGCAAGGACAACCAAAGAACCAGGAGGTAAAGATACACCAATATCTGACGATATGCCTTCTCCAAGGAAGAGAAAGGTTTGGTCAGAGCGCTGGATGCGAAACCCATCAAATCCAGCCAGGGTCATATCAGCACGTAAATTTGAACCTCGCTTCCAAATGCGATAGGTATCAGATGGGGCAATGCGGCCAATGAATGGAATAACTGAACTTTCAAAATGAAAAGTTATCTCCATGTAAAAATCACGAATTCGAGCTGCAGAGGATATTATACGGGGCAAACGTCGACACCATTTGGCCCAGGCAAGAGGCTGGTAGTGCCGGGCAATGATCATTGCAATGGCTTCTTCACGGGTGCATACCGCTTCTTGAAGAGCACTCCATCCATGCTCATTCTGAAGACTCCAGTCAGCACCCGCTGCCATCAGAACCTCCGCAGAAATGGGATCACGGAGACGGACAGCAAGGTGGAGTGGAGTCTCACGGCCAGGGACATCACGGCGATCAATGGCAGCTGAGACAACATCAGCCTGTAGCTCAACAGCCATGGATTCATCTTCAGTAGTTACTTCACCAGCCTTTGGAAGGCGGGGCAGGCCAGAAACAATGCGTTTGAGAGTGGCATAGTCACGGTGTGCCACCGCTAAGTGTACAGGGCTATGGCTATATTTAGATAGATCTTCCATGATTTCCCTACACTATACTGTCTAAGCTAAAGTCCCTGCCTTGACATTTCTACTGGATTTGGACCTCAAAACAAAAAACACCCAAATTCTTAACTTTCTCACTTCTTCTTGTAAACTCCAATGCACCCAAAGTTCTGACCGTTTCTTCCTCTAAATTCCTCCTCCTATTGCCAAATTGCCAAATTCTCAGTCCTCTCAGATACCCCCAATTAAGAACCTAAATCAACTAAAAAAATCCCCAAACTATACCAATCGATTTAAAATCCAAAAAATCAAATCTTTATCCAAATTCACCTATTATCCTTTAACAATTCTTCAAATTTCACAAAAATTCCAACGCCCAAACTTCTAAAACACTTCAACACAACACCCCTTCTTCTTCTTCTTCTTCAATCCAATAGTCTCTTCTTTTTTTTTCACTACAAAGCTTCAAATCTGAAACAAAGACTTGAAAAAATCACAAAAAGTACTCAACCCCAACTCAGATTCGACGCAAAAATTTCACCAATTTCTCAAAAACTCAAACTTTAAGTACCCCAAATGAAATTTAAGTACAAAAACAACAAAATCTACCTGAACCAGCGAAATCTGAGGCGGATCGATCGTGTGGGGTGGAAACAGCTCGAAAAGGAGCCGCCTTTGCCCGAGTCAGAGCCGATCTTCAGCTCGACTCAGCCCCGCCTTCTTCAACCCCGATTCAATCAGAGAAGCTCAACGAATAAGAAGACCAAGTACTAGCAGTGGTATTTGAACAACAACAACCAACTCTTCTCTCTCTAGAGAGAGTTAGAGTTAGAGAGTCGCTTACTTTTCTGCTCTGTAGCTTTTGTTGAGACGAGAGCGAGGATAAAGTTTTGTCCAGAGGGGTTGATATATTTGCGAAAATGCCACTGTTGGTGTTGTTTCTCTTGGAGATGTGGTTGTTAAGGCTTTGGGTTTATTGTAAATTCTGGCAAAGTTGAAAGGGAAAAGTGAGTTAATAAGGCTGCTGCTTCTTCTTCATCATGAGGCTGTTAGTGAAGACAGCACACGGTGATTAGGATTAGTCTTAAATAGGATTAGGAGGAGTGTGTTTGGGGTTGAAGTTAGCAAGTTAGAAAGTCAGGGTGCCTAAGTGCCTGCGTGTGCGTGTGCGCCTGCCTTCATTTAATGAAGAAATCTGACGCATCAAATTCATGTTTAGGTAAAATGGGAAAATGGGAATGTGGAAATTTAGCCACCCATATTAGAGAAATTTGGACGGGAGTTGCATCCAGACGTGTTAAATGGTTTCGGGACTTTTAAACGTCACAGGTTTTATAGTCTCACACCATCATTTTCTCTTTCTCACAACACAACATGCTACTCTTTCACACTACTTACTTTCTTTCTCACACCACCATACTTTTTCACGCCGCCTACATAAACAAAAAACTAACATTTTCCCCTTCACATTCAAATTGAAACTGTCACGCTCCGATTTTTGAAGAAAATGAAAATCTCAAAATCCACATAGGATTATCCGTTTTCCCCAAAACCCGGGACGTGAAAATTCAATAACAACAGAAACAAATAAAAATCTAACCCGGAGAGACTCTGACGTTGCTAGCTCCACTAACGGAACTCCAGTAATGCTATTCAAAAGTCTCTAAACCTGAAAGGCTAATCGACTACATTCTCAAATTAATGTACTCAATAAGCAAAAGCTCACTTGGGTCAGCAATAAAGCTGGTGTAAGAAATCTTCATCCCAAAATCAATAAATCCGTACATGACAACATCAAAATAAACAAAAAAAACAATAAACAACCACACATCAGGTAGTTTTTCAATTAGGCAAAGGTGTTATCATCCTAACTATAGAAATTGACTATAGCAAGTCTGACCTGCAGAAATATGAGTAGACTTGTCATTCTGCATGAAAATGTTAAAAGCAATCGGATAATATTTATAAGTTATCAGTCCTCACAAATGTGATTTATTTCCAAACAATGATACAATTCATAGTCATATTAGACTATTATTGAAATATTAACAAAACACATTTTCTACCTTTAGGAAGACATGTAGTTCTCATTCAATGGTTGAATAAGCATTTAGTTTCTTCCTTTAAGGTAATCATGCACATACCCAAAAAATAAATCTCGTTTCTTTTCCACAATCACACTATCCTCCATGTGTCGAACACACCTCACCCAGGTGTGCCTCTCTTGCCTTCGAAACCACTCGGAGCGTACATGTTCCAAGTGGGGTGTCACATCGAGGAACATGTCATCTCACCCGAACTATTATTGAAATATTAACAAAACACATTTTCTACCTTTAGGAAGACATGTAGTTCTCATTCAATGGTTGAATGAGCATTTAGTTTATTCCTTTAAGGTAATCATGCACATACCCAAAAAAGAAATCTCGTTTCTTTTTCACAATCGCATTATCCTCCATGTATCGAACACACCTCACCCAGATGTGTATCTCTTGCCTTCGAAACCACTCGGAGCGTACATGTTTCAAGTGGGGTGTCACATCGAGGAACATGTCATCTCACCCGAAGTTCGATTCAGGGCAAGCATTTTCTAAATCTACACGTACAACCGAACTCACATGGAATGGTACATCAATATGCAAGTAAGTCTGCATACTCATAATTCTATCACACATATACAAGCAAGTCTGTATATAAAATAATTTCATTTTCTTCATCACGAGGCTGTTAGTGAAGACAGCACACGGTGATTAGGATTAGGAGGAGTGTGTTTGGGGTTGAAGTTAGCAAGTTAGAAAGTCAGGGTGCCTAAGTGCCTGCGTGTGCGTGTGCGCCTGCCTTCATTTAATGCAGAAATCTGACACATCAAATTTATGTTTAGGTAAAGTGGGAAAATGGGAATGTGGAAATTTAGCCAACCGCATTAGAGAAATTTGGACGGGAGTTGCATCCAAACGTGTTAAATAAATGGTTTCGGGACTTTTAAACATCACAGGTTTTATTGTCCCACACCACCATTTTCTCTTTCTCACAATATTTTACTCTCTCACATCATCTACTTTCTTTCTCACACCACCATATTTTTCCACACCGCCTACATAAACAAAAAACTAACATTTTTCCCCTCCACATTCAAATCGAAACTCCATTTCTCCCTCCCCCATTCGAATTTCTTCCCTCTCTCACATTCAAATCTCATCTCTCCCTCGAAAATCTCTTTCCTTTCCCACAAAATCAAAACCCTTAAAATTTGAACCCCAAATCACAACCTCTAAAAAAATGTTTTAGAAAAAAACAAAGTAATCTAATGGAAACTTCAGAAATATTTTCAATCACAAAAAACAAAGTAAACTTAAAAAAAAAAATTGGAATCACAAAAAAATATATTGTTCGCCTAGATCAATGCGAGGCGATCTAGGCAAACAGTAAAAAAATTTGCTGACATTTCCTATTCGCCCGGAACTCTGTGCGGGGTTCCAGGCGAACATGAAATTTCAACAATTTTTTTCGGACAAATTTGTGCAACTTTGGTAAAATGACAATAAATTACTCATTTCAAAAGATTTTAAAGTGATTCAAGTTGTGTTTATTAGATAACTCATGTACTTTTGTGTTTTTATCAACTTGAGAATCAGTCTCGATCGAACACATAAGTTGGCCGAAAGTGAGGAACACTATTCCATTTTTATTACGAGACAAATTTGCGCGACTTTAGTAAAATGACCATAATTTGATCATTTCAAAACATTTTTAAGTGATTATAGGTTGCGTTTATTAGATAACTCAGAGTACTACAATATTTGTGTTTTGATCAACTTGAGAATCGGTCTCAATCGAGTACATAAGTTGGCCGAAAGTCAGGAACACTATCCCGTTTTCATTGCAAGACAGATTTGCGCGACTTTTGTAAAATGACCATAACTTGCTCATTTCATAACATTTTCAAGTGATTCAAGTTATATTTATTAGATAACTCAGAGTAATAAAATTTTTGTATTTAGATGAGCTTGAGAATCGATTTTGATCGAGCATATAAGTTGGCTGAAAGTCAGGGACACTATCTCGTTTTCATTGCAAGGCAGATTTGCGTGACTTTAGTAAAATTATAATAATTTGCTCATTTCAAAACATTTTAAAGTGATTTAAGTTGTTTTTATTAGATGACTCATAGTACTACAACTTTCATATTTTGATGAGCTTGAGAATCGGTCTCAATTGAGGGTTTAAATTGGTCGAAAGTTACCTTGTTTTGCATTTTTTTTTTGTTTTGAGTTTGGGTTTATCTGTTTAGTAATGCATATTTATTGGTGATGTAAGTAAGTAAGAAAAAAAAAACTCAATGGTGGTGTGAGAAAGAGGAAATGGTGGTGTGGAATAGTATCAAAAGGTAGTGACTTTTTAACATCACAGGTTTTACTGTCCCACACCACCAAACCATTTTATTATTTTATTTTTTTTTACCTACTAATCCACACCATCAATTTAAACTACTATTTCTCTCTTATATCACACCATCTCTTCTCAAGAACAATAGCAACAGTATGACCTTGTTGCGATCGATTGCGAAGGACGGTGAGAGACGACCATCGACAGCGAAAGATAGAAGAGATGGGACTGCGATGGCGGATGTCTCTCCTTCTCTTCACACTCGACTATCCTCTTCTTCCCTCCACCGTCCTAGCCATCGTAGCGTCCGTCTAATTCGCCAATCATCGTCCATCCATCATCATCCGACTCTCTCTTCTTCTCCCACACAACACAGCAGTCATTGTCGCATCTCTTCTTCTTTTCCTTCCCCTTTCTATTTTATATTTTAAGGAAAAGACTGTTACGAGAAACATCTCTTTCCGTTGCGCCTCACATGCTTAAGTCTTGCAAAGAATTTATCGCGACCATTATAAAAAGTAAAGGGAATATTCGACACGGGTATGCAACTTTAACTGAGTTTTGTCCAGATTTACATCATTCTTCAAACAGATTTGCTGACTTAAGCATCAGAGTGCCTTTGGACACCAAAAAGGTGGTCCTCGACAATCTAACATTTGTTTTGCATGTCAAACTCACAGGAGGACGATTTTTGGACGCATCAAATTAAATATATTTTTAATTGATGTTTACTTTATTTTAATGTAATTTTTTTTTGTTTTATACCCATCGAATGCATAAAACTTTAAGTAATTAATAAATTTTGTATTTTATTGAATAATAATAAAGTTACAACTCCAATTTTTCGATTACATCTTGCAAAAACTACCAATTATTCTTTCTCTTCATAATTTCCTTCTTCATACTTTCAACTTCAATACATGCTTCTCAATATTGACCATTTCATTATGCACCTGCATATATATCCTCAACTCTTGCCCATTGTGCCTCCGTTTGAAATCATTGTGCTAACGAGAACACTTTCATTTCTTCAATCTCTAACAACTTTCTCTGATCTTCTCTGTCTTTTGTCCTTATTTCCATCCTTAGTGAGTCCACAACCTGCCTCCTCCCGGACTCATGGTCCACGACGTTGCTGCGTTGCACTATAACTTCATTCATTTGAGAGATGGTCCCAACTTGTGTCATCACTATGTTCTCTTGCCTTTGCCTTTTTTTTTTTGTTTTTTCTTCTTCCAATTTTAGGCACATCATTACTGCTTTCAATTGATTGTCGTGCTTCCTTGATACTGTTTTTCTCAGGTGGCATGTCGGTTCTTCATCACCAACGACAAACTCTACTTCTTCACTATCAAAATCTATCCTCATTATACCAACCTCTTTGGCTAATAAATTGATCCCAACTTCAGATGCAAATGTTTCCCCCCACTAGCTAGTTGTAGAAGATAAGAGTATTGGGTTCAAAACGCGCGTTTTCGCTAGCTATGGAAGTATTTCTTGAACTAGCCGCTGTGAAATTGTATTGTGATGACTTCACCAACTTTGGATAGACATCATTGAATTGGAACTTGTGACCATTCACATTTTCATACATCTCATTTGCTAGTTGCATCTGCATAATTATGGTAATGATATATTAGTACAACTAATAAAGTATATTAAAATGTTTGACTAATCAATGTTAAGAACTTACCCCGTCGTGATAACTGGATCCACTAGGGTTCAACACGTCAACTTTGGTGAGGATGGGTGCCCAATTGCCCATTGCCTTCTTCAATTCTTGTAATCGATTCTTCAAAGATATTGAGTCTTTATGCCCATAATGTTTTGAAATGCCTTGGTTGTAACAGCTTGCAACTTGCTCCCACAATGTTTTCTTTTCTCGATCTACATTGTCAACATGATATTCCGATCTTCTTATAAATGAACAACATAAAGTTACATCTTTGTAACGAAAACCTTTCCCTTTCTATTCATAGACGACCCATGATCGTCTATGTCCTCGTCTACGAGATGTTGTTGACCCTTGCCCTTTTTTGGAATTTGGGTTTGAGGATTTAGGCTTTCTCAATTTAGGACATAAGGACTATGGGTCAGAGAACTTTGGAAGAATGAATTTGGAACTTGAGGATTTTTTAGTATAGAATGATTGACTTTGATGATTCTGAGAGAAAATGGATTGGGATAGAGGACTTTGGGAATCATCAAAGTCAATCGTTTTGTGGTCGTTGGAAATGGGACGTAAGTACTGGTTGTCGGTATGGACGAGGCTGAAAAGGTTGGGACATATATTGAGATTGTTGAAAAGAATGGGGTTGGAAATTATCTAGATATGATACCATGTTTTGAGACTATGAGTTTGAAATTCGAGGGGAGGAAGAATTTATACTAAAAACGGATTTGAAATTGGTAAATTGGTATCAGTTTCTTTTTCGAAAAAAATCTAAGGTTTGATGGGGAACCATCGCCCACCCTCACATTCAAATTAGGGATGTACGTGGGATCGATTATCCATGAGAAATAATTAAAAAAATAAATATATAATGCAAGGAAATAAGGACATAAACTAATACATAATTATAAATATTTGAAGACTATAATAAGGTAAGTTTTGAAAATGTAGAAATCTCTATGGAAATTAGCTAAAGTTATATTATTGCTAGGAGAATATAAACTAGTGGTTTGCTTGAAAGAAATTGAAATTTAAACTATATCTTGTAAAGAAAATTATACTATTTTCTCTCTTACACATGCTTTTTAGATTCCATGTTCAAATTCTATACACTTGTGTATGGTGGAAGAGTTCACCAAACCAACCGTCAAGAATGACTCTCTTAAAGCATTGGGTCAACACACTGTATAATAATCCAACATAAAGGAGTGTTTTTGTTAAGGTTTCGTAAATTTTTTATGGGTTGCCCTCATTAGTTGGCTATTCATACTTTACTCCCATTAGTTCTTTTATCATGGTCTAATACTCATGATCGTGTGTTCAACTACGTTGACTAATAAATTTTATCCAATTTTTTTAAGAAGACCAACTTACCCTGTATGTGCTTTGCACATGTTTTTACTAAAATGACATAAATTATGTTGCTTGATTTTTTAACATTTGGATGAGTATCCATCCAATTAGGAAAATAACAATTGGATTCATTTTTATTTTAATTTTTTAACAAGAAGGGGTGCCAATTAAAAGTTATATACAAACCTAAATCATATGCACACATTTTACTAAAATCACATAAATCATGTTGCTTGATGATCATGTTTGATCTAAGGGTTAGGAAAATAACATTTGGATCTAATTTTTATAACAAAGAAGAAGGGTGTCAATTAAAATTATATACAAACCTAAATCATATGCACATGTTTTACTAAAATCACTTAAATCATGTTGCTTCATGATCATGTTTGATCCAACGGCTAGAAAACTAACATTTGAATCTATTGTTTTATTTTAATTTCCTTAACAAAGAAGATCGGTGCCAATTAAAAGTTATATAAAAACTTAAATCATATACCCATGTTTTACTAAAATCACATAAATCATGTTTAATCCAATGGTAGGAAAATAGCATTTGGATCTAATTTTAATTTTTTTTAACAATATGGGTGCTAATTAAATATATACAAACCTAAATCATATTCACATGTTTTACTAAAATCACATAAATTTAAAAAAAAATCAAATGTTATTTTCTTAGCCGTTAGATCAAACATTATCATCAATAAACATAATTTTAGTATAAACATGAGCAAAGCACATGCAGGGCAAGTTGGTCTTTTTGAAAAAAAATTGGATGAAATTGTTAGTTATGGATGTTAGACTGGGATAAAAGAACTAATGGAGGTCAAATAAAAATAGTGATAAACTAATGGGGGCCAAATGAGAAATAACCCTTTTTTTTATTGACTCCCTTAACAGGATATTATTATTATTATTATTGTTGTTGTTGTTGTTGTTGTTGTTTTAACAGTAGATTCTACAACAAGCAAATAGCTAAAGTTATATAAGGAAAACTAGAAAATCAAGTTCCACTAAAGCTCATTTTTAGGTAGGGGTGGGCACCGTCTGTTTCGGTTCGGTATGACCCCCGAGACCGGTACACAGTTCCCACAAAATCAAATATGAATAGTTCGGTTTTCTAGATTTTTGAAACTAGTACTTACCTTCTCGATTCCTATAATTTATACAACTTATTAAATATAATTTTTTGCACTTTATATAAATTCTTGTGATTAATAGAAAACAAAAACTAAATAAACATCTTTGAGCTTCAAATCCAAAATAACAAAAATCTATCAAAGTCTAAGCAAAATATGAAAATGGAAAAAATACCAACTAAACAAAGTCCAACCAAACTAGCAATAATCTAAAAATAAGTCTAAACTAAAAAAAAAAAAAAAAAGAGAGTAAAAAACTAAATATTATTTAGTAATAAATTAATTATAGTTCGGTAAGGTTTGAAAAACTCGGTATTTCAAAACTTGAAACCAGAATCATAATAAATTAAATCGTTATGGTTCGATACAATATCAAACTAGCAAAAACATTTTGGTACAGCTTGAAACCAGGACAATATGGCACAGTCCGAGATCAGTTTGAATTTTTTGGGATGAAATGTCAAACCCTAATTTTAAGACTTTGCTTGTTAAAAAGAATGCATAAAAATTGTATATATATATGTGTGTGTGTTCAAAGACAACTACACTATATGGATGTTCTACTAGGCTTTATAACTGGCTCCACGCTGTGATAATGTTTGTTCAGAACGCGGACGCTTCCAATGAGAAGCACACTTACATAAAAATTTGGTGTCTTTTGTTATGTCTTTGTAGCGTAAGAAAAATTAAAAGCTCACCTTTTTTTTTTTTTTTTTTTTAATTTTATAATATTTTTCGATGTAAGAATTATATATACATACGGTTACCTACATATAGGAAGATCAAAGGACGATATAACATATAGGATTTGAAACTTGTACATAGCAAGTGGTTAGTAGAGCTTCTATTGAGTATGTTTCCATCTATATTAATGATCAATATTAGTAACTAGAACAACAACCAAATCCATCACAACAGCAACAAAGACACTTGAAACAAAAAGCACATGGACAAAACCAGTCCCAACAATCATCACCACAAGCCTTATATTCCATCCAGCAATAAAATGCCTGCTTCCTGCATAAAATCAGCCAAGTACAAATTCAAATTACAGAAAATAGTAGCTAAAAATACCACTAATATCTTCCAATAAATTCAATCATAAAAGTTACAATGACACAAAGAAAAAAAACTGAATTACGTACAATCCGGTGGTCACTTCATCAATCACATAGCCAATATGACCTCCATCCTCTTTAGGTTCTTCACCTGGATGGATGTATACTCAGAAACTTAACAAGTAAGGAAAAACTATACTAATGAGTGAGTAAATACAACTCTACATCCAACTAAGTATGAAAAGAAAAACAAGTGAGATCGATCTTTGGGCATTTTTGATGTGGTAACTTCACCAACTATAACCTAATTAAGCTTTGAGTACTCCACAGACATGTCTTACACATTAGTCTAAATTAACCCACAACTCTATAACCAACCAAGTATGAAAGGAGAAAGAAGTGAGTACCTTTGAGCATTTTTGATGTGGTAGCTTCACCAACTATAACCTAATTAATTAAGCTTTGAGTACTCCATGCACATACAAGTCTTACACATTAGTCTAAACCCTTTTATATAGACCAATATAATAAACTTCTTGACTTGGCATCTATATGTTTTTTCTACGTTCATCAAATTAATTAGGCAATGGAATTCTATAGGGTCCTTGGGTTGCAAGGCTTTTTGATCCATCACCAGATGATGTCACAACAAGCTGATGTTATCATTTGATGCTGGAATATAAGGTAAAGTGATTAGAGAAAGTGATGATCGGCCCACTCAAGTAATTTCACGCATGGTATCAAATTCGATCGACTTTCATCAAAGGTGATTTGCTATGCCAGCTTCACAATTACAATACTTTTCTTTTCTCAGCATTTCTTACTTGAGCTTCTAATTATGGCATTATATAAAGGGGTCAAGAGAATGATAGCAATAGCCATACATGGACTTTCAAATCTATTAGTTATGAGCTTTGCTAGGGGTCGAGGGAAAGGACCGAGGGATGGGTGTAACCACCCATCATCCTCGAGATGAGCGGATCGTCATAGAGATGCGCGCTGGCACTCATCTTGAGGAGGATGAGTGGTTACACCCATCCCTCGCTCCCTTTCCCTCGACCCCTCCCTCGACCCCTAGAATTTTCGATTAGTTATAGCTTCTTCTGGTTCCACACAAAAAATGACTTCAGGTCTTCACTGCTTCCTCACTCTGTTCATATATTTGTGGTTTCAATATTCTTATAATCAATATACAATTTTATTTGGTTTGGCCTAACTTTTTTATACTCCGCAAGTGTATATATTCAGGTAAAAAGAAAGGTTGTATGGGAGCTGCAATCACCGGAATTTCGAGTATACTGTAAAAGTCCATTTCATTTATTCACACGCACATATATATATATATGGATAAAAAATCTATGGATAATTTGTACTAAACATTCTTTTCCAAGTTGAAAATTCAGGAGCCGACACCTTTGTCCCATTGACAAAAGAAGGTTAATGTTAGGACGGACATGAGTAGGGAGAGCCTTTCCATTCAAACAAATTCCTATTGCAACTTAGATCATTGCTATAGTTTAAAAATCTTGCAAACTTGAAGGGTCATTAAAAAAAAAAAAAAAAAACTTTGGGTGCCTATGCACATTCTCTTTTATTTTTATTTTTGATAATTATACGAGTTTGACATGATTATGGACTAATCATAAAAGCATATACAAAACTTGCACTTACTTTAAAAAATGACTCTCTCAATTTAGGACATAAGGACTATGGGTTAGATAATTTTGGAAGAATGAATTTGGAACTTGAGGATTTTTTAGTATAGAAGGATTGACTTTGATGATTCTGAGAGAAAATGGGTTGGGATAGAGGACTTTGGGAATCATCAAAGTCAATCGTTTTGTGGTCGTTGGAAATGGGACGTAAGTAGTGGTTGTCGGTATGGACGAGGTTGAAAAGGTTGGGACATATATTGAGATTGTTGAAAAGAATGGGGTTGGAAATTATCTAGATATGATGCCATGTTTTGAGACTATGAGTTTGAAATTCGAGGGGAGAAAGAATTTATACTAAAAACGGACTTGAAATTGGTATCAGTTTCTTTTTCGAAAAAATTCTAAGGTTTGATGGGGAACCATCGCCCACCCTCACATTCAAATTAGGGATGTACGTGGGATCAATTATCCATGAGAAATAATTAAAAAAATAAATATATAATGCAAGGAAATAAGGACATAAACTAATACATAATTATAAATATTTGAAGACTATAATAAGGTAAGTTTTGAAAATGTAGAAATCTCTATGGAAATTAGCTAAAGTTATACTATTGCTAGGAGAATATAAACTAGTGGTTTGCTTGAAAGAAATTGAAATTTAAACTATACTAGTGCTAAAGAAAATTATACTATTTTCTCTCTTACACATGCTTTTTAGATTCCATGTTCAAATTCTGTACACTTGTGTATGGTGGAAGAGTTCACCAAACAAAACCGTCAAGAATGACTCTCTTAAAGCATTGGGTCAACACACTGTATAATAATCCAACATAAAGGAGTGTTTTTGTTAAGGTTTCGTAAATTTTTTATGGGTTGCCCTCATTAGTTGACTATTCATATTTTGCTCCCATTAGTTCTTTTATCATAGTCTAACACTCATGATCGTGTGTTCAACTATATTGACTAACAAATTTCATCCAATTTTGTAAGAAGACCAACTTACCCTGTATGTGCTTTGCACATGTTTTTACTAAAATGACATAAATTATGTTGCTTGATTTTTTTTTTTACATTTGGATGAGTATCCATCCAATTAGGAAAATAACAATTGGATTCATTTTTATTTTAATTTTTTTAACAAGAAGGGGTGCCAATTAAAAGTTATATACAAACCTAAATCATATGCACACATTTTACTAAAATCACATAAATCATGTTGCTTGATGATCATGTTAATCTAAGGGTTAGGAAAATAACATTTGGATCTAATTTTTATTTTAATTTTTTTAACAAAGAAGATGAGTGTTAATTAAAAATTATATACAAACTTAAATCATATGCACATGTTTTCCTAAAATCACTTAAATCATGTTGCTTCATGATCATGTTTGATCCAACGGTTAAGAAAATATCATTTGAATCTATTGTTTTATTTTAATTTTCTTAACAAAGAAGATCGGTGCCAATTAAAAGTTATATAAAAACTTAAATCATAAGCACATGTTTTACTAAAATCACATAAATCATATTTAATCCAATGGCTTGGAAAATAACATTTGGATCCAATTTTAATTTTTTTAACAATATAGGTGCCAATTAAATATAAACAAACCTAAATCATACTCACATGTTTTACTAAAATCACATAAATTTAATAAAAAAGATTCAAATGTTATTTTCTTAACCGTTGGATCAAACATGATTTTAGTAAAGACATATGCAAAGCACATGTAAGGCAAGTTGGTTTTTTTGAAAAAGTTGGATGAAATTTGTCAGTCAATGTAGTTAAACACACGACCATGGGTGTTAGACTAGGATAAAAGAACTAATGGAGGTCAAATAAAAATAATCATAAACTAATGAGGGCCAAATGAGAAAATAACCCTTTTTTTTTATTGACTCCCTTAATAGGATATTAATATTAATATTAATATTAATATTATTGTTTTAACAATAGATTCTACAACAAGCAAATAGCTACAGTTATATAATAAAAACTATAAAATCAAGTTCCACTAAAGGAAACACAAACTAAATATAAATATAAATATAAATATTTTGCACTTTATATAAATTTCATCTTCTTCTGGCATGATTCTTGGTGTAACAACCAACCTTTAAAAGATTTGTTTCTTATGTTGTTTATCATTAACAATCATATAAATGGGAGAGTTGACAAATTTTGGTCCAATAGAGTTTCCTGAGATATTTTCTTTCGGAGACCCCTAAATGATGGGGAGCTAGAAGATGCCACCAATTTAATGCAACTGTTGGATAATCAGATGCTCTTGGAGGGATCTGATGTTTTGGTGTGGATGGGTAAAGGTGTAGGTTTCTTGGTTAAAAAATTTTCTGATATGCTAGCTGTCTCTTATTATGAGACTCACTATAACCCTTTCATTTCCTCTCATGAGAATCTGGTTTGGGTGAAAAATCTTTTTCTTTGCATTAATTTCTTCTGCTAGTTGGTGTTGCATAGAAGATCTTGACTAAAGATAGGATAAATAAGAAATGATTCCACACAAGAAGTCTATGTGTGCTTTGTAATGAGAATGACGAGACTCTTGATCACTTGATGCTTCACTGCAAATTTTTCAAATCTATTTGGAGCAGTTTCTTGTCAGAATTTGGCCTGAGTATGATGTTTCAAGGTTCCCTTTTGAATTGGCTAAGTTGGTGGTCCTAAGCTAATCCATCCCAGCGCACGGAGTGGTTATGGCGTAGGGTTTCTCACGTACTCATGTGGTGTGTGTGGAAAGAGATAAATATGAGGGTTTTTTAGGGGTTCAACAAATCGGAACATTCTATCTTTATTGAGATTAGGGAATTGTTGTGGCAGATGGGTTCGGCCTGTAATCTTTTTAAAGACTTGTTTTTTGACACCTTCATGGCGTCATGGCATTCCTTGATGTAGGAATAGTTTTCCTTGTACCTTGTTTCATTTTTTATCTTCAATAAAAATCTTCGTGTTTAGCAAAAATAATAATAAAATAAAAAAAATAAGAAGCACACTTACATAATACTTTGGTGTGTTTTGTTATGTCTTTGCCTGTGTCTTTGTAGCGTAAGTAAGAAAAATTAAGCTCACTTTTTGTTTATTTATTTATAATAGTTTCAATGTAAGAATTATATATACATACGATTACCTGTATATAGGAAGATCGAATGACCATATTAACATATAGGATTTGAAACTTGTACATAGCAAGTGATCAGTAGAGCTTCTATTGAGCACGTTTCCATCTATATTAATGACCAATATTAGTAACTAGAACAACAACCACATCCATCACAACAGCAACAAAGACACTTGAAACAAAAAGCACATGGACAAAACCGGTCCCAACAATCACCACCACTCTCATATCCTACCCAGCAACAAAATGCCTGCTTCCTGCATAAAATCAGCCAAGTACAAATTCAAATTACTGAAATTAGCAGCTAAAAATACCACTAATATCTTACAATGAATTCAATCATAAAAGTTACAATGACACAAAGAAAAAAAAAATGAATTACGTACAATCCGGTGGTCACTCCATCAATCACATAGCCAATATAACCACAATCCTCTTTAGGTTCTTCACCTGGATGGATGTATACTCAGAAACTTAACAAGTAAGGAAAAACTATACTAATGAGTGAGTAAATACAACTCTACATCCAACTAAGTATGAAAAAAAAACAAGTGAGATCGATCTTTGGGCATTTTTGATGTGGTAACTTCACCAACTATAACCTAATTAAGCTTTGAGTACTCCACAGACATGTCTTACACATTAGTCTAAATTAACCCACAACTCTATAACCAACTAAGTATGAAAGGAGAAAGAACTAGTGAGTACCTTTGGGCATTTTTGATGTGGTAGCTTCACCAACTATAACCTAAGCTTTGAGTACTCCACATACAAGTCTTACACATTAGTCTAAACCCTTTTATATAGACCAATAATAAACTTCTTGACTTGGCATCTATATGTTTTTTCTACGTTCATCAAATTAGGCAATGGAATTCTATAGGGTCCTTGGGTTGCAAGGCTTTTTGATCCATCACCAGATGATGTCACTACAAGCTGATGTTATCATTTGATGCTGGAAGAAGGTAAAGTGATTAGAGAAAGTGATCGGCCCACTCAAGTAGTATAGTACTAATAGTGGTTGGATTTCATGCATGGTATCAAATTCCATGGTATCAAATTCGATCGACTTTCATCAAAGGTGATTTGCTATGCCAGCTTCACAATTACAATACTTTTCTTTTCTCAGCATTTCTTACTTGAGCTTCTTCTAATTATGGCATTATATAAAGGGGTTAAGAGAATGATAGCAATAGCCATACATGGACTTTCAAATCTATTAGTTATAGCGTCTTCTGGTTCCACACAAAAAATGACTTCAGGTCTTCACTGCTTCCTCACTCTGTTCATATATTTGTGGTTTCAATATTCTTATAATAAATATACAATTTTATTTGGTTTGGCCTAACTTTTTTATTCTCCGCGAGTGTATATATTCAGGTAAAAAGAAAGGTTGTATGGGAGCAGCAATCACCGGAATTTCGAGTATACTGTAAAAGTCCATTTCATTTATTCACACACACACACACATATGATATGTTTTTTTTTTTTTCATAATCTATATATATAAACCCCACCAATGGTAGACCCAAGATTTTAAATAATTATTAGTTGATACTAATATTTATCAGGAGCGGAGCCATAAATGTTTTTCCTACCCGAGCTAATTATTAATAAATAAAAAATCCATCTATCAAAATTACATTGCATATATCAAACTGAATTTAGTGTAGTCCAATTTTAAGGCAAAATAAGGTCACAACATCCAAAACCTCGACAAATGCAAACGAACATAATAACTAGAATAAATAACTAAAATCAAAAAAAAAAAATCAAGATAAGTATCTATGTTGAAGCTAAAAATATCTGAAATCGGCGAACATATTAAGATCCTAATACAATTTCATAGAAAAAAATTGTTTTCATGTGCCTCAAATTTTGTATGAGTTGGCTAATGGTATATATTTTCATTGAATTCTATAGTAATTGATTTAGATTTTAATTTCATATATATTTTTTGTTGTAGGTTTTATATCACTTGTGAACAAACAAATGGTAATTGTTATTAAACAAATGGATGAAAAACAAATTTTTATTAAACTAACAATTTTTTAATGTTTACTATTATTAATAATTGCATTGAAAATAAAAATTAGGTGCAAGTAATGATCGAGAATAGTAATTGTCAATAGCCATAAAAAAATCTCACATCTACAAGAGGATCAAAATTGAATCGTTTAGTAAAAATGCATGAAGAGAAATAAGTGAATGAACAATTTTCATATTGTTATTATACGTTGGATAATTGATTTTTTTGTGAAGCTATGTATATACTAAAAATGTTTTGAAATCTGGAGAAGGGGCAGCTTCCCCATAGTCTCTTAGTAGTTCCGCCATAGCAACCCACTCTAAAAAAACACCCATTTAACTAGTTATAAAGAAATTATCAATTGGACATAGGAAGCTTAATTTGTTGGTTGTCAAGGGTTCACCATTTAATACCAAAATTCTTGAAGAAGTGATTTTCTGAACTATGATATATTTCAAATTTGGAATTAAATCGTTGATTTTGTTTCTTTTCTAACTTGGATATAATTTATACATGCAGCACACAGATTTTTTGTTGCTGGTTGAGTGGGATGGGTGAAAGTGATATTGTGAGCTGGTGTTGTGGCCCTTGTGTCAATTGTTATCAATGTTGTTGTTGCTGCTGCCATGGGTGTTGCGGTTGTTCTCCTACTGACGAGTCTTAAACAAATCTCGTTGACTACCCTAATCCTTGTAATCTACCAATAATTTAATGTAATGTAATTTTCCCATATTATCGTATGAAACCTTTCTATCAAGTTATTAATTGGTGTTTAAAATTGTGGAAAAGAACATCGGCTTTTAACTAATTTTCTTCCTTCAATGTTTAGTGAATTTCACTAGAAATCTAGCTTTTTAGTTGGCTTGAAATTGGGAACCATGCGTTGATTCATGAATCCCCTGCCTTATCAAGAAGTTGGCCAATGCACCAACTTGACGTACAAAATGCCTTCCTCCATGGCCATCTTGAAGAAGAAGTATATATGAAACAGCTGCCGGTTATATTGACAAATGCCATCCTGACTATGTATGTCGCCTCCACAAGTCATTGTATCGCCTTAAACAAGCGCCACGCGCTTGGTACAATAGACTCGGTTCTTTTCTTCTTCAAATTGGGTTTACAAGATTTGTCGATGATGCCTAATTGTTTATTATGAAAAGAACAGACTTCACTATCTTTTTCATTGTCTATGTTGATGACATCATTATCACAGGCTCCAACATACGGCTGATTCAATCTATTATTGTGCAACTGAACATCGTCTTTGCTATCACCGATTTGGGGCTTTTGCATTATTTTCTAGGCATTGAAACACATCGTCTTTCAAATGGTCTATTTCTCTCTCAAAAGAAATATATCACATATCTTCCCCGGTGGACTAACATGGATGGTGTTAAACCTGTTTCAACGCCTATTACCACAAACTCTCGACTGTCTCGAGTTGGAGGTACAAAATTCAACAACCAAACGCTTTATAGAAGTGTTGTTGGAGCCCTACAATATCTCACTTTTACTTGGCATAACGTATCCTTTGCAGTTAACAAGGTATGTCAATACATGCATGATCCTACTGATGAACATTGGATAGTTGTGAAGCGCATCTTGCGTTATTTGAAGAACACCATCAACCATGGCATTTATCTCCATACAACCTCATCTTTCCATTTAAATGTCTTTTTTGATGCAGATTGGGCTAGTTGCCCTGATGATAGGCGCTCCACAAGTGGATACTGCATATTCTTTGGTGGAAATCTTGTTTTGTGAAGTGCTCGAAAACAAAAAACGGTGTCACGGCCTAGCACTGACGCGGAGTACCGTGCATTGGCCATAGCTATAGCTGAGCTAATATGGATAGAGTCTCTATTACGTGAGCTGGGCTTATGTTCGCGTCCTTCCCCAACATTATGGTGTGACAACTTGGGTGCAACATACCTAACAGTGAATCCAATCTTCCATGCCCTAACCAAACATATTGAGATTGACTATCATTTTGTTCAAGAATGAGTTGCTCATCGTCAACTTGATGTTCGATTCATTTCTACAAAAGATCAATTAGCTGACATCTTTACTAAAGGTCTTAGCGCCACCCGTCATTGCCATCTTCGAAACAAGTTAACCGTCACTCAATCGCCGTTTAACTTGCGGGGGCGTATTGTGGATCAAACCTCCACGACACTTCAAGAGTCATACAAATCTACAACTCCTTCAAAATAGAGTTTGTTGGTGTAAATAGATCTTAGTATATTTATTAGTTGCAATCACTTAGATAATTCATTATTGTTGCAACTACTAAGATGTATAAACATTACGTGATTCATGGCATCTGTTACCAAAGATTAAGCCTTGGCTTGTAACTAAATTCTGTATATAAAGAAAACTCGACAACTCATCACGGTGTGGAGAATTTTACCAATTTCTATCTTGGTATCAGAGCATTGGTCCTCGGAGGTCGTGGGTTCGAGTCTCGTCCAGCGCAATCGCTGCGAGAATTTTCAATAATTTCCCTCATGCTTGCGCTGAGGGGGAGTGTTGAAATATTAAACCCACTTCAATTATCGATGGGCCTAAAAATTGCCCATGTGCTTATCCACGATAGTACCGTGTGAATTTACAGTGTACGATTGGTACCTACCGATATAGTTGTAGTCCCACGTCCCTGCTTTTACTTCCGCTTGATATATGATTGGGTTCACCTTCTCTATAAGTTCAAGCTTTTAGAGAGTTGGCAATTTATCACAAGTGACCCAAAGTTACAAATTAGAATGGAATGAATGATATTAGTTATTTCTAGACAAGAATGCCACTTGGTGATGAATAGATGAACTGCTTAGTCCAATGATCACTCCCTCCATCACAGAGCTGAAGCAACCTGAAAAACAAGTTAGATTTAATGGAATTAAAAAAAAAATCTTAATAATTATGTCATTGAGATGAATGAATTCTTGCTGTTAGTTATGAGAGGAGAGTAGAGAAGTGAGACCTGAAGTCATCTTTGATGGGGAAGCACAAGTAACTATGAACTATAGCCTTTTGAGCCCTCAAAAGTCCACAAATTATGCTACATGTCTCGAGACTCTTTATAGATTTCAGTTTTAAGCATAGAGTTATAAAACAAAAAGAAACCAAAAAGATAGATGGAGAGGGGGTAAAGCAAAGAGAAGCATATGACTACATGCTAACAACTAAGCAAGCCAAGCAATTCATGAACAGTCTGTAATTCTCATGAAAACGATTTAATAATATTGGAATATATAGATGCCAAGCATGAAACCACACACTATTATTTGGGGGTAAAATTGTTACAATTGAGTAGGAATTTCCTCTTTAGATTGAGGGATCAATCAAAGCTAGCTTTGTGCTATTTTATGCTTGCATCCTCAACTTTGCTTTTGTTTGTGCGGTATTTAATGGTCCTGGAGATCAAATCAGCAGTATCATGACATTACGATGACAATGATTTATATAAGTCAAGAGTATTGAACTCATTCTCAATGCATAGTGTAAAATTACTAATTAAGGTAGTGTTTGATTGCATGAAACTAGTGTTGATCAAGCATTTTCCTTGAAAAAAAAATAATAAAATGAAATACAACTCTGCTTTTCCAAGATTCAGACACAACATAAACAATATAAATTGTTTAAAGTTCTATCAAGTATTGTTAATTTTGGAAGATAATCTAGTGGAATTGACTTGAGCTGTCCAAATGATTATAGTAGAGAGCTAATGTCATCTAAAATTCATCACAAGCTGACGACAAGGACTGCAGAGTGAAGGAGAAAGGGAAGCAGATGCCCAATTGTCTAAAAATCTTAATTAACTCAAAAGAGATTCCCACTTGAACACTTGACACCACATTACATTTTAAACCTTTTTTCAACAGTTTGATTTCATGTTTGTGCTGCCAAGTTTATGATATCAATTCCACCCAATAATGAGTTACTTTCATCAAAGTTGTGATGTGTTATTACCTTTAAGTGAATTGCAATCCAACCTGAAAACTAGAATAGATAATGTTTTCCTTTGCCTCACTTAAACGATTCCTATTACTTAGGCTATAAAAGAGCATGCCTATGAGTACATTTCAGATTGAAGGTTCAAGTTGATGGAGTTATAGCTTCTACTGTTCTGTTCTGTTCTGCCTTCACATAGAAAATGGCATCATCAAGTCTCACTTCTATAAAAACAACTTCATATATCTATTTATGACTTCTATCATTTTTTGGTTTGGGGTTCTTAACTTGTTGATTTTCAAGTGTTGTTGCTATTCCTCTGATTCCTGATCCAAATAACATCTTGTTTACTACCCTTTAATCCCTTTTAGCCTATAAGTTGATAATTAAACTTGGTAGTTTATGAATTATGTTGATGACTTAAACTTACTATAGCAGCTGCACAACCACAATGAAATGATGATGAAACATTTTACAGCACTTTCACAATTAACATCACTGCCACAAAAAAATCTATGCATAATTTGTACTAAACATTTTTTTTCCAAGTTGAAAATTCAGGAGCTGACACCTTTGTCCCATTGACAAAAGAAGGTTAATATAGGAATCGAAGGTCAGACATGAGTAGGGAGAGCCTTTCCATTCAAACAAATTCCTATTGCAACTTAGATCATTGCTATAGTTTAAAAATCTTGCAAACTTGAAGGGTCATTAAAAAAAAAAAAAAAAACTTTGGGTGCCTATGCACATGCTCTTTTATTTTCATTTTTATTTTTTACGAGTTTGACATGATTATGGACTATCATAAAAGCATATACAAAACTTGCACTTAGAGTATGTATAACAATACTTTAAAAAATGACTTTGGCTCGGTTAGATACACTATCCTTTAGGTAGTAAACATATCAAGTTGTGTCAACCGGATACAACATAGAGCTGTGTTGGGTTTGAGTTTGAGATTTTTGATACAATTACTAAACAAACTTGGCTAACTGGCGAGGAAACCAGCGAGGAAAACAGCGAGGGGGACCCTCCATCCCCCTCGCGATGCGTGCATCCCATCCCTTGCACGTATCACAAGGGGGATGGAGGGTCCTCCCTCCCTCCCTCGCTGTTTTCCTCGACAATTAGAATTGGGGTTACTAAACAAGTCGCATTTGAGTTTGATAAATCAGAAATTCTAAGTGTCGAGGAAATGAGCGAGGGAAGTGAGGTGGCGGGGTGGGAGCCGTTCACCCCACTCGAGATGCGTGTGTTGACTTTTTGCACGCGCATCCCGAACGGGATGAACGGCTCCCACTCCCGCCACCTCACTCCCCTCGCCCATTTCCTCGCTGTGTAGAATCACTCTTGATAAATTGACGTGAGATTTTACTTGAATATGACATGACACGACCCATTGCCAACCCTTAATTGTCGATTGATGAGTGTGGATGCTACCACTACAGCACCCTCTTTTTCTCATTTGGGTTTTCTTCCAAGCAAATGGCTATGGTCGACTAAGAGATACAGTCCTCACAAACCACAACCTTGAAATACTATTTAACTCTGTGGTCAAAAGAAAGAAAAAAGCAGAACAAAGCCATGGCTACTACTACTACTCTTCTCAAATTCTCAGCTCTTCTTCTTCCTCACTCTTCTTCATCTTCCAATTCCTCCACATTTCTTCACCCTCTTAACATACCCATAAACAGAACATCATTGGGTCTCAAATCCTTCACACCCTTAAATCCTCAAACGCAAACCAGGAGAAATTTCATTAGGAGGAGGTCCTCTGCAGTAGATGAAGCTCCATTTCTTGAAGCCCCACCACCATCAACACTATCTGTTCCCGAGTTGAAGTTCAAATTGTTGGTAAGTAGCTCATGTAGTGAAATTGGTTTCGTTGAATTTGTTCTTTGATGCTAGTTTTGCTCACTTTCTCCTTCTTGCTGTAGATGGATAACTGGGGGTAGAAATTCAATGTGGCTAGTTGCTAAAGCTTCTATTTTTTGTTACTTTATTAGTTTTATGAGATTGGGTTTTGTTTTGGTTGAATTGTTGATTCCATTTGATTTATGTTTATGTCATGCTGTTAAACCCATCTCAAAGCCTAGTTTTTAAGTAGTCTAATTGTTTCCTTGTGGTATATGGGAAGTCCAAGGAGCTCTGCTTATAGTATTTGAGATTGACTATCAATCAATCCCTATATGTAAGTAAACAAAAATTTCCACTCAAGAATATTGAATATTCCCACAAATTAGGAGTCTGAAACTGCAACAAAAACACTTCGGCACGTTGCAAGTCATTGCTGCTTGGACAAACTGCTTGCCTGGATGCAAATTGATTGGCTGGTTGTTTAGTTTCAGAGAGAAAATTTGTTATCATTGCTTGAATGCTTTTTATATGGTTGTTTACTTAAAGTTTTTACTAACCGTTTAGTTGCATAAGAACATAATTTCGAAACTGCTTATTCATTCACTAATCCTTAGTATACAGTGTGGTTGTGTTGGAACTTTTTATAGGAAAATGCAGATTTCTTTAATTAAATGGTGGTACTTGCTGTTTTCAAAAATTCGGTGGCGAATTTTTTCTTTTTCTGTTTTCATTCAAGGTTAAAAATCCATTAATCAAACTTTCCATAAAAAAATGAATTTATCATGGGAATGAGAAAACAAGGCAGCTCATGAGTTGTTGTATCGAGAAAACACTGATTTCCATAGTTGCATTGAACCAAACACAGCCTAATGGTCTTAGAAAATATATTGGAAATTTTGCTTGAACATGATATGATACAATGGTAAACTTTGAATACTGTAGCTTGTAGGTGGAAAATTTGTTCTCCAAGTTGGTATGTAACAATGAAATTATCTATTAATTTCATATTTCTAGTTGTATTTGCATGGACACTTGAAACATCTTTGGTAATCATTTGTTTTAATTTGAGAGAAATTCAAGAAGGATACTTTTTCCAGGAAGATCCTCGATTATCCCTTGTTATGTTATGCTAACCTTTCCTAGTACAATGCATATTGCATGGACATTGGTGCTGCTTGGGAATGGTCATAATTCTGACTGGTGTACGTTAATATTTGGGACAGTTTGTTGGCTGATTTTAGATGTAGCCATAACAAAATAGTTTCTTGGTGGAAGAATACGATTACTTTGAGTTGGTTGTGGCAGTGGCAAATGAATTTGGTAGGGGATGATACATGCAGTTGTGTGGAAAGTCTAGAATGAAAGGAATAGTGGGGTATTCATAGGTAAAATACATTACGATAGAGCAAGTAGTTGGGGATATTAGAAAAACACTGTGCCCCCCCACCCCCAACCCTCCCCAGCTATGCATACAACATATAGGCTTTATTTCATATCAAGGACATTTTTTTTTTCTTTGATAAGGTTAAAACCAATTAAGGAAGGCTTGGACTTATTGTACTGACGCATTGGGGCAAAATTTCGGTTGTTGCTCTACGTGCATGCCTATGGTGGGAGTAATGGGCTATGTTGGATCCATCTTATCCTGCAATCCATCTTTGCTGCCTATAATTTTTCTAGCAGCTGTAAACCATTATTACTCATCATCATTTTTCTTCTTAATGCGAGTCTTGTGGCAACAACGTCCTTAGTGCATTCTGTATGTGATTACGAATTGATGAGTGTTTTTCCATGTGCACGCCTACCACCAGAGGGGTTCAGCAATAATACTGCTTACAGGTTAAATAAGGTTTCATTATAGTTTAGAATTCTGAAATATATAACAAGATATATGTTAGAGAACTTAAAATTTTGTGCCTGAGCAAATGAAAAGGTCTAAATTCTTTTTTTTTTTCAGCCTTCAGAAAAAAAAAAGTATTGGATCACGTTGACTTAAAAATTTTTGATAAAAGAAACCCTATCAATGTTTCACGACATGTCTCTGACATGGGGAGTACTCCCAAGTTGCTCAACACCAAACATCGAGCAGCAGATTTCTTTTAAACAAAACATACCACTCTAAGGAAAAAACCTTTTCTTTCAGTTCATGTCTGTTTGTGTGTCTTTGTATCTCAAATTCTGTTACTCGTTCAGTATTCTGTCCAGGGTGATTTGTGCTTTAACATTGCACGGCGAAAAATATTTTGCAATGTTTTATAGTAAGCTTCTGTTTACCTGTATGGTGATAAATTGCAGAGTGCTGTCTCCGGGCTGAACAAAGGACTAGCTGCAAATGTTGAAGATATGAAAAAAGCAGATGCAGTTGCCAAGGAACTTGAAGCTGCTGGAGGACTTGTGGACCTCTCAGTTGATCTGGATAAACTTCAAGGAAAATGGAAATTAGTATACAGTAGTGCATTCTCATCTCGTACTCTTGGTGGGAGCCGTCCTGGCCTTCCCACTGGAAGGCTACTGCCAATAACACTTGGCCAGGTACTCTCCCACTCTTTTTTATTGCCCCATTATATTATTATATTGTCTTTAATCATAATCATATGGACTCCCTTGATTGGCTAAAACAGAGTTTTATTTGTCAAACCAGGTTTTTCAGCGAATCAATATTTTCAGCAAAGATTTTGATAACATAGTAGAGCTCGAGTTAGGTGCTCCATGGCCTCTTCCACCTGTAGAACTGACAGCTACTTTAGCACACAAGTTCGAACTCACAGGTTGGCCTTTTGGCACCTTTTTTCTCTTTCTGTCAAGTCAAATTGCTTAATCATTGGTGAACAAAACATGCTCGTGATATCTCAAAACTCATAGAATAGCATTCAGTTTGCAGTCGTTACCCAATGGAAAACCATAAGCATAGATCAATAGGTGAAGTTGGATAGTTAATTTATCCAACAAAATCACATAACTGTATCTCATGCAAATGAGATGAGAGCTCAGTGCAGAGTGCATTCTAGAGACTGGTCCTTTTGAAAGATTAATTAAAGAGATATTAGAAGGATGGAGTCTGAGAAACAAAATCCAAATTGTCAGAAATTGTTTTATTTGCACAGTTGCACTTTACCGTTATGTTTTATTTGCAGTGGCTTAGCCCTAATCACATGTTGTCTCCTGAATTTGCATAGGGTCTGCAAAGATAAAAATAACATTTGAGAAAACAAGTGTCAAAACAACTGGAAGCTTATCGCAGCTGCCACCCTTGGAGGTGCCTAAACTTCCAGATGCATTGAGGCCTCCATCCAATCCCGGAAGTGGTGAATTCGAAGTTACTTACCTTGATGCGGATACCCGTATCACCAGAGGAGACAGAGAAGAGCTGAGGGTGTTTGTGATTGCTTAAACTCTGGTGACAAGTAGCAATTGATACTCCATTCCATAAAGTTTGAACACACATTGTTGTATAATGATACCAAAATTTCCCTATAATTTTGTGTTATATATAGAGAGAGGGAAGCCACTTGTAACATAAGCCGTGGAATAAAAACTTGTTATAAACGAGCTGTAAAGATACCCTTTACTTCAATTAGAATCTATATACAGGAAATCAGGCAACAAGCTCAAAATTTTTGTGATACATTTCAGATGTTACGACGAAACAGTCCAGGTCCAAGTTGACTGGCAAAGCTTCATACATTTTATTATTATATTTTTGTTTAACAAATTGTTTTTTTTCTTTTTACTTTGGTTTTCTGAAGAAGAGTGGACAAAAATAACAACAGAAAGGAGTCTGATCAGAAAATTGTGAACTATTTTGTATCTAAACTAATCATCGAATTCAGGTGCAATCAGGTTCATAAATTTCCTTTTCTGATGCGTATCTTGAGAAATGCACCAGAATGGCTTGAAAATAATACAGGTCTATTTCTGATGTTAATCCACACAATTTCTTGAAATTTCTATTCCAAAAAACCAAACCAATGTACTATTTGCCTTTGGATCCCATTGCCCCTGAAAAAAGATTTGTGAATTGTGACTATTTAATCTGTGGTGGTACAGAGATAACTCAGTCGAAACCCTACTGTGCGGACCAAAAAAGAAAAGAGACGTTATAAGCAACACATAACGGCTATTCCATTTTGAATTTCAAAACCTCTCTCATATTTGTCTCTCTTTCTTTCTTTCTCTCTCAATCAATCAAATCTTAACCTTCCTTCAATCCTCTGAGCTCCTCTTGGATTTCTCACCACTCTCCAATCTTTCTTCAAAACCCCATTTCTGCAAATCCGCTAAAGTCCACCAATCTTGGATCCCCAAATCCCCAAGAAATCATCTTTCATGCTCTTCTGCCATCAATGGCACCCACACCATCGTCAAAAGCTCTCCAACCCTTCCACACCCCATCGAAGACACCCAATTCGAAGCACCGTCTCCACTTTAATTCTTCAAAACACCCGCACCCATCTCCAAACCCCATGTCCACAGCCAAAGAAACCCCACAAACTGAGCACCCAGTCGAAGTAATCGGCCGAATACGCGATTATGCAGACCATAAGGAAAAACCCGTGTCTGCGTTGAATATATCGTCTGATCGGTGTAGCATTCGGGTGAGGACGGAGATTGGGTATAGAGATTTCAGCCTTGATGGGGTTTCGGTGTCCGAAGAGGAGGATCTTGATGTTTTTTACAAGAAGTTTATTCAGTCTAGAATCAATGGGGTCAAATTGGGGGCTAAATGTACTATTATGATGTATGGGCCGACGGGGGCAGGCAAAAGTCATACTATGTTTGGGTGTCCGAAGCAGCCTGGGATAGTGTACAAGGCTCTAAGTGACATTCTGGGTAAAGGGGATGAAGTTAGCGATGTTGCGGCAGATAGTTGTAATGTTGGGCATGGATCATTTGTTCAAGTTGCAGTCTTGGAGATATACAATGAGGAGATTTACGATCTTTTGTCGAACAATACCGGAGGTGGACTAGGGTTTGGCTGGCCTAAAGGCAATGCTTCCAAGGTAAATTTGTGTTTAGGTTTTTAATATCTGTTCTCTTCCTGATCTTTCATGGTAGAATTTTTTCCTTCTTATTGTTTTTTTGTTTGTGTGGTGTGTTTGAAATTTCGATTTCCATTTCCCCAAAAGAAGGGATTTCATTCCTTTTGATTCCCAAATAGCTAATCATAGACACTCTGATGTTAGTGCTTTTTAGTGTGGCTAAAGCATGGGTTTGGTCACTTCCCCTTGAAAATGCTAATCAATATAGGGATTTGAGTTGATTGGCCATTGTAAGTTTTGTATAATTTTGTGTTATCTAGCTATTCCAACTCAAACAAAAAACAGGAATTTTTTTGATGATGGTAGTGGCATTGCTGCAGACTGAACAATTTCCATGAACTAGCACTAGGTAGAATACAGACTCTAACATGAAATGATCCAGAGAAAATTTTCATAACCCAATTGGGAGGGATGGGGGTAATCAGAAGATTTGATGTTGCAAGATCAATATATTGTAATCTCAATTTAGTCTTTCAGATCTTATTCTAAGAATTTGAGTAGTTCACCCACATACAGTTAATTACATAGGAGAAGGTCACAGCATATAACAAAAAATTCATCCATGGCTAGATGAATTTATCAGGTCACAGTTGACTCACAAAGAACTTGGGTCTATATTCATTACAGTTACTTCAACTCGCGATGCAGGCACACTTAGAAAGCTTTAGCACCATGTTTGATTTAGTTGTTATTGTTATGCTTTGATGATTTCTTAGTATGATTGAGTTTTGTGCCCTGCTATGTATGAAATGGAATGAACTGATTCCAACCATGCTTCTCTGTTCAATCTCTTCTTCTTTTTGAGTTTATAGGTTAGACTTGAAGTGATGGGAAAGAAGGCAAAGAATGCTACATACATCTCTGGGAATGAAGCTGGAAAAATATCAAGAGAGGTCATGAAAGTGGAGAAACGAAGAATTGTTAAAAGCACACTCTGCAACGATAGAAGTTCACGAAGTCATTGCATGGTTAGTCATGCCTCACCCTTTAATCCAGTGTCTGTTATTTCTTAACAAGTGTTAGAACATGAACTTCATAATTGTTTTGAATTTCTGCAGATAATTTTGGATGTCCCCACTGTTGGAGGAAGGTTGATGCTTGTTGACATGGCGGGTTCAGAAAATATTGAGCAAGCTGGCCAAATTGGATTGGAAGCAAAAATGCAGGTAATTTTGTATTTTACTTGCATGTTGTTTAGAAATCGGTTCTCAATGTATTCGGAAGCATCTTCTAGTTCTTGACTTAACAACATGCTCTATGCTTATTGTCATTTCAGACAGGAAAAATCAATCAAGGGAATATAGCGCTCAAGAGAGTAGTTGAATCCATAGCTAATGGAGATTCTCATGTTCCATTCAGAGATAGCAAACTTACTATGCTTCTTCAGGTAATATCCAATCTCTTTTATTTGCATGGTCATGCCACTAAAAGCAGGCTTGAAACTTTTACACACCATATAGTTGATTTTGTTTTTCTTTTGCATTTATTTAGGATTCTTTCGAGGATGATAAATCAAAGATCTTGATGGTACTCTGTGCAAGCCCTGATCCCAAGGAGATGCACAAGACCATTTCCACCCTTGAGTATGGGGCAAAAGCAAAATGCATTGTTCGTGGTGGTCATACACCAAACAAAGATAAAGTTGCTGAGGATTCTTCCGCTGCAGTAATTTTAGGATCAAGAATAGCAGCCATGGATCAATTTATTGCCAAGTTGCAAATGGAGAACAAGCGCCATGAAAAGGAACACAAAGAAGCCCATAAAGAGCTCTTGAAGAAAGAGGAAGAAGTAGCAAGACTAAGGTCTAAGATTGCACTGATGGAAAGGAAGGTACCAACTGTTAGTGAAGAGGAGATAAACTTGAAGGTCAAAGAAAGAACTCAGAACATGAAACATGAGCTAGAGAGGAAACTAAAGGAATGTGAGAAAATGGCAAATGATTTTGTTGAGACCGGAAAGAGGATGATGGAGGAGAAGATCTTCCAACAGCAACAGGAGCTTGAGATGCTAAGGCAGCGTCTGGAGCAACTTGAATCTGTTTTATGTCGCTCTAACAGTAATAATGCTTATGGCAGCAGTTTACGAGTCAGTGAGGAAAGTGGCTTGGCCAAAAGGATGATGGAAATGTATGCAGATGACGACCGAGGGATGATAAAATCAATGGATTTGGACATGGGGGATTCACAACCAATATTTGTTAATGATGTAAAAGAGGTTGAAAAGGGTGTTGTGGATAGGGGGTGCTTTGGCAGTGAAACTATGATGAATCCTTCTAATTGGACTAGCACGGAAGAAGTTGCTGGTAGTATGCTAGTCCCAAGTTTCAATGAGAAGGTACATTTGAGTACAGTGTTTGAGGAGGAGGAAGAAGAAAAGGAGAACTCAGAGGAAGAAGTAGAGAAAGAAGTAGTGCAGGAAACATCTGTACAGGCTCGTAGGACCAATGATTCCAATATTGGCTTTGAATTCGACAGAGGCTCTTTAATTGCTCCTCAGAATCTCTTACTCACCCCAAAAGCTACTTCTTATAGCTTATACCATCCAGATGAGAAGCATGTCGGCCTGAACTTGATGGATAGCTCCAACGATCCTGTCTCAGCTCGAAAAACAAGAATTCAGAACATCTTCATGCTCTGTGGGAATCCTAGAGAAATAGCTCAACATGTTGGAACCCCAAGACCTGATAAGAGCACAATTGAAGCTGCTGATGTCCAAGGAAAATCCGTGTCCAAGGAACTTCAATTTCCTACATCAGAGCTTGAGCAGAATGAACAGGCGCTATCTGATTTGATAGCAAGAAACACAACCAAGAGAACACCAAAACATGGTAATAATACCCCTAAAGCTGCCGATGTCCAAGGAATGATCGCAAAATCTATTTCAAAGGAATTTCATTTTGATCTCACATCCGAGAATAGAAGTGGCATTTCCTCTGAATCATCACACAAGGCAAAGGAGAACCATAGACCAGGCGATGAGAACAAAGATGATCTGGTTGAAGTTTATGTGAAATGGGAGGCCTCCAAGGAACATCCAGGAAAATTCATTACAAAACTGAAGGCAGTAAATGGCTCCAGTCTTGCTGATTTGAGAAAGCTAATTGAGAATTATCTAGGCGAAGACTGCAGAAAGCAAGGATTTACCTTTCTAATGCTCGGGGCAAGTTACTCTCCTCCTATCTTCATTATCCATTACCATTTGTCTAACGTCAAACACACGCTCTGTCTACCAAATTTATCTCTATGCTTGTCATCTCATCTGTATATAAGTTTATGGTTTTTTTTGGAATTTAAGTTTATGGATTCGTTTCTGAAGTTTAACAAAGTCTGTACTGGTGTACACACAGGATCCGACCGGAGCTCCAGTCTTGAAGGAGAATGAAGCAACCATTCAAACAAGCAAACTCCCTATTTGCAACAACCAACTCAATGTGCATCTGGCCTGCTTGCGTCCAGTCAAGGCGAATCAACAGAGCAACAAACTTCCCTTGAGCTCACTGGAGAACAAGCTCCAGAATGCTTCAAAATTGCCATCGTCTTTCATGCAGCATACTGACAGTTTGTCACCCAAAGTAGACCATTTAAGCCCTGTTCCTTGTGTTAGTAGTGGGTTTGTCAGATAAATACAGACTCTAGAAGCATGTCATCTTTCTGAAATCTTGCTTGTATCTAATTTACCTTTCTTGTATGTTGACAAACCATGCTGAGTACATATGCGTATGTACTCGTATTGTATGTGATTTATGAATTGGTTTTTTGTTATGATATATGGCTTTTATCACACTATTGCATTTCCTGTTTCTGGTTTCACAGTCTTGTTCGATACAAGCAATGTATTTTCTTATTTGTTGGTATTCCTATCTGTTATTAGGCAGGGGATGAGTTGAAACTCAGCGCATTAATGTCAAAAGAAAATAAACACAAGGAATTCCATTCAGACAATCATAATATATGAAAACCAAATGCACTTATATCTCCAGCAAGCTTACAAACTATAACAAATAAAAAAAACTCAAAAGAACTGGTACAGGGACTCCCCTGCTGTACCACACCCAAGAGAACCCATGGATGCGCAATGTCAGTCACTTATATCTTTATAGAAGTAGTTGATAAAATCAGCCATATGAGCAACCTGCAGTCGTAGGAATATGCTGATGGAGCCTTCTTCATCTCCACCAGGGACAATGAAAAATTTCCCATCAGATCCTATTGCACCAGGACCCATGTGAAAAGGCTTTCCCCAGCCAAAATCTGCACCATAAACAGGGAACCCAATCCAGCTCGTTACTGCAAGATTTGGGTTCCCTAAGAAAATTCCCATTGTACACCCAATTGAATGGAATGATGATCGAAATGGTGTTAAATCTGAGTGACTCGACAAAAAGTCCATAGCTGATCTAATGTACTCATCATCAACCAACTTCACTGCTTCTTTTACTAAGCTTGCTGCATAGCTTAACGGATTGGACAAAAGATCAACTGACTTAGCTATAGGCATTGTTGTAACAACCCCGTTGCCAAAATAGTTGGTTGGTAAAGATGGTTGTAAGCGGTTGCGGCTGTTCACAGGAATTCGCAGCTTTGTCAGTTGTTCTTCGTTAAGTTTACGTGATTTGCATACACATCTCCATATATGCCCAGTCAAGGTCTCGTACCTGCTATATTCGTGATTAGTTGTGTTGCCTTCATTAGCATTTTTCTTGAGCTTGTCTACTTGTTCTTTGCTCAACTTAATCAGGGCTACGGTTGACTCTTTAAGTCGCTCCTGCTTATCATCATTTTTCCCAATAAGAAGTGGTGGATCATCGAACTCTACATGCTTAAACCGTGGTTTTGCTGTAGGATCACCTTTGTAAAAAGCAGACCGATCATTAGATGGTAAAATAAGATCAAAATTCTCATTACGAGCAATCTTTGCCCACGAATTGAAGAAATGAAGTGCACTTACACCATCAACAACAACATGTGAAAGTGCAGTGCCTAGACAGAGCCCACCACATCTGAACCTGGTGAGTTGCACTAGCAACACCGGCTGTTCAGAGATATCTGTGCTTTCATACTCAACAGGAGGGATTAGTTTTCTTATCTCTGGGGTGGGGCAAAAGTCACCGAAATCAGCCATTTCAGCTTCTGATTCAGCTTCCAAAACCAGAGCTCCCATTCCATTGCAATGGAGTTCAAGTCGATTTCTTTCATTAATCCAGTGCAAGCGCCCTGCTACCGGAAAAAATGGTACCAAAACTTGGCTTAAAGAATCTTTCAGAGTTTCATAGGCTGAAGCATACGAATCACCAATGGGGTGGTAGAAGTAGACGGTGGGTGCATGGGTCAAGGGTGTTATCTGATCACATTCAGGTAACCAAAGATGAACATTTGGTGTTGGGCTAGCTGGTTTCACCATGCATGAAGTCTTTATTCTCAACATCTCTCCTTGCTTTCTTTCTTTGTTTTGGTGTAAATCAACTGTTCCTTAGAAGGAGCCGATGAGCCTTATTCTGTAGAAAGTCTGAATCATCTTCACCAAGGGGAGCCCAAAATTGATATAAAAACAACACAATTTTTAAAGATAATACTATTACAAATTATTTCAACAAAATAGACAAAAAGTCTCAAGGGTTCCTGTCACTCGTTTTTCACACCCATCCTCCAACTCCCCAGTTGAGTTTAGGATATGCTTATTATATCTCCTGTCCAATAGGCCCTTCCACTCATTTTTGCCTGGTAATAATTGTTTCTCTCCGTGGATGATGGTCACCATGTGTAGACATGTATATGCAGTAAAAAATTTCTGTGGCACTTGGCTTATTTTAAAATTGTTCATTCACTTAAATCCTCCAAATTACAGTGGTTGTTTTGGGGTGAAAGTATTAGGACTTGAAAACGGGTGAATGACCGGTTCTTCTCTTAGCTTATTAAGTAACCCAGAAGGGAAGAACAAGGATGCTTCCAATGTCCTGAAATGTTGGAAACATGAAGGTGTATCATTGGATTACTATTAAGTAAGTTGCTATGATCAAATAAATCAATTTTAATAGGTAGGTAACCAATGGAGCAAGAGAACACTAATAAGCTTAAATTGGGAGGGTAGTTCCATATTTAAAAACCACAAATCAAACATCCTTGCCTTACAGATTGAGTTTGGGGACTTGATTAGATTTGGGAGTCCTATGCGGTCACACCTGTTTATTCGTTCAGTTTCTCTTGTTTGTTGGTTATTCAAGCTGTTCCAGGCCAGGAGAGATTGGTAAAATCTGACCAGTCCATTAGCAATCAACACAAGGAATCTTACTGGAAATTATTGGCATAATACATACAAGAAGCTCTCTATTATTGTGCAGCATGAAAGCTCCACTTTGATAACAAATGTTATTTTCCTGTGAAGTACTGCATCACTTTTGCCAGCCAAAACTACATGTTCTTCCACATGGACGGCCATGATTAGTCGATGTAGATAGTACAATTTTCAGTTGCATCTTCAACTTGTCTTAAAACTGTCCATTCTCATCACCACCACCAACAATGATTGTGACAAGAAGAAGAACATCAACCAAAAACAACAACAACAAGAACAAGCGATTACAACGATGATACATTCACCCCCTTCATTATCACACACAAACAAGCCCATTAACGATATCCCAGTAAGATTTAAATTTTTTTTTTTTTTCTGTTCTGCGCGACTTTACTAAAATGATCATAACTTGTTTATTTCAAAACATTTTCAATTGATTCAAGTTGTGTTTATTAGATAACTGAGGGTTTGTGTTGACCAACTTGAGAATCGGTCTCGATTGAGCACATAAGTTGGCCTAAAGACAGGAACACTATCAAATTTTCATTTTTCGGACAGATTTGCGCAAGTTTAGTAAAATGACCATAACTTGATAATTTCAAAACATTTTCAAGTGATTTAAGTTGTGTTTATTAAATAACGCAAAGTGCTACAACTTTCGTGTTTTGATAAGCTTGAGAATCAGTCTTAATTGAGGGTTTAAATTGGTTCGAAAGTTACCCTGTTTTTTATTTTTTCGTTTCGAGTTTGGGTTTGTCTGTTATGTTAAGTTATGCATATTTATTGAGTTTGGGTTTAAGGATCTCAACTTGAATGGGAGTTTGAGAGTTTTCGAGGGAGAGGGAGAGGGATGAGATTTGCAAGAGATTTGAGTATGGAGAGAAATTTTGAAGAGATTTGGAAGAAAAGATTTTGAATGGGAGATGGAGGAACCATTGTCGATTTGAATAGTGGGGAAAAAATGAATGTTTTGGTTTATATAGGTGGTGTGAGAGAGTATGGTGGTGTGAGAAAGTAAGTAGACGGTGTGGGAGAGTAAAATGGTGTGGGAGAAAGTAAGTAGATGGTGTGGGAGAGTAAAATGGTGTAAGAGAGAGGAAACAGTGGTGCGAGGTAGGCGTTGCCAAAGAAAAAGTGGTTGGCCAGGGATGGATTGGGAGATTAAAAAAGAGTGAGAAAGTGGGCTGACTGAGGCACAGGGGAGAGAAAATGGAGTTATAGTAGGGGTGGCACGTGATCGGATGGGACAGAATGGACCTCATCCCTATATCTCATCCCATTTGTTCGGGATTGGAACTGGATAGACTTCAATCCGACCTCGTCTCATTCCAAACGGGATCCAGACGGGACGGGATGAACATGTACTAAACAGTCTTCCAATAAAGAATAACAAAAAAATTTCATCTCAAATTGCTCACACACCAATAATGTCTAATTTATGTACATATAACTTTCTTCATAACAATATAAAATATCATATAAAATTTCATCTCACATTACTTTTAATTGTATCTTGTATGAATGATATAAATTCTCACATTGTCTTAATATATGTTTAAAAATGAAAAATATTCTTCATTGACCAAATTTCCAAATACATAACTCATAGTGCAAAAATAAACCAAACCATCATTTGCCTTTATTTTCAACAAGAATAATTATCCTATAATCAATCTAAAATATGAAAAACATAAATGTTCATGGATTCTATTTGACTTAAAATATTCAAACTAAAGTTTCTATCTAAACAAAGAATATCAAATCAAACAAGTTTTCAAACAATAGATGTTAATTTCAACACTCATAAAATTTTCTTTAGATGGGTAGTTTGATTAAAATTAATAATAATAATAATAATATTAATATTAATATTAAATAAATAAATTTGGAACGAGATGGGATGGGCGGGATTGAAAATCTCCATTCCGATCCCATTTCACTCTAAATTGGAATGAGATGGGATGAGTTTGATCAATCCCAAAAGAACCCAAAAAATCGGGACGGAATAGGGCGAGATCGGAATCACGGGATGGGATGCCCACCCCTAGTTAAAGACCAATAGGGTGAGGGGTTCGATTTGGTTTGTATCGGGTGTGTGACAAAAGGAATAGAAATCAAAATCTTAAACGAATGCAACTCAGTTTGGTTTTCACTGTTCAATTTTGATTTTTATTCGGCTTTTTTCTATTCAGTTCGATTTGGTTAAGTTTTCGGGAACCAATTAACACCCCTTATCAGCAACCTGCAACCTGCAACCTGCAGATGCAGGACTATGGTGCAAGAGCCGATGAAAAACTTACCATCAGATTCTATTGCAGCGGGACCTATGTGAATAGGCTTTCTCGAGCCAAAATCTGCACTGAAAATTGGCAACCCAATTCAACTGATTACTGCAAGATTTGGATTCCCAAAGAAATTCCCATTCTATTGGAATGGAGTTCTAAATGGTGTCAAATCTGAATGACTTGCCAATGACATAACAGCTTAACGGTTGGAGTTTGGCGGATGGTACCATTTGGTCATGGGTTCGAATCCAGCTTGCGGCATCTTTATTAGTTTATGGTGTGTTGACCAGTTCTGGTCTTTAATGAGTTTTGGGATCCTATAAAAACTCTGCTCGCCTTCCAAAAAAAAAAAAAATCTGAATGACTTGACAAAAAGTTTAAGGTTGATAGAGGGGACTCAATGACCCACCCAAAAGCACAAGTAGACCACTTTGTTTTGACACACTTGGGTGTCCATCTTCTCTTGAATGTGTTTTGCCATGTATTGCGGGACTTGATCACATAGACTACAGGGGCATTATGGCGAATAGGGCTGCTGGAAAGTGCTTAATTATTCAGAAGGAGTTGCAGACCACATTATCAATAGAAGGGACTAGCTAGTTTTCTTATCTCTGGGTGGGGCAAATCAGACCTTCGGGCTAATTCTGATGATTCAACTTCCAGTAGCAGAGCACCCATTTCATTGCATTCGAGTTCCTTTCAATTGCTTTAAACGCCCTGCTAATTGGAAGAAAGGGATTAAAGCAATTGCTTAATGAGTTTCAGAATTACGAAAGCTGAATCAGATGATTCACTAATGGGGTGGTAGAATAAGACGTTGGATGCACCATAGCAAAAGATGAAAATTTGTTGCTTTTGTTATGCTCTATGCTTCAAAATCCAAATGTGATGCTCGCAACTCATTGTATCTTTCTTGGGTATGCTTGTGCGAAGATTTACTAATGATAAGATCTATTTGTAGGAAACATATAGATGCATCCTTGTATAGTTGTAAATAACAATTACCCAATGTATTAATAATTAACATCTTAACAATCATTATTCATTACTAATCAACCATCCTCATCACACTCAAATCTAATGGTTACATGTATGCTCTGTGCCGTTGGCACTCCACGTAATTTTATTTTTGCTAAATATGTTGTACTGAACACCATCACTATCTCGTTTTCGCTCTGAGTAAGTATTGAATTGTAAAAGCCTATTCTAAGGTAAAAATATATATATTATAAATTTTATGGTCAGACTCAGTCAAAACATGAAGTTCAGCGTTTTTGTTTAAATATGCATTAATATGTCTGACTCATTTTTTCTGATGTGATCGACCCGTCTCATTGCTTTGAAAAATACTAAAGACGTGAAGTACGTTATACGTTTTTTTTTTATTATAAAATATATATTTTTAAAATTTTAGCACTTGTATTTATTAATGATTTTGTTGGAAAGATCTTCAAAAATGTATTTCAATGATACTAAGTTTACCAAAATCCGACAACGATGTAGATAGTTGTAATAAATTTTCCTTTTGCTAAAAGTAAAACATTAATTTTTCTCTATTTGCCACATGTACATTTCACCAATTTTTTTCAAAAGTTTTTCATTATTTTTGCCCTTCTACATATTTTAAATTTACAAATATGTCATCATAAGAAATGAATTTCAACCCTCAAAATTCAATATATTTCCCAACTTTCAATTCTAACCATCTTTTATCTTTAATCATTTTGATTTGATTTTGTCCCAGTCAGTAATGAATATTAAAACGCAACTCTGAATTGTAATATAGATTTAATAATAATTAAGAAAATAGTTTCACTATATAGATGGTTACAAAACTTCATTAAAAAACCGGAAAAAAATATCACATAATTGAAGAAAATTAATACTTCTATATTATTTTTTATTTTAATCTGGACTTGAAGTCATTGTGAGAGTTGGAATAAAGACTAAAATGTGGCAGAAAAGGTGGAAATGAAAATGAAAATTTGATGGAAGTTGTTACAAATGAAAGTCGAAACTACCCTATTTTCAGAGGGTATTCATACTATATCTTAGGCTAAATGGTAGGGATCAACATCTTCGAAAATTAAGACACATGAAAATGTCTTCAACACCCTTTCATCTTCATGCATGATTTTTTTTTTCTCTAAAATGTTTAAGGACAAAGTTGTCAACATAATAGGAAGAAAAAATGAATTTATTTTTATTTTTATTTTTATTTTTCTGAAGATATTCATGGATGCATCAATATTAAAGTTGAGAGTGGTACTAGTCAGTGATCCAAAAAAAGAACTATACGACTAGTTTGTATAATCATTCCATGGGTGAAGAAACTATTATTGAAGAAATGCAGCAGCTGCAGCATGAAGAAGATGCAAGACCTTTGGTACTACTTTTTGGTCCACTTTCCCTTGTCCCTGTATTCGGAAACGATGAAATGTTCAGAAAGTTCAGATTTCTTAAGCCATGGGCATCACCCATGGTGCCTGTTCACCAATTCTTAATCACCCATGCAAAAGATGTAAGGGCATTGCTCTGCTTAGGCAAAACGTACTCCACTTGGTGTTGACACACTCGAGTGTCTCCCTTCTCTTGAATGTGTGGTGGCATGCAGTGCTGGACTGGATCACATTGACGTCGATGAGTGCAAAAGGAGGGGAGTTGCAGTGGCTAGTGCTGGAAATGCTTATTCAGAGGATGCTGCAGATTATGTTGTTGGATGTACTTAGAAAGGTTTCATGTGCTGATCGGTATGTACGTGCAGGGCACTGGCCTATTAAGGGTGAACATGCATCGTCTAGGTTCTAAGGTAGCACACTCGCTCTTTGTTCTAAAACTTGGGATCTTGCAAAAGTCTAATTTTTGTTGTTGTTCTACATTTTTGCAGGTGGGTGGGAGGCGAGTGGGAATCATCGGACTAGGAAATATTGGCTTAGAAGTTGCAAAAAGGCTAGAGGCATTTCGTTGCGTAATCTCTTATACTTCAAGGACTAAGAAATCATATGTAGACTTTCCCTATTACAAAAATGTTTATGATCTTTCATCTAATAACGACATTTTAATACTCCTATGCCCATTGAACCGCGACACTTTTCACATGATTAACAAAGATGTTCTACTGGCACTGGGGAAGGAAGGAATCGTAATAAACATAGGACGTGGGGGGCTCATCAATGAGGCAGAGTTGGTGCGATGTTTGGTGCATGGAGACATAGCTGGTGCAGGGCTGGATATGTTTGAGAATGAGCCAGATGTGCCCAAACAACTCTTGGCATTGGACAATGTTGTATTGTCACCACATAAAGCAGTGTTCACTCCACAATCTTTTTCAACATTGCACTAACTGATCATAGCCAACCTAGAGGCTTTTTCACAAATAAGTCAATACTCTCTGCTGTTTAGAATTACTGAATCAAAGACACAAAACTTATGAAGAGATTTGGAGTGATCAGTGATGTCTTTTGGAAATTTAGCTTGTATCTTATATTCTTTATTTCTATGAACAAAAACATGTCTAGTACATATGCTTATAAATTTGTATCGTAAGTGGTGAGGGAACTGAGTTCTGTTATGTAAGCTCCTCATCTTATTGCATTTTATGGTCTTTCAATTCCGCTTCATTTTTTTTCTATTATTTGATTACGTTTTACAGTAGAGGTAGCATTGTAATCTTAATTAAATTGATCGTGTGGCTTCTTTTCATGGGTATTGCAAATCGATTATGCACAAGATCAGGGAGAAAACGTCTCCCATTGGCAATATTTCAACTTTTTGGTCTAGTCTATGCATCTAAAATTACTTGGGTGAAGAAGAGGCATGTCCAAGGGAAAATAATAGTTTAAAAAGTGAATGGAGAATCACATCAACAACAATAATCTGATATATAGAATAGAAAAGGGAAAAGGGTGAGTCAACCACCTGTTTTAGGCTCTAAAAATGGGAATAGAAGTTCTTGAAATCATGGGTATGAGCCACCTGCAGACGCAGCAACATGGTACAAGGCCTCTCTTCTTCACGCCTTAGAACCAAAAACTTACCATAAAGTCATATTCCAGCAGGACCCATGCGAATAGGCTTTCCCCAGCAAAAATTTGTTTCATACACTGAAAATCCAATCCAGCTGGTTAGTGCAACATTTGGATTGCCTAAAAAAGCCCTCAAGGGACATTCAACTAAATGAAAAGGAAGATCAAATTCGTAACCAATCTGGTTGACTTGACGAAAAGTCCATAGCCAATCTTGTGTACTCCATTCTTTTTCCTATTCAAAGATCAGCCCTTTGTCTCTGTGTTTTCTCGTCAAGAATTCTTTGCAGATCTCTTGTGCTTATTAGAAGATTATAAGATTAAGATCGTGATTATACACTGATTCTCTTACGGGTAACCTATGCACATGAGTTGAAGAAAGGTATGATTAAACCATTAGTAATAACATGCATGAAAAACTTCCAAACTTATACAGTCCACCCCATTTGAACTGTGAGTTGCACTGGTAATACTGGCTGTTCTGAGATATCTGTGCAGTAATAATCAATGGAAGGTATACTAGTTTTCTGGTCTATGGAGGGTAAGAGTCACCTAAGTCAGCCAATTATGTTTCTGATTTAGCTTAAAGAAATAGATCTCCCACTTCATTGCAATGAAGTTATCTCTTTCATCTAGCCAGAGCAAACGCCTGCTGATAGGAAACATATCTTAACAAGTCTTAGAGTTTGAAGGCCGAAGCAGATGAATCACCAATGCGGTGGTAAAATAGATGTTTGGTTAACTGCAAGCTGAAACTTGATTGCATTCTGGTAGCCAAAAATGAAAATTAGTTGTTGGATCAGCTGGTTTAATTAACCATGTCTGAAGTTTTATTTATTATTATTTTTTCAATCTCAATACTTGCTTTCATGATTTGTTTTGGATACTTAGCTTACACATTATAAGGAAGCTTATGGTAATATATAAAAGTACTTAAATTGATACTCATTATTTTCAAGGATTTGCTTTGCTGGCAAATACTCCTTTCCTGTGGAATATACATGCAATTCTTAGTATATGACATTGATACAACATTTTTGTTGGATTGTAAGAAATTGAAGATGATTTAGTAACTAGTACTTGATGCATGTTTGTTAAAGTATTGATGATGATTTAAATATTTATGCATGTGGTATATATTTGAGTTTTACTGTTTTTGGAACTAATGGATGAATGAATACTTTAACAATGTTAAAGTTGAGAGGGATAAAAAACTAAAGCTATATTCTTGGAAGAGCTTTCTAATTTGGAAGTCCATTATTCGGAAGTCTAATTGTTTAAAGAAGTATATTATTAAGGAGCATGTTATTTATAATGCACCCTTCAATAACATGTTGAAATTAATTTTCAATTTTCACAAGTGATAATCCTGGTGAAAATATCTATAAGTCATAGAGAAAGTAGCAGTCAATGTATTTGGTTAACTTCTCCATGATGTCTCTTCATCTCTCAAGGTGTCTCTCCATGTCTCAAGGAGCATGATTGTTCTGCCTTATGTTTACATTGATCAGCTAGGGCCAGTTGATTCCCACCACGTTAATCATTGCCTCTGGTACGGGTACTTAATGTGGTGGTGGTGAAGTGAAGGGCATGTTAGTCTCTTTTTTCTGGTGTTAGCAGGTGTGTCAGAGAGTAAGTGGTGGTGGTGGTGGTGGTTGTGGTGAGTAATAGTCTAGTGGTGTTAGAAGGGTTCCTGACACATAAAATTGGTCCTAAAAACCCTCCATTATGCAGCATGATAAACCACACAATAAAAACTAAAGAATAAAAACAAATTAATAGGTTGCTTTTGCTGCCAAAGATTTTTTATTAATGCATCAAATACTAAAATTTACAGAGGCACTCAGTGACCCAAACACACAACTACAGGTTTAGATGTATAATCATTCCATGGCTGAAGAAGCTGTTGTTGAAGAAAACCGGCTGCTGCACCATGAAGAAGATGGCGAAGGGCTACCATTGGTTCTACTTTATGGTCCACTCTCACTTATCTCCATTTTTGTGAATGATGAAATGTTCAAAAAGTTTAGATTTCTGAAACCATGGGGATCGCCCATGGTGCCTCTTCATCACTTCTTAATCACCCACACAAAAGATGTAAGGGCGTTGTTCTGCTTAAGCAACACTCCACTCCGTTTTGACACACTTGGGTGTCTCCCTTCTCTTGAATGTATAGTGGCATGTAGTGCTGGACTGGACCACATTGACTTGGATGAATGTAAAAGGAGGGGAATTGCAGTCACCAGTGCCGGGAATGCTTATTCAGAGAACGTTGCAGATTATGCTGTTGGATTGTTGTTGAATGTGCTAAGAAAGATTTCATGCGCTGATCGGTATGTGCGTGCAGGACACTGGCCTATTAAGGGTGACTATCGCCTCGGTTCTAAGGTGCCTCACTCTCACTGTTCTAAATGATGGGACATAAAGTCTAAACTGTTGAGATTTAACCAACTATGTGAATGAAAAAGAATAAGGAAAACAAGAGAGATTGTAATCTCTTGATAACACTAGAACTCTGATGTGTAGAGAACTCACTTGATTCACATTGATTGAAACCAAATAATACATGGGTTTAAATAGGACTCACATGACCACTTAGTAAAAGACACATCTCTTAGTAAAAGACACTTAGTAATACTAAAAGACACATTCGAACACCAAAAGACACAACTCTTCTAGAACTAGTCTAGATTAATTCTCTAACATCCCTCCTTAAGCTAGACTATCACCATTCCAAGCTTCTTCTTCAATTTGTTGAATGTGTCGGTCTTCAAAGCTTTAGTGAAAATATCGGCAACTTGATCTTGAGATCTGCAAAATTTCACATTGATATGTCCCTCCTTAACCAAGTCTCGAATGAAATGATATTTAATCCTTATATGCTTGCTTTTGCCATGAAAAACCGGATTCTTTGTAAGTGAAATAGCCGAACTGTTATCACAAAACAGTGTAGGAGAACTAACAGGTCCATGCTTGAGTTCACTCAAAACCCAAATCAACCAAAGTGCTTGACAAGATGCAAAAGCCAGTGAGACATATTCGGACTCGGTTGTAGAGAGAGTCACAATAGCTTGCTTTTTAGATGCCCATGAGATTGCGCCGGAACCAATATTAAAAACATATCCGGAAGTGCTTTTACTATCATCAACACTTCCTCCCCAATCACTATCACAATAACCTACCAAACTTGGTTCTTCCACTTTCGTGAATTGAATGCCTTCATGAATTGTTCCACTCACATACCTTAAGACTCTTTTTTCAACTTCCCAATGATTTTGCCTAGGAGATTCCATGAATCTACTAAGCATACTCACCGCAAACATAAGATCGGGTCTAGTGGAAGTCAAGTACATAAGACTACCAACAAGACTTCTATAAAGAGTTCCATCAACATGCCTATTGTCTTCACATTTGCTTAGCTTCAAACCAGCCTCCATAGGTGTGCTAATTGGTAGTGCGCCCTCCATTCTAAACTTTCTTAATAACTCTTGTGCATACTTCCGTTGAGTGATGATAATCCCATCTCTTTGTTGTTTAACTTCAATGCCCAAAAAATAATGGAGTAGTCCCATGTCGGTCATCTCGAACTCAGTCATCATAGCTTTCTTGAAATCTTCATTCATACTTGAACAACTTCCGGTGAAGATTAAATCATCAACATATAAGCATACTATCAAAAACTCACCATGAGATCCTTCCTTGGTGTATAGAGTATGTTCAAAGGGACATCTTTTAAAACCATTCTTCAAAAAATAGCCATCAATACGACTATACCATGCCCTTGGTGCTTGTTTAAGCCCATATAAGGCTTTTTCCAAATGACATACTTTCTTTTCTTCTCCAATTTTCACATAACCAGGTGGTTGAGTTATATAAACTTCCTCCTCAAGAAAGCCATTCAAGAATGCCGATTTGACATCCATTTGATAGACTTTCCATTCTCTTTGAGTTGCTTTTGGTCATTCCCACTTTTCCAATAATAACATCATTCTTATCTTTGATCTCACACAAAGCTCCCTTGAAATTTACTTCATACCCCTTCAAAAGAAGTTGCCCAACACTTAAGAGATTGTGCTTAAGGCCTGGAACATAAAATATATTTGAGATCCGCTTTATTCCTTGCTTGGTTTTGACAAGAATATCACCCATTCCTTTGACATGAAGCTTGTTGTCATCTCCGGTTCTAACTTCACTTTGAAATGTCTCATTTATCTCCACAAAGGCCTTCTTGTTCCCAGTCATGTGGTTGCTACAACCACTATCCACGAACCACACATCTTCTAAGGAAGCGCCATGAACATTGCATGTAAGGAAAAGATTGTCTTCTTCCTCCTCATGCATAAAATTGGATTCTTTGTTGTCCTCCTCCATCTTCTTTCTACAATATTTCTTGACATGGCCATACATATGACAACGATAGCATTGAATATTTGATAAGGAAGATCTCCCTCTTCCTCGATAAGATGAAGCCTCACCATCATGAGATTTCTCTTGTCCACCATAGCCTATTCCTCTACCACGAGAAGTGGCTCTTCCACGACCTCCTCTCAAGCCATCTTTAGAGGTATCTCTAAAAGAGACTTGCGTTTGAAAGGCTTGTTCAATAGAACTAGAATCATATTGCTTCATTCGTAGTTCATAGGATTGTAGTGATCCCAATAAACTCTCCACCGACAAAGAAGATAAATCCTTGGATTCTTCAATAGCAACAACACTAGACTCAAAATTTTGAGTCAAACTCCGAAGGATCTTTTCGACAATTCTTTGGTCTTCTAGATTCTCACCATTCAATCTCAATTGGTTGACAATTGAGATAACCCGATTGAAGTAGTCTTCAATAGTCTCGGACTCCTTCATTCTTAGTGTATCAAACTCCCCTCGAAGAGTTTGTAGACGCACCATCTTGACTTTGTCATCTCCTTTGTATGAAGAATAAAGAATATCCCAAGCTTGTTTAGCCGTTGTGGCTACTGAAATTCTGTCCAAAATAACTTCATCTACTGTTTGCATAATGAAATACTTGGCTTTGTAGTCTTTCTTGCGGTTAGACTTCAACTCGGCCAAGTTTTGTGCATTAAGAGTTGTTTCATCTTCGGGCTCTTGGAAACCAATCTCTACGATCTCCAATAGGTCTTGTGAACCAAATAGGGCCATCATCTTCATTCTCCAATGATTGTAGTTTTTACTGGTAAGAAAAGAAAGTGGAGGTTGGACGGAATTGTTGTTGTTGGACGCCATGGTTCTCTCAACTAGGCTCTGATACCAATTTGTTGGGATTTAACCAACTATGTGAATGAAAAAGAATAAGGAAAACAAGAGAGATTGTAATCTCTTGATAACACTAGAACTCTGATGTGTAGAGAACTCACTTGATTCACATTGATTGAAACCAAATAATACATGGGTTTAAATAGGACTCACATGACCACTTAGTAAAAGACACATCTCTTAGTAAAAGACACTTAGTAATACTAAAAGACACATTGGAACACCAAAAGACACAACTCTTCTAGAACTAGTCTAGATTAATTCTCTAACATAAACATCCCTTATTTACATGCATTATTCTGTTTGATATTTTTATTTTGGTTACTCTAATTTTAACAGGTTGGTGGGAGGCGAGTGGGGATCGTTGGACTAGGAAATATTGGCTTAAAAGTTGCAACAAGGCTAGAGGCATTTCGTTGCATAATCTCTTATACTTCAAGGACTAAGAAAATAAATGTTGATTTTCCCTATTACTCAAATGTTTATGATCTTGCATCTAACAATGATGTTTTAATCCTCCTATGCCCATTGAGCCGTGACACGTTTCACATGATTGACAAAAATGTTCTACTTGCATTGGGGAAGGAAGGAATTGTGATAAACATAGGACGTGGAGGGCTCATCAACGAGGCAGAGTTGGTGCAATGTTTGGTGAATGGAGAGATAGCTGGTGCAGGGCTGGATGTGTTTGAGAATGAGCCGGATGTGCCCAAAGAACTGTTGGAATTGGAAAATGTTGTATTGTCACCACATAAAGCAGCATTCAGTCCAGAGTCTTTTTCCGCATTGCATGAACTGATCATAGCCAACCTAGATGCCTTTTTCGCAAATAAGCCACTACTCTCTCCTGTTTAGCTAGAATTACTGGAACTCAATCGCATTCTAGTAAACAAAAATTAACATTAGTTGTCAGCTCAGTTGGTTGAAACTTGAAAGGTTTTTTTTTTTTTTTTTTGTTTCAATCGTAATATATTTTGTCGGCTTTCTTGGTTTGTTTTGGATACTTAGCTTACCACATTATGAGGAAGCTTATGGTAAAAGTACTTCAATTTGACACTCGTTTATCTTCAAAGACTTGCTCTGCTGGCAATTACTCTTTTCCTATGGAATCTGCGTGCACTGCTTTGTGATACATTGATACATCATGTTTATTTTAGTATCAGATAACAAGATGGTCTAAGATGATTTAAATGTGTGCAAAGGATATATGTGAATGTTTTTATAGTTTTGGAGCTTATTAATGGACAATACTCTGACAATGATAAAGTTGAGTGAGGGATGAAAGCTTCTTGGAAGAGCTTTTTGATTCGGAAGTTTATTCTTGGAAAATCTTTCTAATCCTGAAGTCTAATTGTTTGAGTTTTAACTTGTTGCTGGCTAACACCAATAAATCTTACACATATTGTTGCTTCTTTAAGTTTTACATTGTTGGCAAAGGCAAAAACTCAATTATTTCTTTTATTCGAACCACAATTTATAAAAAATTATTTTTTTTTCTACGCACTGTTCAACAGAGAAATACAAAAACTATTTATAATAATAATAATAAGGCTTAGAAATTTATTATTAGCTTAACCAACCATGTAGTGTTAATTTGGCTATTAATTTCAATTGTATCCAATACAACAAACCAAGACTCCTTTAACCAAAAAAAACCCAAGACTCACAATATGCCGCCAATATTAATGAAATATTTTTTTTATCTTATGGATAGTATTAATCGTAATAGAAGTCAGACTTCGTGAAGAGAATGTCCAGGATATAATATAGCTTAGTATGCCCAAGATGTTTTGTCAAGATTTCTTGCGAGAAATTCGAAAGGCCATTAAATAGGTTGTTATTTGTCACATACATTTGAAGAATATGCAACAACTATTAGATGGAGTAGAAAAACATACAAAACAAACATATAGTTTGTAAAATATATTCTTCAACATTATATCAACATGATACAAAACAATAAGTAGACCACAAAATTAAAAGGTTTTGCTGGCAAAGATCTCAGGAGATTTACATGCATTTCTTGGTGTCCTATATATAATAGGGAGATAGCACCAGTGCGCTTGATCGATTGTGGTGGAAAAAGAAAGTTGAAGTTAAACGACGACGACAAAATGATATGATGTCCCCCTCTCTATCTCTATTCTATAGTAATGCCATTCCAAAGTAGGCTACCCGGCCTTCTCTTTCTGTTTTTTATTGGTTAAACTGCAGCTTCGTCGTTCTTGTACCATATGGGAGACCTTCTCTTTCTTGTAGGCTACCCTTCTCTAGTAATGCTGTGGCTACCCTTCAACATCTATAGTAATGCCATTCCAAAGTCTCTTTCTTGTAGGCTACCCTTCAACGTCTCTTTCTTGTAGCGGCTACCCTTCCCTTTCTTGTACCCTTCAACGTCTATAGTCATGCCATTCCAAAGTATTCTACCCTTCTCTTTCTTGTACCATATGGGGGACCTTTGTGCTGTGGCTACAATGGCGTGAAAACTCGCTGATGTCCACTTTCTAGAAGTTTTTTTTTTTTTTTTTTTTTATATTAAATCTTCGCTATGGTATGTCAGACCTTAATTACTTGTCCCAAAACGGGATATAATAACAAATTGGTAAGGAAAAAAAAACAAAAAACAGAAATTAGACACATTTATCCTCTAGGCTAACCCAAACCCCTAGATCAAAGCCGGTACTTGTTGTTGCTTTTCCTCATTCTATCAGATCTTCGAAGACATACCTTGAAGTCGTTGTTTATAATCCTCTTATCGAATCTTTTCGTTAATCGAATCTGGTATGTCTTGAAACCTGACATTGTGCGTGCTCTATCTTCCTCTTCCGAAGTGACTTCATCCGAAATATTGGTATCGTTGTCCAATTCGTTTTCATTGTTAGCATTACGAACCAAATAATTAATCTGTTTTATATTCTGAGCTTCAATTACTACGGCGTCCACTAAAGTTTCGTCATCGTCGGCATGCAAACACGTTGAAGGAAGCTGTCCAACTTCATGCGACTGTGCCAGGACTGGCGCACCCTGATTCTTAGTTGAACTAGTACCCTGCTGTCTGATTTTATCCAATGTAGGTAACCCCGAATCCAGCGTACCCTGTGCTAACTTATTCCCTGACGCGGAGGAGGTCAATTCAGCCCCCGTTCGCTGAATGTTTCCTGGTGTCTTTAGCACCCTGGGATCGGCAAGAGCTGTCTCGCCTGATGCTGTCCTGTTTCAGCAAGAGTTTGCTGCTCTGTTTCAGCAAGAGGTTGCACCTGCTACTCCTCTGTTTCAGCTGGATTAAAGCTATTTATTGCACAGTCTGACTTACTGCCTTCTTGTGTGTTGTTTGAGCAGCTATCCCCCACAAAAGGAACGAACCACAGCGGAGCTGCAGTATCAGAACCTTGTTCCAATTTAACTGCATCACAAGTTTGGTTACCTTCAACATCATCCCTATTTTGCTTCAACATAGTCATTTTGATTTCGCTCATTGTGTAGCCGGCACCTCTTAACACATCTTGTGTGTTTTCCATTGCAGTGTTACTTACTTTGGTATTGTGGCCCTCGTTCTGGCACTCATGTTTGGATTTTATTACTTCAACATCATCACCCTCCCCAATGTCGTCCGAAGTTTCTTCCGCGAGGACCCCATATTGGTTTGATGAAAGCACATTATCAAATTCATTTCCCTTTGTTCTCTCCTTGGTTTCGTTGGCAATAGCACTATTAACCTCGATTCCTTGAGAATTTTTAGCTTCGCTAGTTCCTATATTTCCATTAGTTTCCGTCGCTTTTTTGGCCAAGGGGACATACATTTGCTTTGGCACATGTTGGTTTTGCTTCTCTTCACCCGGAGTTTGTTTTAGCTTGGCCTTGTCTAGTGATTTAAATTCTTTATAGGGTTCTTCAGCAGATGTAGGTTGATCCCGCTTCTTTCCAACCAATTTTCTACAGTAATCCTTCTCATGCCCAATTAGGGAGCAATGGTCACAATATTTGAATCCTAGATATTCAAGTTTTTGCCAATAACCTCCATATTTGGGGCTCTCAAGCCATATCTTGTGTGGGAGAGGTTTAGAGACTTCCATCTCAACACACATTCGTGTGACCTTTGGGCGAGCAAAGTATCTTGTGCCATCATCTATCCGAAGAAAGTTACCAAAGGAATCTCCAATCGCCTTCATGATTGCCGGGAGAAAAAAAGGCGAAAGGAAGATTAGGGAGTTCTACCCATAATGGTGCCAACTCCGGATCCGCCCTTAGGCTAAAACCTGGATGCCAACGAAACATTTTATATCTAACTCCCCGAATCGTAAAGGAGTCCTTTGATAACACTTTCTTGACTTCATCTTCAGATTGTAAATAAACCATCACATGTCTAGGATCAATGAGACCCATTATGAACTCACCGGATATCCCCCAAGATCGATGAATGGAATCTCTTATCGAATCTAGCGACGGTCTGAAACTTGAGAATTTCATAACAACAATATGATTAGAAACATGGGACTCACCTCTTGCGACATCCGAATCGGATAGCCTCAAAGCCGGATTTTCGTCTTTCCTAAAGGTCGTGGACTCCGTCGGCTTATCGTCAAGGTCATCTTTCATCGCTTTCCCAAGAACTTGTGCAAAGGAGCGCCGAGAAGAACCATCATCCTCCTGGCCAGCCGCAGGGACAGCCCCCTTGGCTGGCAGTGTTGCCTTCATGGAAAGCCTACCTGCGCCTAATGCTATATCGACTCCCTGGATGAACAACAGAGTTGAAGAAGCCAAACCGACAGATCCAGCCAGCCCCTTTGCTTGCCAAGACAACTGCTTCGGCCAAGCAGGAGGCGGCTGGTCGACCTAGGGGGCGGCGGCGGCTGAAGGGTTTGCTTTATCAATCGGCTGAGATATGCTCCCAAGATCCTCGAACGGTCCTGATTGGAGGGATTCAATATTGGAAAAAGGTTCCAGTGTTGCCCCTGAAATCGCTCCTAAGTAGAGAGCACCGTACCATATATTTGAAAGTAATCTTTGCAAGTTTTTATTTTTTTTTAATTTTTATCCCTTAACTCCTCCCAGGTATTTTTTTTTTTTATTTTTATCCCTCAACTCCTCCCAGTTGTTGCAATGTGTGTCATTTATTTGTTAGATTTAGAACAAATTGACCTACACCAATTAACAATTGCAGTTAGTAATTGCATTTATCATTTAACACATTGTGATTAATGTTACAGATGACGGTATATTTGAAGGTGATAAAAACTATCGCTCTAGGAAATATCTTCAACGTCTCTTTCTTGTAGGCTACCCTTCAATGTGATTTCTCGAAATATGTCGAAATTTCACGAAATATTTCTTATTTTAAATTTATCTAAATCTCTTTCGAAATTCGAAATTTTCTTGAGAAAAGAATTAGATATTTTAATCTCTATATATTTTAACATGCTATAATGTTATTCTAGTATCAATAGTTTGTTAGTTATGTGAGTTATTAATATGTAGTCGACACTACGAATCGTGTGAGACTTTTTATATAGTATATAAGAATTTACATAGCATAATTGATATTGTTAAATTCAAAAGCACAACGGAAATTTTTATGTTTTTTCTACACCAAACAAAATCTTGCACGAAATATTTCTTAATTAAAATCGGGAGACTAAAATCAACTAGAAAAACGAAATCACAATCCTTGATTGGGAGTGTCTGGCTGTGGGGTTGTTGTTGCTTTGATCATGGTACCTTGTAAAGGATTTGTTAGGCTGATATTAATGAACTTCATTACTAACTGAAAATGTAATTTGAAACTATCACTGCCTTCCTGCATATGACTTGGAAAAAAAAAAAAGATTTCAAGTAAGTTGGTTGTTTGATTGTAGGTTTTCTTCTTTGCTGTTGATATGACTACTTGGCAAAAATAGTGTTGTAATCTGTTTGAGTTACAGTTACAAAATCGTAACCATTTTCAGCAAGGATAGACATTTATTTCCTTCGAGAAATTTGGTAGTTGTTCTATATATGCTATATCTAGTCCTCGCTTGTCATGCAGATTGGATGGGGGTAGAAAGAGAAGTATTTCAGAGACCAGGAGTGATGACAACATGGAAATCAGAAAGAGAAGGATTCATGAAGATAATGCCAATGGTGAAATGAAGGCCTTAACCATGAATTTCAGTGGCATGAATCTTGACAAAGAAATCCAGATATTTGTTAAGACTCAAAATGGTACGATGATCACACTGGATGTAAGGCCTTCTGAAACCATAGCTAACCTGAAGGCTAAGTTAGCGAAAAAGGTGGGCATCAACCCAGAGTGGCAAAAGCTCATTTTTGCTGGGAGGCTTCTGCAATCTCACCACACCTTGGTAGACTGCAAGATAACGAAAGAGTCCACAGTTCACTTGGGCCTGATCAGCTGCAAAGCCAAACAACATCTAAACCCATTCCATGACATTCTTGTAACAAAACTTCATGAATTCATGGTTTTGTCTTTCCACTAGAGTCTTCCATCTAATTCCGCAAACCTTGGTATAGAACGTCTTCTCCCATGAAGCCAGTCTCCACCACGAAATTCGCTCTTCTTGGTAATAATGATGATGTTGACGGCATGAGTTTCTATGATGTTGATAGTTTCTGCTTCTACTCATCATGTGGTTAGCCATCTCTCTTCAACCCCAATTAAACAAACCCAGAGAGAAACAAAAGAAAAAACTTTTTATTTTCAAATTATACAATCTGGGATGTCAGTACACTATTTTGCTCTATTTTGAATCACCTGAAATTACAAAATATGACGGGAATGTCATTCCCATCTTCATGTGTTATCGGAATAGTAATCATCGTGCTTTAATTAACTCGTTCATTCATTGAAATGTAAATAGTAACGGCCAAGCAATAAATAGAGCTAGCTAGGGTTATGAATTTGCCAATAGAAATCTGAAATAATAGAATCGACGTTGAGCGTACTCTACTTAGTGGTGGGAATGATCAGTATATTATGTTGGGCTTCTTCGATGCTTAATTAAATCTTTTGGCAATTGAATGAGGATGTATATGCGGTTTTAGTTATTCTAAGATGGTTTCTTCTTTCTCAATGTCATAATTAAGTAAAAACTAATGATGTTGGACTAACAAGCCATTACAAAACTCTTTTTTTTTTTTTTTTTTTTAACGTTGGCATGCATGTATTTGACAACGATCATGGGTGCCTTAAGATGTTATCGTGTTAATTAAGTGCTACAAGGCTATAAATTAAGAAAATAAATATATCAGTTATAGCGTATTAGAAACATAGATGACATTATTTGACTATTATTATAGTTGTCTACGACGGTTAGTCTCTTAATACTTTACAAAGTCAAATTATAATAATGGGTTGTTTGACCCTTGACATTATTGATAATTATGCCATCGGATTTAAACCCGTGACCTAAGGTTCCTTAAGCAACACTTCTACCAACTTAACTGGTACATCATTAGAGGTTTCCACAATGTTGAGTATATAGCTTTCTTCTACAATATAAGTAAATCTTAGATTTTCCAAGTCAACCTTTTGACTAATGCATTTGTTATCTATATAAATGACATTTTTTTTTTTTATATTTTCATAACGTTTCTTTTCAAAACTGAGTAGTACATTACAAAGCGTATATAGTCCAATCAAGAGCTTCACATCAGTTACAATAACATTGCATCTTATCTCAAGTCATCTCGTGGGTATTTTTTGTGTTTTGGAGTTGTCTGGACAGATCGTCATTATCTTCTCCATGGGCAATCCATTGAAGCCACAACTGCTAGTATTGAAGGATTGGAGTCTTCCCCTAGGTTGCACAACACCAAAAATTATTGTTGGTACATCAGTAACCATTGGTATTCTTTGCTGCAAAGCATCAGCCAGCACATTGGTGCGACCACCAGCCTTCACATTAATCTTGAGAACCACATTCTCAAGATATTGGGGACTTATTCTCCCAGCATGTTTGGCCTGGCAGCTTGTGAAAGCAGCCCCAATTCAATCTCTCACACCCGTTTTATCCTCCCGTGAGAACCGCTGAAATTGGGTAAGATTATAATCACCAGCTCAAGTTGCCCTTTTCCTCCTGAGCTAGCAATTTTCTTAGTACATTGGTTGGGAAGCTCAATAAGAGTTCTCTCAATTTGATCTGTGCGTGTTAGTTGCATGGGAAGTATTGGAGTCAGGTTGAAAGCCATTCCATTTTTTAGTATTGTACATTGCCTCCCTCATGCATTCTTGCATTGATCATGGAACAGCAAAATCTTCTCTTGCAGCCTCCTGTCGCAAGTTCAGTTGGGACTAGCAATTAAAATGCTGGTACATTCGCCGGCAGTGCAGATCAAGCTGGTCCATCAACTATGACAAATAGAGGGTTTATGGGATGGTTTTAATTTGTTAATTCTTGTTCCCCACATCAAATAATTTGTTAATTCTTGTTCCCCATATCAAATAAGCTGGCAATTCTTGTCCGCAACAAGTGAAACTATCCAATGTATTTCCATGTTCATCATCATCGGCGGCCACAGTGGTAGAATCCATGAAAAATGAAGATGTCACCTTTTGGGACTTTAACAATCTCTCACAAAAGCCAGAGGAACTGAAAGACACAAAAATTGGTGACTTGGGTTCTCCTGGAGGAGTGGTTTTTATACACTCAGTGGCCCTAGCCATTGAGCCTGACCGAAGGTCAGGGCCGCATGAAAATGGCCTTGAAACAGGAATCCGAAAATCTCTGTCCAAGAAACCCTGCACAAAATTGCAACTTTCACTACTTGTACACAAAATTCAGCTTGCCACTTGATCATTGAAACATCCTGCAAAACTTGCACTTGCATAATAAACAAGCTAGCAACCTGCAAAAAGCGACTTGCAGGAAGCAACTTGCAACAACACTTTGCAACTTGCCATCAACAACAAACCCAATTTGCACCTTGCAATCCAATTCCTGCGAAAACAAAACAGCACCATGCCAACCATATTCGAAACAGCACAAGCATAATCTGCTGACTCCCAAGACAGCAGCGAATTATCACAAATAAAACGCTGCCTGAGCAGCAGCAAATTCAGCAAAATCTAGCACTCTGTCCATCCAGACAGTACAATGTCTAGTGTCAGGTCGCCAAAACAGATCACTCTGTCCAGCGAGACAGAGCACTCTGTCCAGATTCCTACTTGCAAGACACAGAGCTTGCAATAACAATTTGCAGCTTGCAGTCCTGCCAAAACTTCTGCGCCAATTCCAGCCCTACTCCAAACATTTGCATCCAGCATGTTGAACACCAAAACACAGGACAGAGTCCCCACGCAGCACCTGAAAAAACAGGGTTTCGAACAGAGCACTCTGTCAAAAACAGAGCCCCCTGTCCAGCGTACTTCTGGGCAGTGTAAGTAGTATGGCAAAATAAGTTATTCGCAACAAATATAAGTTCTTCGCAACAAGAACACTCCCAATCCATATGATCTTTCGTTAACATGTTCATATAGCATCCGAGAGCCATACATACGCTGTCTTATTCTTGTCAAGAATAATTAAGGACCTTATTCTTTTAGGCAAAGCGTCCCAGGAATAAGTTCTAGACAATAGCTCCACTTGCGCCAATCTAGCCAATGCATCCGCCACTGAATTTGTCTCCCTGAACACATGTATACAATACCACGTCAAAGCCTTACTCATATCCCACATCTCCCTCCACCAAGTGCTAAGAAACCAGGGTATACTAGCTTCTTGGCAAATTCATCGTTTAACCAACATAGAATCCGTTTGAATCACACAATTTTGAATTCCCAGGTCAATACAAAATTTTAAGCCCTCAAGCAAGGCCCTCGTCTCTGCAGAGTTATTTGATCCTTCACCAAAAAAACACCGACTAGCTGCTACAAAGTTGCCCTCGTCATTTCTGATAACAAATCCGACAGATGTATTATTCTCCACACAAGACCCATCAACATTTTTAGCACATACCATCCTATAGGAGGGAAGGCCCAATAGAGTACTCGAGGAGGGGACATTTTTACAATCTTTTCATGTATGCCCAACCTGCTGAGCAAAGCTCCATTAATTTCTTTTCGTTTAGGAATAAAAAACTTTGCCACGTACTTAATCCAAAAATGAACTTTGATAATCACATAGCATGTCGAAACCTCCTTTCCTTCAAAAAAAAAATTTGTTTCTCTGGATCCGTCAACCTCCTTGCCAACCAGCCCTTTTGAGTGCCAAGACCTAGAATCCCAGGCAGCAACACGTCTAGGAACAAAACAACCAGCAACTCGACCACGTCCAAGAACTGGGGCTAGGTTGAGCGGCAAGCAGGGCGTCAGCCAGGAGGACGTCGGCCAAGCAGGCGGTGGCCGATCGACCTAGGGAACAGAGATGGCGGCGGCTGCTTTAGGTTTGTTACTTTTCAACGGTATATAAATGACATTTATTAATCATCACCCCATGGATTCCCCTTCACCCCTTCTCTAACTATGACCGGAAGCTTCAGTGTGACGTACATATTCCCCATCGTAAGAATTATCATCCCATCCAGTGGCCACCACAGGCAGGCTCCTTAGATATGCCTCCTTTTCTGTTAGTGCTTTCTCCAATAAAACTCATCATTGTCATCGCCTCCTCATCAACTTCAAAATCCTAAACAATGTTTTGAGTATACAAGTTTGGATAAGGCAGCGGTAGTTCACACTTAGTCTTCCTCATCAACTGCTCATCATGTGGTTAGCCATCTCTCTTCAACCCCAATTAAACAAACCCAGAGAGAAACAAAAGAAAAAACTTTTTTATTTTCAAATTATACAATCTGGGATGTCATCAGTACACTATTTTGCTCTATTTTGAATCACCTGAAATTACAAAATATGACGGGAATGTCATTCCCGTCTTCATATGTTATCGGAATAGTAATCATCGTGCTTTAATTAACTCGTTCATTCATTGAAATGTAAATAGTAACGGCCAAGCAATAAATAGAGCTAGTTAGGGTTATGAATTTGCCAATAGAAATCTGAAATAATAGAATCGACGTTGAGCGTACTCTACTTAGTGGTGGGAATGATCAGTATATTATGTTGGGCTTCTTCGATGCTTAATTAAATCTTTTGGCAATTGAATGAGGATGTATATGTGGTTTTAGTTATTCTAAGATGGTTTCTTCTTTCTCAATGTCATAATTAAGTAAAAACTAATGATGTTGGACTAACAAGCCATTACAAAACTCATGTTTTTTTTTTTTTTTTACGTTGGCATGCATGTATTTGACAACGATCATGGATGCCTTAAGATGTTATCGTGTTAATTAAGTGCTACAAAGGCTATAAATTAAGAAAATAAATATATCAGTTATAGTGTATATATATTAGAATAAATATATCAGTTATAGTGTATATATATTAGAGACATAGATGACATTATTTGACTATTACTAGTATAGTTGTCTACGACGGTTAGTCTCTTAATACTTTACAAAGTCAAATTATAATAATGGGTTGTTTGACCCTTGACATTATTGATAATTATGCCATCGGATTTAAACCCGTGACCTAAGGTCCCTTAAGCATGCAACACCTCTACCAACTTAACTAATACATCATTAGAGGTTTCCACAATGTTGAGTATATAGCTTTCTTCTACAATACAAGTAAATCTTAGATTTTCCAAGTCAACATTTTGACTAATGCATTTGTTATCTATATAAATGACATTTAGTAATCGGAAAATGACTTTTAGAGCCTACTTTTTTCACAAAATAGACAATTTAGATACTATAGTTGATGTAATAGCTAATTTGTACCTACTTTTATGACCAACAATTACTATTTCATTAACCAAGGTTAACTCATAAAGTTATATAACATATTTATCCTTCCTAAAAAAGTATAAAACATAATTTTATACTTTTATGACCAACAATGATTTTTTTTTAAATTATTTTTTAGATACTCTTTGTGTCAAGTTTATTTCTTCCTTCAATACTTGGGATCATTGATACTAAAAAAAAAAATCGACAGAGAAGTTGTAAGTTTTGGTTTAGGTTTCACTAATCGATGTTTTAGTCACAAATATGACATATTAGTAAATGGATTATGATGATGTCTTTTGGTGGATATCGTTCTTCTTCATAGAAATTTTTTTCTCTCTTTCATGGATCTCTATGAATTAAATAACATTAGATGCTTAAATGATAGAGGAAACATTTTATTTGCAATCTTGAAAATTCAAACTCAATATTGTAATAAAAACTTGCTGCGAAAAAATACTTGTTATTGAAATAACCCATTCAAAATATAAACAAAACCATAGAAAATATAAGCAAAGTCAATACTTGATTTTTTTTTATTACCTGATTATATGTAGGGAATGGGATTGGACCTATAACCTCATCATCGACCATCTCATCAATTTACCAATGTTTTTCATTTCCACATCCTATTACTGCAAAATAAAGAAACTATTACTAGAGATAATCAATTAATTAGACTAACTAATTTGTACATAGAAATTACTAAGTTGGACTTACATGACCTAAACCAATAATCAGCGTTTGGCGTGGAGATTAACTGGAATAGTTGTCTGACAAAAGATTACCAAGAGTCGCAAAGACTGCTCAGGGAATAAACAAGATCTTCGTCGTCTAAAAGCCTCGTACTCATCCTACTCACTTTATATAGTGCAAAATCCACTGAGCTATGTGTATGAATCGTGTGGCACATTAATTATTTCTTATAACCAAATATATTATGCGTGTGATTGCACCATATTTCAGAATTTTAGTTAATGGTAATGCAAATGTGAGAATCAAATGAAAATCATTGGGATTCATGTTCAAATATTTGAAATATATTCATAGATTTGAGATATAAAGATAAAAAGACTTGCAATAAAATGAAAATCATTTGGGATTCATGTTCAAATATTTGAATTATATTCACAGACTTGAGATATTTAAAAAAAAAAATAGTGTAAGGATGCGTGATATAAAATGCAGGTTATCTAGGGCGTGAAGTGACGCTGATGCCTTAGCTTTGAACACCTCATGAGAGGTTTGCGTTGCAGCAACAGCTATGGTTACAAAAAATTTCAATTATTTTTTGTTAATATTTCAATCGTTACATGCTAAAACTTGCAAATTCTCATCAAAATCTGCGCGATGGAGAAATAGTTCTATAACCTAGCTTGTTCCTCTTCTTTCATTTGTTATGGCAATTCAGCAAACACTTCAAATTTTTCCAAATGCCATAGACGAAACTATACTAAAGCAAAACATGAACGCAAAAGAGTTGGACAAAAACAGATTCACCGTGAGAAGACAACTTGATTAACTAAATTGTAAATTGAATGAGTTCCTAATTGGGAAAATGGACAAAGCAAGAAATGCTTTTTATCACTAGGAAGAAAATATATCCTACCTAACTAAGATAAACAAAAAAAAGGCGTTTCGCATCAAGGCTGTTGCTGCTGCCTCTTCTGTTTCCTCTTTTTACGTCTAAGCTTTTCCTCTCTCCAAGGCCAAACCCACTTATGGCAAGCTTGCGAGCATGGCCTTCTGCAATCTTCCATGCTAGGTTTGCTGGGCAGGGCCATGCAAGTAGCTATGCAGACACGAGAACACTTGAGGTTTGTATGGAGCAATCCTGCTTCCACAAACCTAAACATGAAAAGCATGGACATAAGAAGAGCTGTTATAAGTGCTTCTTGTCTGTGTGCCATATATATTTGCTGTGTGCAAAGGAGTCTAATTAAGAGAACGAATTGAATGAATTGTGGTGTAGAGGATGCATGTGGTGTGGAGAGTTTCAAGGAGAATGAAGGCAAGTTGGAAGTTTTTTTTTCTACATAAAGGGGGTTCCTAATTCTATTTCTATTATTACTTCTTGGGCTCAGCATATCATGTGGCATTTTTTTTGAAGTGCTTAGAAGTTAACTAGAGTTAGAAGTTCTGAACCAACTTCTGAATAAACTGTTTGTTTTGCTTTTGAATAAGATGTTAATTAGAAGCTGTAAAATTAAAAGGTTTGTTTTTAGATGCTGAATGGAAATAATTTGACAATTTTGTCCCACCGAGGGGATACATACAAGAATGGAAAGATAGTGGGTTGGAAACCCGACATTATACAGTGGTGATCAATTTTTCAAAGCTTTCAAAACTACTTGCTCTACTTAATGAAAACTTGAAAATATACATGACAGGGAGAGTTGGAGATATGAAAAAGAGCTTGAAAATTACAGAGAAAAAAAACAAAAATGGAGAGAAACGAGATAAATTTCTTACCGTTGAAGAGCTCTTGTGAAGGTAGATAGAACAACAATGCTTGGTGAAGAAAATGAAGGTGTGCCATCAAAATTTAGCAAGATGGAGAAGACAATTGTCATTACAAAATTATTTTAAAATTACTATTGGAATAATTTTTTAGTCAGCACTCAGTGCTAAGTGATCAACACCTCCATGTTACTTATTCCAATCAGAAGTTGAACTTCTGATCAGAACTAAAAACAAACACTCTAAACAAAGTGGTTCATTTCTTATTAAGACTTCTGACTTATTCAAAAGCAAAAATAAACACTCTCTAAGTATTGGTTGCAAGATTATCACCCGATCGAAAGAAATCTGTCTAAAGTGACGAGTTTAAAACACAAAAACCAAGGCCCAACAGTGACCACCCCTATTCCGAAACCACCCCAAAGGGCCACCCATAGCTACCAAGAAAAAGTATTTTGTTTTGGTTCGACAGGAATTACCCAAAGTATAAGATCGGGTTTAATTAAAAACACATTTTTCCTTGGGATCTAGGATACATTGCAGGAAAGGAATCATTTGCAATTTCAATTTATCAGGAATCATTTGGAGAAACCACAAACAAAATTGAGAGATTTATCACACAAATATTCACTTAGTTGGGATCAAGAAAAACCATTCTTCTAGTTTCATGTTTTTTTTTGTTGTTGAATTAATTGTAAATGATCCGATTCGAGATTTCACAAGATATTGTATGGACCTCTCCAGTGAACTAAACCAGTGAATTAAATTTTTTTTAATCCAGAGAATGAATCTACATTGAAATGGGCGTTTTTTATGTCACCAGAAATTACAAAATTTTCCTTTTTCTATTTTTTTTTTTTTTTAAAGGCGAGCGTGCCAAGTATGCCAAGTTGCTTAGCAAAGGCGATAAACGAATTGGTTATGACTGGCAGGAAAGCTCTCCTTGTATGATGCTTTCTGAAATTTAAATAAGGAAGAATCGGAAAAGAGTAGTTTCAATTCAAATTGGAAGTCTTCCTCTTAGGTACTAAGGATTACCTAATCATGGTTTACCAGGCTTGCTGCTAGTGGTGGTGAGGTCCTAATTACGATGGCTGGGGGTCTATCTGATTTAGAGAAGGTTTCAAATATCTAGAGCTACTCCCCGGAACAGTGCTGGATTATTCTAATGCAACTAGAGAATCTAAAGATGCAAGCCTACATTTGTTTTGTGCAGTGTAAGAACAAAAAAGAGGTGAGATGTTTTTATGGTGTTTGTGATTTCCACATGGGTAGTTCACAAGTTAGTTTAATATATTTTGGAGAGAAACTATCCAAAGCCTCCATTAGAACTCAGTATTTGCACCATTTCGATATCATTGATGAAGACAATAATGGGATTTGTAAGCAGGATAAAAATGAATGAATTTTGCCAACTTCCTAGCTATAGGACCACTAAGCCACCAAGACGACCACAGGGTTTGCGTTTCTTGTGGGCTTCTAACTATCAGACTATATCATCCCCATAGAACTACTCAAATTTATGTATAAAATCAAAACAGAATTTTTTGACAGGTTTGATCTAAAAACATCTGAGCACATGCTGAACAGCAATCAGCCAAACAACCACTGACCAACAACAGTCAGCGAAACTCAATTGAAGATAGAATTGCATTGTTCTTATACAAAGTTATGTTGTAGAATAGTAATCAAAGTTTACAAAATTTGAAAATATTAATCGGGAACTGAGGCAAGACCTCATGAGGCATAAGCCTAGCTCAATCAGTGTCTGATTTAATAAAAGTCATTTGGATTACATGACTGCACAATGTGCCTAAATTAATACATATGTTCCATCCTGAATCACGTTAGACAACATGAAAATTCAAAATGTAATAAAGATTTTCACGAGAGAAACATTATTGAATCTTAAGAGAGAATCACACAATTGCCTTTTGTGCTTTTCTTTAATAACCAAAAATATTTCTTATGCACAAACACAAACAGGCAAATGCAAATATAGATAAAATTAAATGATTTTGGAAGACAAAGTAAAGCATTACAAATATTTTTGCCTGGTAACAAGGGATTGGACCTATGACTTCATTGTCATCGCAAGAAATTATTGCTTTTTTTTATCCGTTTCCCCTTCCTTTCATTGCATATGAAAGAAACTATTAGTACAGATAATTTCTTCTGCACAATTAATATTTTCTTTACGTCAACAAAATCTTCAAACCACATAGAGTTAAACCCTCACAAAAACCCTCCATCATGTCAGAGCCATTGGACCAGCAGCAACAACAGCCACCACCAGCAATGGGTGTTGTTCAAGAAGCTTATTCAAGTCATGGATCTGTTGCTGCCTTGATTGCTGTTTTGTTTGTGCTTACATTCTTGGGGATCATCTCAGTATTGATTGGAAGGCTTTGCTCTGGAAGAAGAGTTATTGGTGGTCATCAGTACGATTTGGAAGGCTGGGTTGAGAGGAAATGATCTTGTATTGATGGAAGAATCAACTCTCTCTCCTTCCCTCGCCTGCTCTTCATCTAATCTCTCCCTCTCGCACAACCCTCTCTCGCCTGCTCTAATCTCTCCCTCTCACACATACTTGGTGTTGAGCTCCGCATACTTGGTCATCTTCTTAGACACCCTAAAATTGAAAGAAAATTTGATCAGTTGTATTCATAAACTCGCTTCAGTGGGATAGAATCCTACGTAGTTGATGACTGATCTAAGTGCTCTTATTTAGCAAACAAATTTATAACTAGTTTCATAAACAAATTTCCAGAAGAAAAAAAAAACAGTAAAGAAGAGAAAAGAGGAGGTAAAGGAGAATTAGAGATTGAAGACGGTCTTCAACCTCATGTGTACCCAAGTTGGATGAAGGTCCAGTCCATAACTAGAAGTCTTGGCATCATCTCACAGGAACAGCTTCTTAATCATTCTGTTATACTTTTCCTGTAGTGTCTTGGCATCTTCCCAATATATTTACTACTATAGCCAAAGCTCTCTTTTAAAGTAAGTTAACATGTGTTTTCACACACTTAGCATATCAAATACATAAGAGAATTATAAATTCCCCCTGGTACCACAACCATTGAGCCTTGACTGCATAATATGCCTACGATAATCCACATGTTCCATCATGAACATTTTAAGTAACGGTAACATTACACAAAGCCAATATGACAACAACATACTAAAGACCCAGTGTTGATCTTAAGATGGAGAAACACGCAATTACCCATGAATATCATTTAATGACTAAAATAGTTGTTATGAATTAAATAACATGATTATTTGCAGGGAGAAATAAAAATGATTACAAATATTATTACCTGGTAATAAGATGGGATTGGACCTATGGCCTCATTGACGTCTCATGGAATTACCAGCTTTTTTTCGTTTCTCCTTCCTTTGATTGCAAACTTGAGAAACTATTACAAGAGAAAACTTCATAAACTCAGTAAATATTCTCTTTATTTGAAAAATAATAATCCCACTAATTAAATTTTATATAGAAACTATGTAGCAAGGATACTCTATTTATACAAAAAAAAAATGTGTCAACACGTATCCCTATACCAAAACCTCCTTTGATTACATAAAAAAATTTCAGCTTAATCTACAGAAACAATGTGAAAAACATAGTAAAAAAAGGGGGGGAGGGGGGGATATATATAAATGTAAATGGGATATAGAAAAAGGGTGTTGGAACTTACATGACTTGAAGATCAAATAATCCATAGTTGGAGTGGAGATTAGCAGTCTTCAGACCAGATTAAACCTCACACTGGTCGTAACCACGTTATATAACGAGAGCCCTTGTGACACCTAATACACATAGTCAATGTGGGACTAAGCTAGTAAAGATAGCCCAACCGTGTATAAACCCAGTGAACAGAATATGTCATTTGAGAAAAAACACATCACGAGGATCAGAGTACTAGTAATGAAGACTAAGATACAACAAGTGATTTGCAATAAGGGGCTGAAATGAAAAGTTATTGAGATTCAAATTCAGATATTTGAGATTTGACAATAAATTACATAATCATTCAATTATATCATGACTCTCAAAAATATTTTTCCTTCTATTCTTACACACATCCATATGATTTTTTAATTTACTATTTTTTTCTTTTATTGAGATTCAAATTCAGATATTTGAGATTTGACAATAAATTACAGATTCATGTAAACTCCTAATGGTAAGAACAGGAAAACAAGTTTTACATGAGTAAGAATCATTCAATTACATCATGACTCTCAAAAATATTTTTCCTTCTATTCTTACACACGTCCATATGATTTTTTAATTTACTATTTTTTTTTCTTTTTTTGTAGGTATAAGAATATTTTACGCAAGTATAGATACAACAATTCAACTAAACCAAAGAATTTATATGCAAAATATGGGATAAATAGATAAGAGTATATAGAAACACACGTATCATTTTATTAGCTGACTGAACTGAAAAGTTTGAGATACACAAGTCGCAAATGTGAAAATTACCATTATTGCTCTGAAAATACCATATATGTGTCCCAAATGCTAGATTAATATTCTTTAGTTGTAGGACTTATTTGTCAGAGATGGGGTCATGGGGCACACGATGCTAGGATGGAGCATCTCGCATCACCTTGTGCCTTAAACTGCCCAGATTACGATAAATCCAATATCAAAATGCTCTTAAAATGCCTTCTTTGTGTGCCAAATACTAGACTAATGTTCTTCAGTTGTTGGCCTTATTTGTCTGGCTGGACCTAGAGGGCAGGGAATTGAGCAAGTACATAGAACATTAACTTTAGCCGTAAGTAGCTTAGTAGCACATGTCATAGTCTTGGCCATATTTGTTATGGAACAGCTTCACGATATATTTATGGTTAGATTAGATCATGGGCCATTCAGGTTAGTTAACAAGTCCTAACAGCATTTGGGTTGCTTTGCACGAAGTTCCTCTTAGCAAGATATTTTTCATCAAAGTATTTCTATCTGTTGTTTCTTTTGAATCATTGCAGGTAGCTGAGTGTATACTTTTGTCAGCAAGTTTTGGCCTATAACTAGGCAAGTATTGTAAGCCTTTTGTCTCTTCAGTTCATAAAGGAATTTAGAAATTTGTTACGTTATCATTCTTGCCTACATATACTGAGTGAAGAACATATTCTTTTTTGTTATTAAGATTCAGTACTGATAATCAAAGAAATAGTAAAAAGAATAAAAACAAAGGCATGAGCCCCCACCCCAAGAACAACCAAAACACTTTATGGGACACTTGTGAATTGTTCCTACTACCAAAGGTGTAATGGCTCAATGGTTGAGCAGTGGCGGATGGTATCACTAGGTCACAGGGTCGAACCCAGCCGGCGACATCTGGGGTGGGAAGGGTTAAGGGATTAAAAAAATTTTAATTAAAAAAAAAATTGTTCCTACTCTAGCAGAGAATGAATAAAACGAAGCCTCTTGAATGCACAATGAGAGGAATGCAAATACCAAAGAAAGCACATCCCAACCATGATAATTTGATCCATAGATAAGGAGCTTTCAAGCTCAGTTATGTCTCTCTTGCCAAATCACACATACAATATCATATGGAATATAGGACCTCACCACCACCCTTATTTTTTGGACAAGGCTTGACAGTTCCACCCAAGGAACACATCAACAATGGATTCATCAGATATCGCCCAGTCCATCCACAACCACAAGCATGAAGAAAGTGGTGCCATACGGAAGTAGCAATGTCACAATGAACCATAAGGTAGTCCCAAGTTTCTACGTCATGATAGCACATAGGGGACTTCACCTCACCTTCACACCCTCCTAATCAATGTGTCCCTACTTGTTGCATGATTCCCAAAATCTCCCATGCAAATGACACTTTAGGAGGGTACACCCTTCCTCCATACAAGAGAAATGGGGAAGTTCTCTCAATTCCCCAGAATAAGATTGACCTCCACCAAATGGTTAAGTAACAATTTATTTTATTTACTTATTATTTTATGGGTTTTTTTTACGACAAAAGGAAGATGGAGAACAAGACAGTGAGTCTCTCAATACAAAAACAATGGAGCTTAGGTGCAATCCCAATAATTTGCAATTGCAAGGTAATATCTAGTGCCATGTTCATGTCGGGTGTCTATGCTTCCTTTAGTTTTCAGCACAATGTAGTTCCTCGTCGTAACTTAGTATATTTAATTTTTTGAATTTCCGAATTCCTATCATATTTCCATGCTTACTAGTTTTCAGCATGATGTTGTTGCTTGTTGTACCCTAGTTTATTCAAACTTTTTGTATCACCGTGTTCATATCATGTACCTAGGCCTTTAGCTAAGTCTTTCTATTTGTTACTAATTCCTAGCCATTGTAGTTTGCTAAACCTTAGTTTTACAATACCCACAAACATGTGAGTGGTAAGTCTTTTGCGCATCGATTCATTATTGTATTTACCATTTTCAGTTTATTCTACCGAAACAAATTTCAATTTTGGTAAAACATTTCTATACAAAAACAATGAGGTGATATGGATTCTTTCCTATAGGGGCAACTTGTGAAGTTGTTTACTTATTTTAGGCCTGAACCCCCCCCCACCAGTGCATCTACTAGTGTGCAGCATTTCTATCATTTTGCCGAAGAAAGTAAATGAAGATGATTGGTGAAGACCTACTCATACAAAGGTTGAATATTTTTGGGCATTCCCCTTAGGAGAAGAACATATTGTGGAAAGTGGGTACATGTTTACTTGACGAAGTATGTAATGAAGTCAATAATTCGTAACAAGAGAGCAGAATAGATAACTTGGCTAAGTAAAACCTTGAGAGTTAAGGATGATCACCTTTTGAGGGTTTCGAATCTTTATCGATTGCTTCCATTGAAGAGCTGAATGGAAGACCAAACGAGTCTCACATATTTGATGAAATGCAGTGCAAGAAGAGACTAGATTTCAAAGTCTACTGCCTCTTGAACGATCGAGTTTCCCGTGCCCTCTAGTGGAGAGCCGCTGGTCTCAGCTAACTGTTCAACTGGGTTTCTATTTCTAGTTTTTTGGACCACTAGATAGTTAATAGTTACCGAAGATGTTTCAAGGGGAGACTGCTATGCGCCCCCACTCAAGAATGATCAGTTTACCCATTGATAAATCGGCTACAAAAAGGGGTGCCAAATTGTAAAGGCCCCTCCCTACTTTTTAATAACACCAAATTCTATTCTTTGGCGCCAATGGGTACCAGCTTGGTAAGCCTAGGGGTGGGCAATGTCGGTTCGTTTCGGTTTTGAGTCACAAATCGATTTCGAACCGATTTCATTCGGTTTGCCCAAAACCCAAACCGAAATCGAATTTTGTATTTGTAAACCGATGAATTCGGTTGAACCGAATTTCGGATCGGTTCGGTTTGGTTGGGCCGAAATTTCGGATCGGTTCGGTTGGGCCGAAATTTCGAGCTCAAGCACTTGAAAGAATTTCATTAAAATATGCCCAATTTTTAGCCTAAAATTGAAAACTTTGAGAGAAATGGGCGATTCAGTGCAACAGGGTGTACTGCATTGCATTTGTTGCACTAATCAGGTATTGCACCTACATGTTATTTATATATATCTAATTAATCGGTCGGTTCAAAGCTGTAAACCGATTTCGAACCGTTTATAATCGGTTCGGTTTAAATTATTTTCTTTCTACTCATATTTCGATTCGGTTATCGCACTGAATTTGAAAATCGGTTCGGTCGATTAACCAAATTTAAATCAATTTTTGCCCACCCCTAGGTAAGCATATACCAAATTCCATTCTTTGACATCATTGCCATTTTTTAGATTACTTTATGACACCACTATTAAAAGTTTTTTTTTTCCTCTATACTCTCATTCTCTTATCTATATACACTAATAAGAAGTAACCACAGCATCGCTGCTGCCAGACACTGCCTCCATCTTTTGCATGCCCTTCCGTCCCTTATTTTTTTTCTTTTCTTTATTTCTCTCCTGTTTCTTCCATCTATTTTCTTCTCGATAGCAACCAACAGGAGCAACAGCAGTGACTTCCCTGCCACCGACCACCCTGCCATTGCCCTTTTTTACTCGTTTGATCTCGCATAAAAAAAAATGATCTCACGCCAAGGACTGAGATTGGGTCTCAATCTCACGTCCCTTGGTGCGAGATCGAAATTGCATCCCTTGGCAAGGCTGCTGCTGACAATAAAAAAAAGGGAATAGAGGAGAAAAAATAAACGGGGCAAGCAAGCAGCGATGGCAATATGGTAGGGCAGGAGAGCAGCGTTGCGGCAACGGCAATCCTGTTGATGCTACTGTTGTTGTTGGTCTGTGGAGAAAAAAAAAATAGTGGAGGTGTGGGATCGAAATGTGGTGGTATCGACAGAAATGTGTGGTGGGGTGTCAAGAAGAGAATTGGTGATGTCAACATGTAGGGGCCAGTTGTAAACTATTATTGCCAATCACAATTTCTAAATCACTTTGACATCCCTTTTGCACCTCCTTCATATAGTGAATGGAACGATATTATTTGGGGCACATTCATACGTTCAATCGGAGACCTGCAAAAGTGCTATTATGTTTTCAAATTTGTCTATGATGAACAAGTATTACTTGGGCTGCTAGTAAACGGTAAATCATTTGACATCACTTTTTCACTAAAAGATGTCGAGCATAGAGGCCAGTCATGTCTTTGCATGATAAGCAATCAAGTACTGTTTTCATTGAGGGTTGTCAAGCATTAGAACAATGTGTCATTGTTCGCATGTGGCAAGGAATCACTTACCAATCTTTATCGAGGGATGTCGAGCATAAAGGGTTGTCATGCCTTCTCTTATTCTTATTGTGTAGTAAGTCACTCATTCCATTAATGGCTATCGAGTGTAAGGCTAAGATGGTATGTGGTATGACCTCTTTGCCATTTTTACTTTTTTCCATGCTCGACATGCAGTGTGAACGCCATAAACTTGGTGAAAAAGGTCATCGAGAAAATGTCCACCTTGTGGTATTTATATTTCATAAAAATCTAAACGCCATGTTGATTTGTTGGTGAGATTTTAACAGATTGTCATTTGCGTATGACTGAATTGAGTTTCTCAAGTCAGTGTGGAGCTTGAACAACCATCATTCTTATATGAATTCATAAAAAATCAACATATCCTGCTTCTTTTCAACCACAACAAACCTCATCTCATAATGTTCATCCATACACCAATCAAATCAAACCTCATCTTGTAATGTTCATCCTTGCACCAATTTCAAATCGAGGGAACCACCAACCAACAATTTAGCGGCTTAACAAAACCCTGATTGCTCAAAAATAAAATTTGTGGACTTAATCGAAGAGAAGATGAAAGAAACAGCCATACATAGACCTATTGATGTGACTACCTTAACAAAGTTTCACATATTTTCATGCATTATCATTTATATATGTACCATGTAGATGTAAAAAACACATAAACTACTTATGTTATATATGTTTCAGCCAACAAAAGGCATTTATGTGTTTGATGTCTACAAGCTACTTAAATGCATTGCAAACTATTTATTTAGTATTTAATATTATTTTTACAAAAACTTGACGAAAAAATTACATAATTAGAAATTCAACAAAAACGATGGACGATAATTCTTAGAAACTAGTATGAGATAAACCACACAAACATAAATGTCACAAAGAAAAAGAAAAAAAAGTCATTTGCTTCCCTTAATAAATAGCTATTTACAGAGTACCCCCATCATTATTCATTATTTCAGTCTCCCCCAGGACTAGCGGTCAACATGTGTTGATCATCTGTTTTCAAAATATTTGTATTTAGATTACCAAATACCATTGACAAATCTGATGATACATCAAATAAGACTGATATCGTAGCCGTACACATGGCAGAAATCATCCATCACGAGAATCAAGTATAGGGTTCGTCAAAATAAACTATAGTTAAATACCCAAATTCAAGCCCGATAGAGTTCTCCCTTAAAGAAGTGAAACGTTACAGAGAAAAAAAACTCGTAGAGGGAGTTACACCTCCGAGGACGTATCTTCTTAAAGAAAGAGACCATTACGAGGAATGTCTCCTCTCGTTGTGTCTCACATGCTTAAGTCACGCAGGGAATTAACAACGACCATTATATAAGGTAAAGGGAACACTCGACAAAGGTATGCAACTTTAACTGAGTTGTGTCCAGATTTATCTCCATTTCCAACTGAGTTACTGATTTAAACATCGGAGTGCCTTCGGCCATAAAAAAAGGTGGTCTTTTGCAATCTAACATTTGTTTTGCAAGTCATACTTACAGGACAACGGATTTTGGATGCCCCAGTTTGGCGTCATTCGTGGGGGACGTTGAGTTTCCTTTCAAGAAGAGAATCTATGGTAGCAAACTTCCTCAACTCTAATCGATGATTAAGAAACCCTCAGAACAAATGGAACACTATACAGACACTCAACCCGGCAACAACCAAAGCAATCCTCCCACCGGCAAAACTGTGTTGCCGGTAGTGCACACTTCGAACCCAGCGACAAACACTGGGTCGATCATGCCCGATAACGGAGAGCCACAACATGCGATAGTCCAAACATCCCAGACGTTTGGAGACACTACCAAGAACCCTCGTGTAGACCTACTCATGGCCCAGATGGACTGTATGATGAAAATGATTGAAAATTTCACTCAAAAGCGTGTTCAATCCTCTGACCCCGTCCAAGCACCGCCCCAACAAAACTCTGCCAACAAAGTTCCAGCAAAACCTCAACAGGTGAATCTCGAAAGCAGCGAACCACTTCAAGATGGGACCCCCCAAAGTGATGGGACCCCTGCTGAAATCCCATTCAAGATCGGATTCACGATCCTAATGTAATGTACGAACTAGCCAGACCACCATTTTTCGACGCACTCATGGTGACTTCTATGCCAAAGAAGTTCATCCCACCAAAGTTTGAAGCATATGATGGCACCACCGATCCAACAAACCATCTGCGACACTTTCACCACATGATGGCGTTGAATGAGAACACAAAATCCATCTTATGCAGAACGTTTCCAACCAATCTCACCTCCACAACGATGAATTGGTTCAACAGCCTATCACCAAGATCGATAGACTCATTCCAGACGCTAGCTACCACCTTCATCGCGATTCACGAGGTTCATCGGCAGTCAACGGATGAAAAATGGGCCACACTACTTGCTTCATATCAAACAGAAGCCCGAGGAGACAATAAGGGAATATGTCACTCATTTTACTAACGAGTTGACAATGATCGACAGATGCAGCAACGACACGACCATCGCTACTTTCACCGCCGAACTAAAAAGAAGACCCTTTTCGATGCTCTGAACCTAGAACCCCCAAAGAGCATGGCAATTCTATTGAAGACCGCTCAAAAGCACATCACTCTGATAGCCGCTAGGAATAAGAACGAATCTGAGATGGATGCCAACTCGAAGAGGCAAGAAAGGAGGAAATAAAAAAGGAGAAACGACAGACCCCGGGAGGAAAACGTTCATTCAAAAAGGCACCTGACCAATGGGAGGCCCGAATTCAACCAACAAGAATCAAGAAAGTTGCAATTGGCAAAACTCAGGCATGAGTGGGTAACAAGTGTGGTGAAAAAGACATATACACCATACACGGCCTTGAAAACAAGTCGAGCGAACATACTGAAATCCATGGCGAAATGGGAATATGTCAATTGGCCACTCAAAATGAGAGGAGACCCAAAAGAGCGAAACGAGCAAATACCACTCTTTCCACAAAGATCATGGGCACGACACTAAAGACTGCTACAACCTGAAATATGAAATTGAGCAGTGGGTTCAAAGAGAACGACTCGACGAATTCATCGGGCTGCCTGATAAATAGCCCAAGGGGAAAAGAAAAGGCGAACACCACTACGGGATCAAAAGAACAACCCAGAGAACTGATATACGCCCTACACTGCACAGCTAAAAGAAGCAAACATTCAAGCCAACCGAAGAAACAACCAATAACATCGCCCACTCAAGCTGATCTATATCGAAGTAGGAGCGCCAACGCCATCAAACGATACCAGTTAAACCAATACGACAACTCACAATGAGGAATGCAGAGAAATTTGCATGTCAAATAAGGGCCAACCAACTGACATAGTTCGAAGGCCTTACTGACAAATACAAGCTTGACCCACATCATCCATGACAAGGCTAACAACGCCTTCTACATTACCTACAACGAAATTGATGCAAACAAATTTGATTCGACGAATGAAGCCTTGGCAACAAGTATTGATGTGAGCATGATTGGACAATTCAAGGCTACATTTTATTTTGCTCGTCCGAGCCAACCTATCAAAGGAACACACCCAGTGATTTGATCAAGAAACATCCGAGTTTATTAGCTACCTCAGTACAACAATATACGAACAGTAAAACTACAGAGGATCGTGAAGGAAAAAGTTACAATGAACAAGTTAAAACCACTCAGGGTAGAACAAATCGAGCAGCGATCAGAAAGATGCAATGTGGACTCTAAAATATAGCACAACTTTATGAGAAAAGAATGACTACTACTATTATAGGTTGTTAAACACCTGAAATGGGGTTATCAATAAAACTCCGAGTTCAAAACTCTCCATCTTACGCCCAGGCAATAAATTGAGGCATTAAAGCCAGACAATGAGAAGCAATTGGCATATCAAGCCATGAACAAATGGTCAGGACGCATAAGTCAGACGCAAAACTTTTGGTCTGATCAATCTCGAAGTAAAAGTTGGGACAAACAAGTCAACTTACTAAAAATAAACTTTGGGTCGACCAATGCGTTAGACCAACAAAGTAAAAGTTGGGATGAACAAGTCAACTTACTCAAATAAACTTCGGGTCGACTAATACATTAAATCAACGAAGTTAAAGTTGAGACAAATAAGTCAACTTACTCAAAATAAACTTCGGGTCAACCAACGCATTAGACCAACGAATAAAAAGTTAGGACGAACAAGTCAACCTACTCAAATAAACTTTGGGTCGACCAACGCGTCATACCCCGAAGTAAAAGTTGAGACGAACAACTCAACTTACTCGAATAAACTTCGAGTCTACTAATACACTAGACCAACGAAGTTGGGACGAGCAAGTCAACTTATTCAGCCCTATATATCAGATCAAAAAGTCCGGGCATATAAATCAATATGTAGTTGTAAAGGCCTTCTGGCCGATCATCAGACCAAGAAGCAAAAACTGGAAATACACTAGACAACTTACTTCGACAAACATGACGGGCCTAAAAGTAAAAAGGTACGAGCCAATTCACTCACAAAACCGTCCAATCCAGCCAATACTTTGGAACACGAAACAAAATGGAATAGAAGCCAAGACCTACTGGAGCAACCAACACATCTGACCATGAAACAAAAACGCGAAGATCTGAACGAGAAAATTCCCTCAATTGACAAGGCCAAATAAAGAAAAATGTCGGATAGTCAACAAACACAAATGAGGCGTGTACACTTATCATATACAACGAGTCAACGCAAATGATCCAAGACGAATCACGACTTCAAAGAGAAAATATGCAAAGTCGAAAATAATATAAAAAGGCAATACAACATTGTCAAAAGGAAAGGTTTTTCATTCATAAAATCACTTAGTTACATCCAGAGAAGAAGATAGAACATCCGGAGAATAAGATAGAACATTCGGAGAAAGAACAGAAGAAGCAACAAGAACATTTGATGGAATAAAGGCAACAACGCCAGTGGCAAGAGGAGACGAGGCTCTCCCTTCAATAACGAGAGTAGGTGATGGAGTCAGATCGGAAGGGTGAGGGAATGATGATTCTTCATCTACATGATCACTTGGGGGATCCGGAGTCTCACCATCTTCATCCCGGAAGACTTGATTGACCAAATAACGATACTCGGACAAATCAACGCCAAACTCTTCGATATAGTCAAGAAGCTCAACCTTTCCGTCAACAATTCTATTCCAATCCTCCACCTCCGTAATCTTCAGCCTGTCTTTTGTTGCAACAAGTTCATTCTTAGTTGAAATAAGCCGCCACTCGGCAGTGGTCAACATGGCGGAGATATCTGACTTAACTTCATCGAGCACAATTACTAACTGTTCCACCCGCCCTTCAGTAATCCTACGACTGACAGATTGTTCAATGACAGAATGCAGGGCCTCATCATGGCCAGGTTTCTCGACAGACAACTTCTTTTCCAACTCGTCCAGTCGTGCATGAACCCCGTCCAAAGCGGTCGTCAAAGACTCAAGCTTTGCACCGGATCGATCTCGCGCAACTTCCACTTTACTTAGAAAGGCTAGAGTAGCCCTAGCTGCCCTCTCTTGTTCTGGCGCGCTGCGCTTTCACCACATTAAACTGTAGAAGAACATGAGAAAACACCAACAACAGCGCCGCCAACTTTCTCTCAAGAACAACCACGTGGCCACGACCAGTCCTATACTCCAACCCCATCACCCCAGCATAAGTGAGGTGATTCATCCCATCCATTATCTTCTTAAGACCATAGTTGAGATGAGGGCTAGGATCCAGCATAGGCATCGAAGGTCATTCCACTGCTCGCCGATGCCATTCATTGACCAACCTACGCACACCATTCTGCACGTCAAGCTGAATAAACCAACAAAACTTCCCCTCCGACTTGATACAGATGTTTTCCGAGTTGGGCTCCTACCCACTAATCCGTGGATGAAGGACACGGGGATCCGAAAGCACAGAGAAACCACCCCCAATGGTCGGAAAAACAGACGAAACAACGGTGATAACAGAAAAACCACTATTGCCTTCTCGTTGCGGAGTGATCATAGCAGAAATAAAACAAGTAGTAGTAGCGGTAGGAACATAAGAATACAAACGAACAGGAAAAGAAACCCTGCCGCATCATCGACAAGAATGGAAGGAGATCGATGAGGAAGAACCTCAAAACTCTTACCATGGTCAGTGACCTCCTTAGACTGTTCCATCACCAGCTGGAGCACCTTTTCATCGATAACTTGAGGGTCATCATTAGACCATTCAGCAACGTCGGGCAAACAATAGGCGAAAAAAAACCTTTTTCATTATCATCCAACGACGAGTAATTTCCTTCTTGTTCCTCTCCAGCGTCAAGTTCATTTCCTCGACCTCCTCGAGGGATAAACTACCCTATTTCACAACCTCTTATCAGAAAAACTCGGATGAGGAGCAATTCAAGCAGTATCACGAGTAGAACCAAAAAGTTGTTTCTTCTTCGGAACACAACCAGGACATCAACAATTGCTTCGACGGGCTATCAGGCCTTGGAAGCTTCCTTTTCCTAAAAGTTGGGCCAGCAACACCAATACTAACAGGAGCATTGAGATCCGTGATATCCCTGCTCGAGCTCACTTTTCCATTAATGCTAGCATCACTAATACCAACAGGAGCAGCGCGGGCATCAACCTCCTCAGCTCAGGATTCAATAAGCAAAGCCCGTTCCGCCTCGTTCCAGCTCGAGATTCAATAAGCAAAGCCCGTTCTGCCTCGTTCATAATGTACAAGCCACTACACTCCATGATGTCCCCAGAGAGAAATGCCTCCACAGGAACAACAAGAAGCTTCAATAAATAGTCAACAATCATATGTTATTTCATAGTTAACTGCATATCCCTCCGTTTGTTAGGGACTCGGAACGACCGCACAATTTGACGACGTCGCAATTTGAAGTAGCCAGAGCTGACTGAAGCATAAAACCAGAATCTCGACCAGTCTCTGATGTCATCATTGAGCTTCCCAAAACAAACAGGAAAACAAAGGAAACAAATGTCCTTGGTCACCAGTAGACCGACCATCGAATGCAGAACCCTAACAGTCAAGGGAATAATGTTAGAGAGCATGGCTCTCGCATTAGTAGAAACCATAAAACTCCAACCATTAGAACCCATTTGAGCAGGAAGAATGCCCAAAAAATGTAGATATTCCCAAAATAACTTTGGAATTGGGAATCGAAGGTCGGACAGGAACATGCACGGATAAAGTGCAATATACCTAGGCCTTGGATAGGCAGAACGATCTCGAGGTCGGATGGCAGATCATAATCAGAACGAACATTGTCCAACATCGCCTGAGAAGCCTTATTGGGCGATAAGTAAGTTTCACAAGCAGCAAGTGCCTCGCCGTTTAGTATATCGTCAACAAACATCGTGAAGGAATAAAGGAGCAAGGAAAACGAAGAAGAATATAGAAGAATAAGCTTTAATTTCAAAGATAGCGTAAAGAGATAAACAAATCAATCACGCCCCATTTTATAGAGCCAAGCAATGAAGAAACTGTTCATGGGACAATGTGCAAGATATGATGACTACACGAATTTCGCGCAAAAAATGAACGTACGAACAAGAGATCGGGATACCAACCCACCAAAAGTTGCTAACAACATTAAATGCGAGGCAATGATGAAATCAAAAGTCCAACTGTCGTCGAGTTAGTGGCCACGTCAGCATACCCACTAACTAAAAGGGGAGTAGCTGATGATACATCAAATAAGACTGATATCGCAGTCGTACACGTGGCAAGAATCATCCATTACGAGGATCAAATATCCCAAAACCAGGCTAATTCATAAAGCCCAAAAAAGGCGAATCCAATCATAAAAGCCCAAACAGCCGTCAGAATAAACCATGGTTAAAGGTCCAAATCCAAACTCGATAAATTTCTCCCTCAAAAAGGTGGAACGTTATAGAGAAAAAGAGTCGTTGAGGGAGTTATACCTTCGAGGACGTATCTTCATAAAGGAGACCATTATACGTCTCCCTTCATTGCGCCTCACATGCTTAAGTTACACATGAAAGTAACAACGACCATTATATAAGGTAAAGTAAACATTCGACAAAGGTATGCAGCTTTAGCTGAGTTCTATCCAGATTTATCTCCATCTCAAACTGAGACTTAAGCATCGGAGTGCCTTCAATCACCAAAAAGGTGGTATTTGACAATCTAACATTTATTTTGCAGGTCATACTTACAGGAGAACGAATTTTGGACACATCAAAATCAATGACTGAGATTGAATGTTTTGTATCTCGAACATCTCATCTTGAAGAAAATCAATTAGTCCAATTAAAATGAAAAGCATATATCGAGGAAAATCTAACCATTACAATAATAATAATAATCACCCATCTTCTTCCTCAACCCACTCATCTCCCCTCATCCTCCTTCCTTTCCTAATTGAGTTCCCTACCACCATCGTCTTCCTCCTTGCCTCCCTCTTCTCTTTCATTTTTCAACCCAAGGTTGAAGTTGAAAAACATGAGCAAACCCAAGTTTTGAACTTAAGGTTTCATTGATTCCATTATATAAATGTCACATAAACCCTAGATCTGAGTTATTTCATCCATAAATTTCAGTTTAGAACATCATCATGGATGTAAGTTTATTTTCACATTTATTTGGACATTTGTTTAGAGTTGCAGGTCATCTTCAAACCTCTCACGGGTATGTTCTATTTCAGGGGCCATTCTTAAATTCAAATTTATTATATGGGGTGAAGTTACTGCCAATAATTTTTAGTAATGGGGTCAGTGTAATAAAACATGTTTGTTTTTCATTCAGATTTCATGCGAGCACGGTCATCAGTACAATCAAACAAGTGGAGACTACCCTTATGTGTATTATGTTTGTCCCAAAATGATTTGAAATGGAGTATGCAAAATTTTGGAGTCTAAAAGCAAAAGAAACCCGAGTAGGATGTTCTTGTCTTGTCAAACTGTTGGATGTAATGAGTTTGTATGGTTTGATGAAGTAATTTCGAATAGAAGGAGAGAAGTTAGTTCAAGCTCAAGACCAAATTTCAACTCAAGCTCAAGCTCCAATTGTTGTTTCAAATGTGATAGTGCTCGCACTAATATCTTCATGCTCTGGAAGGAGAATTATATATTAAAAGATCTTGTCAACTTCAGACAAAAGGGTAAAAGTACCTCAAGTGTGATTTTTGCACTATGGGGTTTGAGTGGTTGGTAGATGTGGTACCTCATAACAAAGCTAGAGTTGGTGGTTAAAACCCTATTATTCTTATTGAAAATATTGAAGCTGAAGGTGAACAAGTTGAAGATGGAAGAAACAGTAACTCTCCAAATGTAACAATAACTCTCCAAAAGACTCTTGCATTTAAAGATCTATGTAAAACATTTCTTTCTAGATTAAATAGGAATTGAATGATCATAAGCTATATAACAATGACCATCTATGTTTCAATACAAGTTTGCATTTTGCTTCACTGAAAGTTTGACATGCACTTATGCTACATTCAACACATAGATCAAAGTCTAACATAGCACAATACAATTCAATATCAAACCAACCTAAAGTGCAAACAAACAAAATGGGATCACATGCAACAAGTAAACAAGGTCTTCAAATGAAAAAACAGTATTCTACTAACTTATTGCTTGGTCCTCTTGGCCCCATAAGTCGTTTGCCCCAAGTGCCTTGTCCTCTTGCAAATTGGGTTTGTCCCTCTGCACTTACCATTGCATGTGTTCTCAGCCTAGAATAGTGGATTTACTGGTGGCCTCATTGGTGGTGCCTCACTCCTTATGCAAAGGGCTGAGTTGGGAGCATGGATGTCTGAATGTTGTGCATAGTTGTCGACATCTGAGACTGTAATTTGGTTGTTGTGGAGGAACTGTGGGCATTTCCTTTGGAGGTTCACCTCATCCTCTACCATATCCACTATCACTATTTTCACTTGTTGTTCTTAACCCTTCTGAATTTCGGTGCATTTGACTTTTTGGATGTCTCTCTATTGCCAGCAGTCTGCTGCTTATGAGGGTTTTATATGTTTTACTGTTGCGACCCTCCATTCCACATCTTCTGCAACTCCTAGCTTCCTTTGAACATCTTCATCCTCATCCATTTTTTTTTCTCAATCCTTGAGCTTGAACTACCTTTTTTCCTTATCTTCGAAATTATTCATTGAATCGTACAAACCCATTACATCCAACAGTTTGACAAGCCAAAAAAAATCATATTTGGGTGTTTTTGCTTGGACTCAATTTTTTTTGCATATTTCATTACAACCATTTTTGGGAAAGTAAAGACATTTTTCACTTGTATGATTGTATTGATGACAATGCTCATATGGAATCTGCATGAAAAACAAACATGTTTTATTATATTTACCACCATACTAAAAATTAGTGTCAGTAAGTTAACCCCATATAATAAATTTGAATTTAAGAATGCCCCCTATAGACCCGCGAGAGGTTGAAAATGACTTGCAACTCTAAACAAACGTCCACAGAAAATGTGAAATGAAATGCAAACCACTAACTTACCTCCATGATGATGTTCTAAACTGAAATCTATGGATGGAATAACTCATATCTAGGGTTTGTAACCTTTATGTAATGAAACCCTAAATTCAAAAATTGGGTTTACTTAAGCTTTTCAACTTCAAACTTGGGTTGAAATAATGAAAGATAAGAGGAGGCATGGAGGTGGGGGAGGAGGACAGTGGTGGTGGGGAATTCAATCAGAAGAGGAAGAAGGAGGGAGGTGAGTGGGTTGGGGAAGAATATGATTTTTTGTTCATAATTATTAGATTTCCCTGAGATACGTTTTTCATTTTAATTGGACCCTTTTAATCTTCTTCGAGATGAGTTGTGCGATATACAAAACATTCAATCTCAGCCTTTGATTTGTCAAGGTTATTTTGATTATCTAAATGCAGATATTTTGAAAATAGACGGTCAACTCACGTTGACCGCTAGTCCTGGGGAATACTGAAATAGTGAATAATGATAGTAAATAATTATTTATTATGGATACAAACTGCAAATAACCCTAAAAAAAAGGTGTAAAAGAAAAAGAGATGCTCAACCTCAAGCTAAAAAGGGTGGACCAATTTGAGGCTGAGGGTGATGTAGTAAAAAGTGAATCAAAAGTATTTTTTGGGGCAAATAACGAGTTTTAAATTTCAACTTCTACTTAACACAACGGTCTTCCTTCCCTCTCCTCTTTTAGATTTCAACTTCTCGAACACTGAGCTAAAAAGCCCCAACGGTTAAAAAAAAAACCCCAAATCAATCTTTCAAGCAATTCTCAAACCCTCGGAAGCCATGGGAACTCAGAGTGACTACGAAGATATTCGAAAAGCTCGAATCTTGGAAAACCAGGCGAGATTGGCGTCTCTAGGATTAGAGAAGAGCGTGGCTGAGCTTCGAGCGATAGTTTCTTCTTCTTCTACCAAACCACTCAGTTCAACCCCTCCTCCAAGAAAATACATCAAAATAGTTCACGACTCAGCTTCTCTTCGGCGGTCTAATCGGCTGAAGGGAAGCGACATAGAGGTGAAATCTAAACCCCTGAGACGTTCGAGTCGGTTGAAGGGAAACCCCCAATCTGGAGGTACGTTATTTCACTGAAATTTTAGAATTTCTTGAAATTTTAGAATTTCTTGAAATTTTAGGTTTCTTAACTAATTTTATTGGTTGGTTTGTTGTTTGGGTTAGAGAGAGGAAGTTTGGAGCCAACAAGAAGGAGCTTGTTTGGTAAAGGAGGAGACAGTGAGGGAAAGAAGAGACGGGCAAATGCGGCTTCATTGATTGTAGATGAGTCAGAGCGGCAGCGCAGATTGGGTTCATTGGGCCGGAGATGTGACAGCAAGAGTAGAGGAAGTGTCTATGATCCTGTGTTTGGAATTTGTTGCCACTTCTGCAGGTTTTTTCTGCCATTTATTCTTGTTCTTACTTTTGCATATGTGGTGTTTGTTGTTTGTACTGACTCATTATTTGGTCACAAAATCTTTGAATTTCTTTAAGCTAGCTTGGTTAGTAGTGACTGCTGAAAGACTAGGAGCAATGGTAAACCATGAAGAAGAGAAAAGGAGTGTAAAATGTGCACCAAAACATTGAACAAACGCAGATATTTCTATATATGTTGACACCAATAGGACTTGAATGTTGACCACATATTCTGACAGAAGTTTCTTACTAATCAAGTCAAACAAAGGTAAACCTTAATGACAAGGGCGGAGTTGTTAGTGAATAGGCAATAGTTACTAATCTTAGACAAAACTCAATGGACATGTACTAATAGCTATAATAAAACAACAATTGTTTGGGACTCTGATCTATAATGTAACGAAACCACCAACTGAAAAAGAAAACTCATACTATCACTGGGACTTTGGGTCTCCAATTCATGAAATCCAGGGACTACATCAGTGGCTTCCTGAAATTTTTGGGAGTGTGTGCCCAAGCAAAGACTCAGTTGCAACACACTGCACCTGTCCATGGGAAACTGGTAGGGTGGTCATATTTACTATAGATGTAATAGCATTCACATAATGGTATTTATAACTGCCAGATAATAGTTTTGTTATGTCAGTTGTTATTTTAATTCTTTGGAAGTTTCCCTCATTTGTTTTTAATCTTGATGATTATGTTATGATAGCAATTAGGAGAGTTGTTACATAATACATACATGCGTGTAACTTGTGCTTATTTTGTTTTGGCCTTAATTCTGCACTAGCATGCTGCCATGCTGTCAAATGGTGTATTACTATATTTAATTAGTTGAAAATTCCAATTAATATCAGAATAGCAGCCACTCGTGTCTACAGGGTCTTACATAATTAAATGAAGAATAAAATCGAACAAGTTATAGCTTATATGTATAACCTCCCCCCCCCCCCCCCCCCCCACCCACAATAAATAAATAAATAAAGTGGCGGTTATATTCACTATAGATATAATAGTAACTGCGAAATAATGGTTTTATTATGTCAGTTATTTATATCCTTTAAAAGTTTTCCTCATTCCTGGTCAGGCTTGATGATTAGGTCGTTATAACCATTAGTCATTACATAAATACCTTGTACCTGGTGCTAACTTTGTTTTGGCCTTAATTCTGTACAAACATGCAAAATCAAATGGTATATATAATTAGTTGAAAATGCTATATATTGATTGCATAGCGTAAGTCACTTCCTGAGAAATGTTGGATCACTCTCAAATTGAATTTTGTAGTTTACAACTTTGCCCAATTTTGTGAAAAGCTATGTAACAAAGACACTCTATTTTTATATAAAAAACGCGTTGACATGTATCGTGTCGAATACTCGTGCCCACACTCACGGATACTCCCATCAGACCCTCCATGCTTAGATCATCAACTTTTTTTTTTTTTTTACATATTTTTGAAAAATAATTCTATACTAATGTTACAAGCATGCTACAACATGTTAATAGCAGATGAGTAGCAATATTGACCTACAAATGCATGAATATGAGTTATAGTTTAAAACTTATTATTGTAGAGTAAATAATACTAAAATGTAAAAGTGTGTTCCCAAGCATTTCTCGTATTGCGTTTTTTAGCCAACTTGTTGGCACTTCATATCCGTGTCGAATACTGATACCCGTCGTTGTTACATAAGTGAAAAGTAATAAAAACGAGTTTTAGGCTTGAAGCCAACTTGTTGGCACTTCAATTTTGGCAAGTGAAAAGTGATCAAAGGATGACTATGATTAACATTTATTTCGATTCCCCCCCTCCAAAAAAAAAAAACCCACCAAACAAACAAAAAAAAAACACAAAACAAAGTTAATTAAAGTTTTTTGTCTTTTTTACTAATACATAAATTGATGCTCATTATTTTTGCGGACGATAATTGTACCTATGAATTCTACACTAAACTAAAGCTAAAACCTTCCCGGGTTGAAGAAGCTCGTCTTCGAGCAAGAAATCCGATGAACATAAGCAACCAATCGCGGAACACAAGGCGGAATGCACACAAAGTAGACGACTTCAAAACTTGCCACAATACACACTTGCTAAAAACAGATGAACCAAATTAGAAATGGAGCAAGATAACTCGAACCATAAGTTGCAAAAAACATGCTAATAAGACTTCTACGCACTTCTGGCACAAAAATTTCCCAATAAGGATCGATATTAAATTCGTCAGTCACTGCCTTTGCCTCTATATGTATTAGGTACCTCACCATCCTCTTGACCAAAAATAGGCAAGAAATTGCACAAGTCAAATGGCTTACTTTTTGAAAGTCGAGTAGCTTGGTAGTCGGTAGTTGAGGTGTGGCCAATGTCATGTCAAATAGTATCACTCTCATTTGTTGGTAACTCTTTTCCACCCTTGCTTTTTCTTGTTCTCTCCAATCATTAAAAATGCGCCAAGGTAGCCAGTCAGTCGGTCTTCGAATCTTCTCAAAACATTCTCCGTCTCTGCCTCAACCTGCATTACATTGGAGGTGGTAAAGGGGTTTATATCATTAGTCACTAGGGGTGGTAGTGGTGTAGGAGAAACAGATTCAAGTTGGCATACGGGAGAACATAAGTGTATTGTGGTGTAGGATAGTAAAAAGGGTGTAAGTACTATAATGCACCACTTAATATGAGTAAGGGAGGTAATATGGGTGTTCATTTTTTTTACTAGGGTGCCCTCACTGTTTTAGGGGGGCATATAGTTTGACTGACTTGATGGGCGCACAAACCAAAGGTAGGGGTGTGAATAGCTTGCTGACTAGGTACTTAAGTAAAAAAATTAGGCCAAGGAGGTTTTGGAATTAATGAATAGGTTCGGGAGCTCTAAACAAATATTAGATTTTTAAATCTTTCTTCCCCAACACGACATGTAAAAGCATCTCCAAGGGTAAAAGTAAAACTGGGGTATCAACCACATCCCATTTTAACCAAAAGCTAATTTTAGGGATCCCCTATTTATTTGTCACTCCAACCACATTCCCCACCTTAACTTTTTTTTATCATTATTTAAATATATCTTCCCCAAATTTTAGGAATCCCCTATTTAAATTTTAAGGATTGGAGAAAGAAGAAAATGAAGTTTTTTTTTTTATTAACTTTTAATATTCAATGGATGGCATTGATGCTCCCAAATATAGGGGGAATGGAGAGGCCAAGATAAAATAGGGGTATGAATAAGGTGTTCCATTGGAGCATTTTTTTTCCACATGAACCCCCCAATTGGCCAAAATACCAATTTAGGGTTTCCCTTGGAGATGCTCTAACAGTCTAAAATAGGGGCGTTTTGACGGCGGTGATAGTGCTAAGTTGGATGGTGTCGAAGTGGCGACAACAGGTGCAAGGGATGTTTTCAATAGATATGGGGCTGATGATTCAATTTTATCTATTCTCCTTTCTCAACTTCTTTTCAATCTTCAATCGACTTTATTTCTTCTTCATATCTTCTTCAAATCGAACAAATCTCTTCCTTCGAAAATCTTTCCAAACAATCAATCACTAGATACTTTCGGTTGTGATACCAAATGATGGATTCTACAATAAACTAAAGATAACCCTAACTAAGAGATAAATAAAATTAACATAAATTTCATTAACTCAATCATCACGTACAATGTTTAACTCTATGCCTTATTTATTATATTTGGCCCAATTACAAATAACTAGTAATTAATTACCCACTTACATCAGTAGCACTGATAGCTTTGCGCACTGATTCTTTGATTATCTGAGGCTTACATTATAAGAAATTAGCCTGATTGTATGCAAACCTTGTGATAAATTAATGCAGACAGAAGAAGTTGTGTGGTGAAGAAGATTGCAAGCGGTGTGGGAACCTCGATATAGATCAGCCATGCATAGGTAATCATGACTTCCAAATTCATGAACTTAGGTATATGGAAGAGGACTATTAAAACCTAATGATCTTTAGTATTTCTATTATTTTCCTTGCAGGCAAGACAGATTGTTCAGTTTGTCATTCTGGCTATGGTGTCCTTTGCCGTGCCTGTCTTAAGGTTAGGTACGGTCAAGGTAAGTGACAACCCTGTAGAGGAACTTGTTTTTCTAAAAATATGATCAAGAGATCTCTTTTGTGCCACAAGTATATACTCCTAATTTAACAATGTCTTTTACACTATTTTTTCTTCCTTGAGAATCAACATAGTGTTGGTAATTGCTTGTGAATCATTAAATTTATACATAACAGACAGAAGCAAACTGATGATCATATGTTTTAAATTTTCTGCTAGAAATGGAAGAGGTGAGAGAAAACAAGGAATGGATGTGCCCACACTGCATAGAGGATAAAGGAATAAACCCATATTGGATATGTAACAGGTAATTATCATCATTGACAATCCTCTATGAGAGGCTACTTTCTTTCTAGTATATCAGCTGGTTGCCTGCTTATATAGACTGAGTAAAGAGTAACAAAATCATTTTTCCATTTTAATGTTTTTTGTGAATAGTTCATTGTGTCTGAAGAAAAGAAAGATGGCGCCAACAGGGATAGCCATTTTCAAAGGTATGGAGTTTATGATACTCTTTATCTTTCGCTTCTCAAAATTTTCTTATTTATTGACAATTTTGGCCCTTCCTTTGACTTGGATGGTGATAAAAGCTCGGGAAATGGGATATGCATCAGTTGCACATTTTATCATGGATGAGCTTAAACAAGCTGGTAAACGAAGATGATAGAGCACTTGCATCACAATGCCCATTCCACTGATCTTATGCCACTGCTATTTTGGGACCGTAACATTTGTTGTTCTATTCCTTGGACTTTGGAGGATACCATGCAATTGAAATTGTTTGTATTGTATGGTTTTTTGCCTCAAATGTTTTAGGAGAGAATTCTCACAATTTCACAAAGCACAGACATTCAAAGTGAACATTGTGCATGCAGAGCAAGCTAGATTTTCTCACATGTTGTGAAGTATATCAGAATATTTCACAGATGAGAATACTCAGTATTCAGTCTTTAGTTATTCAAACTACCTGCAGGTACACTATTTACTATATTTATTGTATCATCACTGCAGATTGAACATTCGAAAGACACTTTGATGGTGATTGATAGATAAGTAAAATTGACAAAGGTGTGCAAGTAAAATTCCTTTCAGAATTTCAATTGTATTTAGCTTGGATAACAAATCTTAAACAAATTCATTTCAGAATTTCTGTCGAGAAATGAGCATGCCACATTGAACAAATCTTGATTGGCTTGCTGAGGCTTCGACCGTTCTTCAGTAATGCTCACTCCTATGATTATTTAAGCTATGGATGTGATACACCCATACTTCTAAGTTCCTTGAAGTAGTTGCCTTAGGGGACTACAACAAGCTAGAAGAATTGGTTATTGATTATTATGCTTTAATGCTTGAAACCTACAGCTCTGGTGTTTCTTTGCTTAGTTGTTCTACATACCTCGACAGGGTTCAGCTTTCAGGTTGCCACAGGTCAGCTACTGTGGTTTCTGGTCTCAGTAGTTGGTGTTGATGGCCAACTCTCTGGTTTAAGAGATGCAACTCATTGGCTTACTTGAAGTAACATAGACTCAACAAACATTGACAATTGAATAAAGCATCTAATCGTTAACAAACAAGTCTTCTAACCCTGATATGACTTTTGAAATGAGTTGGAACTTGTGATGAATGATATACATGGCAAAAAAAACATCAACATCAATGTTTGAAATAATAGAGATGTACCTAAAAACATTATTTATAATTTAATATCTATTTTCAAAATAATTCAAAACCCTAGTACATGAGATCTTATTCTTCCCCTTTCTCATATCATCACCAACTAATTCAGTCACCGTCACCAACCATTGATGGCTAGTCCCCTTATGAAGTTAGGTCTGCACCAACAAGTCACCTCTGACCACCACCATCTCCAATCGTCAAAACCCTGATAGAGTTTCAGGGTGGCGCTTGAGATCACCCGCCATAGATTTCACGTGATCATGTACTAAATTGATAAAAGATAAATATTCATTTTGTACCATAAGTAAGTAACCCAGTCTAATGTGGGTGCAAATAAACACTCCTGCTGTTGTTTCTCCCTCGAGTTCACAAGACACTCATACTCAGTACTCACTGAACTAACGGTAAAGCGATAGTTTTGGCGCCATTTCCAGACCCGTAAAAACTTGGCTACATGTATCAACAATTCAATCCAAAACGACATGGATTCCTTCTTCGTATTTCCAGATACCTCACACCCACTTCACATTTTCACTCATTCAGCAAAAACCCAACCCCCAATTCGAAGCTGGGTTTCGTTTTGAAGGAAGTCGAAGAGCTCCAATCACTGAAACCCCAACAAGAGAGTGACGGAGAAGGTAAAGAAGTAGAAGAACATAATGGGGCTGTGAGGTCCTCTGGGATAGAGGATTCCAGGGTCCAGATTTCGCACCCATGGCCGGAGTGGATCGACCTGATGGAGCTTTTACTGAAGAAGGGGTTGTTCCAAGAAGGTGGTGGTGGTGGCCACCCTTTTGGTGGAGAAGCATTGGGTCCCAAGGATTCGAATCGAATTCGTACCGTGTGCTTGAATTTCGCCCGTGAGCGGTCTGACCTTGTAAGGTATAGAGTGATGTACATTATGCCTGCTATGTGTTTGAAGATTTGTCTGTTAGGGATTTTGCTTGATATGGGTGAAGAGATATATGTTCATTTGTTTTGTTTCAATTTCTCAATCTACATATGAAAGGTATGACGTAGGAAATGGAATTGGTTCCTCGAAAATTGAATGTAATTGAAAAAGCTTTCACGATTCTGAAAAGTTAATTATTGACTTTTACTTCCCTTAATTATATCATTGCAGGTTTCCTTACATTTACATTCATATTCCTAGACGCATGTTGAAAAGAAAAATAACAAGATATCTATAATGCCAAAAAATCTTATCTTGTTTAACCTATAATATGCTAGGCTGTTGTTGTGCATATGTTCCATGACATTTGGCTGTACTTGATTTTTATTTTGTTTTCCAAGGAAAACCATGAAAAAAGGTGAAAACATAAGGGAAGAAAGGAGAGATGGTTGGAGTGAGCATAGAACTTGTGATCTTCCACCACATATCTTCTCTACAAATCATAGTTTTCTTCAGTACTTACGGTTCACAATGTTCTGCTAGATATTTTTCAAGAAAAGACATTCGGGTGGTTATGGAATCTGGTTGCCCAAGCATCGACAGAAAGGTTGTCAATTCTGGGAAGCGTCTAAGGGCACATGTGGGAATGGATGAAGGAAAGGTAGGTCGTGATTTCACTGTATTTATTTACTCAGTTTTATCTTATCCTACTATTTGTTTTATAATTTTAAATTAAGTAGTCCAAGTTTCTGATAAAATTATCTTCTTTTAGTTAGAAATAGTTACTTTTGCACTTAATATTAACTAGAAGTATTAGTAGGTTTGCAGCATTTGTTCTTTAAGGGGAAGCTGTGAGAGGGCATATGTGAAGGCCCGTGAAGATGAAGATGGGAGGACCATAGATGTTATGCGTATTCTATTGACTTATGGGCTTGATCCGATTACTGGTTCAGTCGAGAATAAACCATCCCTTGATAGACGGGTTAAAGAGTCAGTTAGAAAGCTGCTGAGTGAAATGGTGGAGTTAAGCAACAGAGAAAACTACTCTGATTCTCCGAAGTCGGCTTCCTTGAGAAGGCTTCCACATAAGCCAGAATATACACCTCCTCAACAGATACGTCAAATCGATGTTCCAATGAAGCAAGGCGACTGGATTTGCCCAAAGTATTCCATACCCTTTTCTGTGTTTATGTTGTCCCATTTCTTGAGTTATAAATCTCCAACTGGCAGTTTATTTTATTTTATTTTACACCATGTAGATGTGACTTCATAAACTTCGCCAGAAATATCAAGTGCTTGCGTTGTGATGGCTTTTTCCAAGAAAGGCTGAAGAAATTCAGGGAGGATCAGGATCATCTTCCCTTGAAAAAAGGAGATTGGTTATGTGATAAGTAATGGTCATTCTAACTTTTTAACTCTTATCTCCATGTTTGTGTACTCCTAGACTAACATTTATAGAAATTTTCAGATGCAATTTCCTGAACTTTGCAAAGAATACAAGATGTTTGCAATGCGAAGAGAAACCTCCTAAGCGGCAACTCAATCCAGGAGAGTGGGAATGTGAATCGTAAGTTTTATGTCATTCGTTTTTTAATCTCTCTGACTAGATTTAAAACCAAACCTTTCTACATGTTTTATGATCTAATGATGAAAATAAACACTCCCTTTCCAGGTGCAACTATATCAATTTCAGAATGAATATGGTCTGCTTGAAGTGTGATTGGAAACGACCCAAAGCATCAAACTATTCAGACACTTCTGCTCAGAACCAAGAGAAAGTTGGGCCAGCTCATCAGCCTTATGGGTTTAACTTTGTTAGAAATGACGATGAAGAACATGACAGGCCATCTATCATGCAAGAAACACAAAGTTGCAACAAAGGCGCAGGTTCATTCAAGTTTATCCAAGAGGAAGACATAGATGATGGTGTGGATGACCAAAGACAATGGAACAGGTTTGTAGATTTCCCAATTCTAGGAGGTAAAAGTGATGTATCTAAGAACTCGCAAATAAGGGAGAGATGGAAGACAGATATGGCAAAGAAAAGTAGAAATGCTTGCAGGGAGAAGGAAGAAAATGATATTTCACACTCCCAACTTCCAAGGTACTTTGAATCGTTAGAATCTACCGAGGAAGAGATGGCTGGATGGTTTGGATACAGGACGAAGTCTGAAACTGAGAACTAGTATGTCAACTCTACGGCAATAGAGTTGGATTGAATCGTTGGATTACCTTTTCATTAAATTATATTTTTATTAAATAATAAATCAAATTACTTTTTCGTTAAATTGATAATCATTAAATAGAATTTATTTTACTTTAAATATCAAGATAAATAAATATCAAAATGTTGGGTTGGTGCTTTGATTTCTATATCATCCGTTAGATTGTTATTATTGGGTAAATTTCAGCCGTCTTTTATCTCCAACCTTAAATACCATTCTGATTTGTAATATAGATTTTACATATCAAGATAAATAAATATCAAAATGTGTATGGAAATCGAATCTATGCACTTTTGGTGCTTTTAGTTCTATATGATCTGTTAGATTCTTATGATTGGGTAAATCTCAACCATCTTTAATCTCCAATCTCAAACACAATTCTGATTTGTAACATAGACTAAGGATATTCCTCATGCTTTCGGCACTCAAATTGTTTGATAGGGTTGAGAATTTTCAACTTTTTGATAGGGTATTTCACAATATAAATTATATAAATTTGAAATTGCACACAAATGCTAATACTAAAAAAAATTTAACTATAAATTTATGTATACAAATCAAAATAGATTTAATAGAAAATAAAAATAAATAAACTTATACTTGAAAAATGAGAAATTGAAAGCGGGAGAGATGAAAGAGTATAAGTAGGGTTAAGAAAAATTGAAATAGTGTAAGAGATATTAAAATATAGGAAGTTGTGTAGGGTTAGATCTTTTGGTTGGGTAAATCTCAGCCGTCTTTTATCTCCCACCTAAAACATCATTCTGATTTGTAATATAGAATAGGGTATTTTTCGTGTCGTTGACACGATAAAAATTTAACATGATAAATAAAGTTTATTCTACTTTAAATGTCAAGATAAATAAACATAAAAAATGTTGGGTATGAGAATCGAACCCACGCACTCTTGGTGCTTTAAGTTCTATGTGATCCATTAGATTCTGATATTTGGATAAATCTGAGTCGTCTTTTATCTTAAACCTCAAACACCATTTTGATTTGTAATATAGACTAGGATATTTCCCGTGTCATTATCAACAATTGAAGAAAAATAAATAAATAGATCACCCTTGAGTTTAAAACTTAAAATAAACAAAAGTTTAAAATTTGTCAAAATAGATCGCCCTTGAGTTTTCAACACCACCATCATCAACAATTGAAGAAAAATAAATAAATATAAAAAAATGTTGGGTATGAGAATCAAACTCATGCACTCTTGGTACTTTGAGTTCTATGTGATCCATTAGATTCATATATTTGGTTAGCCGTCTTTTGTTTCCCACCCCAAACACCATCATGTTTTGTATATATAATTTTTATATGTAATCGTCAAGAGATGGTTAAAATGGTCTTAAACCCAAACTCAAAGTTGGACAAACTTGGGACGTAAAGTCAAAACTAACTACAGATCCAAATGCCAAATAACCCTTCTATTTTATTTGGACACAATTTCTAAACTTCGTCACATAGTTCGACTCCTATTTCTTCCAGAGACTATTAGGTCTGGATTTATTCACCATACCAACAAGAAAGAACTTTGATATGGTCATGATACCAAGCTAGAAGCTTGATATGATATTGATACAAAGGTGGCAACTTCGTCTTTTGCTTCTTTTTTTTTTTTCCAATTTCCAAATAATTCAATAGATTTTTAAAGTTGGTAGAAATAGGATCCTATTTTCATCAAATCCCGTATTTGGAAATCCATTGTGAGAGTTTGGATTTTCAAATACCCCACGGAATGGCTCATTTGCACTTTGCCCCTATTATAAATGGTTTATTCTAGGGGTGGGCATCCCATCCCGCGATCCCGCTCCCGTCCCGATTTTGTCGGGTCTTAATGGAATTGAATAATTCCATCCCGATCTAGAATGGGATGGGATGGGATGGGATGGAGATTTTCAATCCCGCCAGTCCCGTCCCGAGCTAATTTTTTAATATATATTATTAATATTTTTAATTCGTGTTTGAAGGAAATGCTAGTGCTAGTGGTATGTTGTTAGGATTGTTTTTAGTAAAATGCAATTGCTATGTATAGGTCTGACAGAAAACATTTAACTAAAACTAAATAATCCACTAATATAAGGATGCACCTATGCATTCCAATATTTATCTGTTTTCCTTTGCTATTATTTATTATTCATAGTCTTTCATGGTTGCGATTTTGTTTGGGCCTTGATGGTTAGTTTTCCGAAATATGTCAAATTTGCCGTTAGTGGTTAATTTGTATTTTTCCTTTAGTGTAGTTGATAGGGAGGGTGAAGTCTGCGAGGATGAAGTGAAATTCAACGCTGGAGTTAATTGGAAGATCAGTGATATTCCTGGAACAGGTTGGAGTTGGGATTTTATGTGAATCAATGAAATAAATGAATTTAGTGACAATGAAATGGAAGATATATTATGGTCAATGTGTGCCTTTTGCAAAAGGGCAGGAGAGGTATTACCACTGTCTTGAGCGGGATGAAATCTGAAATATAACCAAGTGATAGTGAAAATTGGATAAAAGAGAAAAGGGAAAAACTTGATTAATTTGGGGCTATTAGAAACATGGTTTTAAAAAATGAGAGCATGCTGATCCCGTCCCGTCCCGATCCCGTATGAATGGGATGGGTCTATCTCGTCCCATCCCGTCCCATGCCCATCCCTAGTTTATTCATGTTTACCCTCATAATAAATCTGTATAATATTTCCCCCCAAGACTAAGCGGTCAACGTGCCTTGACTGTATATTTTCAAAGCAGATTACCAAAATATCCCTAAGAAATCAAAGACTGATATTGCTTTTCGTATCTCGAACATCTCATCTTGAGGAAAATCCTAAGGCCCAACTGAAATTGTAATTGTATCTCGAGGAAAATCCAACAGTTGATTAATTTTTTATCTCAAACAACTCATCTCAAGGAAAATCAGATGGTCCAAATTTAATTGTGTATTCATCTCGAGGTAAATCTAACGATCCAGCATGCACCCTGATGAAATTCACTGTTCAGATTTATTCGTGCACACATCTCAAGGAAATTTGTCGGTCTGTATTTACTTATGAACGCATCTCAATGAAATCTAACCGTCTAAATTTAATCGTGCCGCATCTCGAGGAAATCTGGGGGTGACCTTGTATTAGCTTATTTTTTAAAGGGGGCATATTGCAAATTACCCAAAAAAATTTAAAGTCTTCCTCCTCCTCCTTCATCCTCTTCCGCTTATTACTCCATTGTTTCGCAGCCCCGTCACCACCTCCTCCCCTTCTTCCTCCTCTGTCTTCCAGCCTCGCCACCACCTCCCCCTTCATACTTACTCCTCTTCCTCATTCCTCCTCCTCCCTCATCTTTCCTCTTCTATTTCACAACCCATTTTCCTCTTTTCTCCTCTTCTTCCTATGTTTCACAACCCCTCCTCCTCCTTCCCTTTCTTCCTCTTCTGTCGATGATGGCGGGGCTGTGAAACAGAGGTGGAAGTTTATTTATTTATTTCGGTAATTTGCAATATGCCCCTATAATAAATAGTTAATACAAGGCCACCCCAGATTTCCTCAAGATGCGCGCATAATTAAATTCATATCGTCATATTTTATTCAAGATGCATGCACAATTAAATTCATACGGTCTAACTTTCCTTGAGATGCGTGTTGGATCGTTATTTTTACCTAGTGACAGTGAGGGCAAGGAGATAAAATTTGTGGCATGATAGATAGGGTTGGTTCTTCTAATTTGGGAATTATTTTGAACTGGAAAATAAAGATATTAAAATAATTAGTATGTAATATCAAACTTACTTTAAACTATTATAGTTTACTTTGCTAACGTTAATAGACTAGTTTATTGTCCATTGTCAATAAACTAGTATTTAATTGCAATAGTTAAATACTAGTTTGTGTTATTAGTTCTTAATATGAAGGTGCTCCGTACCCTTAAAAAATACATTAAATAAGGCAAGCTCAAAGGCGAACAATATTCCCTTAACTATTGCAATTGGTGGAACTTCTACAAACTCCACTATTGTCAAAGCGAACAATATTCCCTTAGCTTTGATGTGGTCAAAGTCCTCCCATGTGGCCTCATTTGAAGATGAATTGGTCCACTGGACGAGAATGTGCGTCACTGCTCGATTATGGCGAGGTACTATCTTGCGAGCCAATATTTTCTCTAGTTCAACTTTGAGTTTTCCACTATTGTCTACCAAATGGAGCAAAAGAGCTGGAATGCTGGAAGCCCCAAGTATTTTCTTCAATTGGCTGGTGTGAAAAACATGATGTATGCGAGATCTGGGAGGTAGCTGTAACTTGTAAGCTACGTTACCAATCTTGTCAATTATTTGGAAAGAACCGTAGAACCGTGATGCCAACATCATGTTCTTGCGGAGGGTGACGGTTGTTTGTCTGTACGACTGTAATTTCATGTACACCCACTTTCCAATTGCGAAAGTCCTTTTTCACTTCTTTTTTTATTAGCAAAGTGTTTCATCCTTTCTTGAGTTTTGGTCAACTTTTCCTTGATATTATGTAACATGCGATCTATGTCCTGTAAGTATTGTTGTACATCTTGTATTGTCAGTTGTGAAGTAGGTGGTAAAGCATGAAAAGGGGGATTGTATCCATATAATGTTTTGAATGGAGATGCTTTTAAGCTGGAATGGTAAGAGGTATTAAACCAAAATTCTGCCAAGTAAAGCCATTTAGCCCATTGTGATGGAGCATCACTAGTCATACATCTCAAGTAAGTCTTGAAGCAAGCATTTGTCCGTTCAGATTGTCCATCGGTTTGTGGGTGATAGGATGAGCTAAGGGGGAGTTTTGTACCAAGAGTAGTGAATAGGTCATGCCAAAAAGCACTGGTAAAGACCTTGTCACAGTCAGACACAATAGAAGAGGGGAGGCCATGGAGTTTATATATATACTGTGGATAAACTGTTGAGCTACTGTGGAGGCCGTATATGGGTGTGATAGAGGTAGAAAATGGCTACATTTTTTAAGTCTATCAACTACAACTAGGATCACAGTAAATTGGTTGGAGGGAGGTAAACTCTCAATGAAATCCATGGCTATATGTTGCCATGCGTGATCATTGATGGGGAGGGGTTGTAGTAGTCCACCATAAGGGCTATGGTCTCCTTTGTTTCTTTGGCATATGTCACGCTCAGAAATAAACCCAATAACACGAATCTTCACACACTCAGAAATATTGTTTTATTAGTAGCAGTGATGCTTGAATGGTCTCCAACTGCTGAGTTGTGAAGTTCTTTCAAGAGCTGAGTTCTTAGTTCTCCTTGTGACCCAATATAGATCAAGTTATGATATTTTAGCAATCCATTGTGCAGGGTATAAGGAGGTCACGAGTCTTTGTTTACACTGAGTTTTGTACTAGTTCTTGTGTTGATCCATCTCCTTCATAACTCAAGATCACATCATGAATCCACTGAGGAGAAACTGTGGTGATGGCACTGAGTTCACCCTGGTCTCAGTGCATCTGGAGAGTGAATCTGCTGCCTTGTTTTCTACTCCCCTTTTGTAGAAGATCTCATAGTCAAAACCTTGTAACTTAGATAACCACTTCTGTTGTGTCATAGTGGTTACCTTTTGGGATAGGAAGTATTTAATACTCTGATGGTTTGTGTATACCCAGAAGGTAAGACCTCCACTTGTGAATAGTCATGACTATGGTTAATAATTATTTTTCGTAGGTAGATAGGGTTTGGTTCCTTGGGCCTAAAGCTTTACTGAAGTAAGCAATGAGTTTACATTGCTGTGACAAAACGGCTCCCACTTAGAACATGCATCTGTCTCTAGTGTAAAATGTAGATTAAAGTTTGGGAGGCTAAGCACAGGGGACTGACACATGGTCTCCTTGAGTAGCTGAAATGCTTTTGTGGCTTGGGGTGTCCATTGAAAAAAATTCTTTTTGAGTAGGTCAGTCAAGGGTTAAGCAATCAATCCATAATTTTTGATGAATTTCCTTTAGTACCCAGTGAGTCTTAGGAACCCTCTAAGTTGTTTGATGTTGGTAGGAGTGGGCCAAGTGCTCATTGCTTCTATTTTAGAAGGGTCAACCTCTACTCCATCAAAACTTATAATGTGACTTAGGTATTCCAGCTTGGGTTGGATGAAAGAACACTTAGGTAATTTGGCATATAATGAATGTTGTCTCAAGGTCTTTAAAACAGTGTGGAGGTGTTGAAGGTGGAGTTTCTCATTAGTGCTATAGATCAGAATATCGTCAAAAAATACTGATACAAAATTTCTGAGATATGGTGCAAAAACATGGTTCGTTAAGGTTTGAAAAGTGGCTGGGGCATTTGTGAGGCCAAAGGGCATTACTTTGAATTCAAAATGGCCACGATGTGTCTTGAAGGCTATTTTGTGGATCTCTGAGGGGTGTACCAATATTTGGTGATACCCTAACCTTAAGTCCAATTTAGAAAAAAATAGTTGAACCATGTAATTCATCAATGAGGGGCATGGGAAACTTATCTTTGATTGTGATGTCATTCAACCTTCTATAGTCTACACAGAATCTCCATGAGCCATTTTTTTTTTTACAAACATTATGAGAGTTGCAAAAGGGTTGTGGGAGTATTGTATAATCTCAGCTTCCATCATTTCTTGCACTAGTTGTTCAATAACAATCTTTTGCATATAAGCCACTTTGTAAGGGTTTTGGGATGGAGGGGATGTTTTCAAAGGAATTTTATGGTCTAAATGTCTAGTTGGTGGTAAGGCTGTGGGTTTTTGAAAAACATCTTTAAACTCTCCAAGTAAGTTGTTGATAATAGGGTTGGGCTTTTGTGAAGGAGAAGTTGCATTTAAAGAGAACAAGTGTCCCAGAAAGGTTAGTGTACGTTTCTTCAAAAACTTAGTGAACCCTTTTGAGTCAATCATGTTCAAGGAACCAATATCATTGCTACCCTATAGAGTAATCGTCTGGCCATTACCCTTTACTGACATTTGAGGTTTCTGAAGGTTTATAGTGATGTTTCCAAATTGTCTTAGCCAATCTCCTCCAAGCACCATGTCATAGCCGCCAAGTGAAAATAGTCTCACACTGCCCTCAAAGGGTATTCCTTGCATTGACCACTGTAGTCTAGGGCAAATTGTTGTACTAATTAGTTGTTCACCATTTGCCACCCTAACAATCATTTGAGGGGTCAGGGTGGTAGGCCACTTAGTGTCGTTGATAACCTTGGGATCTACAAATGAATGAGTGTTGCTTGTGTCTATTAGAATAGAAATAGCCATCTTCTTCAATACTCCTTGAGCAATAAGGTATTAGAAGCAACACTACCATGAATGGCATGTAAAAAAACTTCAATGTCAGTCGGAATTTCTTGAATCAGATTTACACATTCAACTGGATCAGGATTTTCCTCTTCTTCGGTGATTTCCTGGCCTGGAACCAACATATATAGATACTGATAATTGCAAATATGTTCGGGTGTGTAGATCTTTTCACAATTATAGCATAGGCATTTTTACCTTCTAATTTTCATTTGTGCAGGAGTCAATCTCCTTATGGGTGGGGTATTTGCTGCAAATCTAACAATATTTGAATTGTTTGAATAGGTAGGTTTGGATGAATTACTGTAAGAGTGTCCAGATGAGTAGGACTGTGTATTTTGTAGCATGAGTGGACCTGATTTGTTACTGTGGTTTGAGGTGGTACATGTATGATATCTTGTGTTATAATGAGGGAGTCTTTTGGCTGGTGGTTGTTGGTGCAAGAAAGTTTCATGCATCCGGGCTTGATAAACATTTGTAGGTTTGAATAATTGCACCATGGACTTAACTTCAGGTTTTAGACCACTTAGAAAACTAAGAACAAAGTAGTTGTCATCTAATTGTTGATTCTAAGATATCATCAGTGACTTAATTTTCTTCAAACTTATCATAATAGTCACTAACTGAGGTATCTTGGCAGAGCTTGTTGAAAGAGTCTACCTAATCTAACACAACCTCTTCAAATCTTTTACACAGGTCATTAGAGAAGGTTTTCCACCAAATCAGTTCCTTCCCCACTTGATAGTCCAAGAACCAGAGATCGGCCTTACCAATGAGATGGATGGATGCCATGTTAACTTTGTTTTTCCTCTAGGACTTGGTAAAAAGTGAAATATCTTTCACTTTTTTGATCTAGGATCTAGGGTTTATTCCATCAAATTGGGAAAAATCCAATTTAGGAAGTCAAAAGTAGTTATCTTGGTTCTCCCAATGATTTTGGGAGTATGATCTATTGGCTGGTTCAAAATTTTCAGGTGGTTGAGAAACTGCAGATATGCTAGAACTAGCCATTCCACTGGCTCCTTGTCGATTTTGGAGAAGTTGAACCAATTGTTCAAACCAAGCCTCCATTCTTTTCTCCATAACTTCTTGAGTTTGAGTAATGTTTTTTAGTTCTCATTTAACCTGATCTATTTGGATAAAAAATTTCAGCTAGGTGTTTTTTAGTCTCTTTCATGAATACTTCAATTTCTTTTGATCTAGTTTCCATGTTGTTTGTAGGATTTGTTCAATACAGGATCCGAGAATGCTTTGATACCAAATGTCAGGTTTGCTGACAATAGAATCGAAAGAAAAAAAAATTGATAAAGAGAAGAACATATTACAAGAGAATTTTTAAAGGTTCTGTGAACCAATATACCTAGTTTTCACCTTCTTTTTTCAGATGGTTTGCCATGCTTCAATTCATCTACTTATAGCTATAATAGAAAACAAAATTACAAAAAGGGTCGTCAGATGACAAACACGTGTCTTCAATCCTACTCCAACTAACAATTTTAATGTAAATACCACATTGCCCTTATTTTGAATTCAACCAATTTCATCCTGGTGCCAAGTTTTGGCACTTCTTCTTCCCGCTCAAAGCCAACTACTTTTCTTCCAATTCTTTAAGTATAGTCATGACACTTTATCTCTCGTAAAAGTTGTTTGTATCTTCGAAGAAACAATTTGCAAATCCGTCCCTATGATCTCAATCCTTTAGTAGCATGACATCAACCCTCACATGGAGAGATTACGAGATGAAGCATCATCACTCACACTTAGATAATGGGGTGAAGCAGAGAGGAAACTTAGGGTGTATTTGGTTGCATGGAATCTTATGTCATGAAAATTTATGAGATGAACCCTATATTTTAGACTAAATTGATATATCACTCCACATCTACCATTTGACCACCATTTGATTTTATGATCAATGGTGGGAATGAAAGTCCCATGAACATGAAAATTCCACTCTTTAGTCCCCCAAGGCATGTGATTCCCATACTCATGGGACTTCCATTTCCACTTTGTGATCAAATGGTGGATGTGGAGTGATACATCAATTTAGCCTAAAAGATAGAGATTCTTTCATGGATTTCCATAACATAGAATTCTATGCAACCAAACACACCCTTAGCAGACATTAATATTGTTGTGGTGTATGCAATAAAATTGCACGGTGCTGGCATATCTTCCTATTTTATTTTATTCTATGTCCTAAGGTAAACTATTCAACTAATAAATAACGAGGGCTAACTTCTAACTAACTCGACATTTTTAGGATTGAGGGGGGCTCCTGCGCACAGTGGGCAGGAGCAGCTCCTGCGCAGGCCTTCCAGCCGTTGGATCAGAATCCAACGGTTCAGATCATCTGGGAGGAGAGAGAATTTTGGCGGGAAAATTTTTCAAATAAAATTTCAAATTCAAATTCAGATGATCTGAACCGTTGGATTCTGATCCAACGGCTGGGAGGCCTGCGCAGGAGCCCCCCTCAATCAACGTTTTTAAGGGCTAACTTATAGCTACAAAAAAAACCTGAAAGCAATAAAAAAGAATTAGGTCAACATACGGTCCTCGTTACTTTACTTGACTCCCAAGTTTTATATCACCTATTAAAATGAAAAGAGAAAGGCAAATCTGATCATCGAATCCAACTCTCTCTCTCGCTCTTCTTCGTGTCCCCTCTTGTTCTCTATCTAGGGTTTTAGCTCACCAAATCAAATCGGGTGGGTTCTACAACGCGAATGGCTGCAGCAATGACTTCAAATCGGCGAGGCGGGGGCGGAGGAGGGATGAACGACGACAACTTGGTGTTCGAGACGAGCCCAGGTATCGAGCCTATTACCAGCTTCGATCAGATGGGCATCCACGACGGGCTTCTTCGCGGAATATACGCCTATGGGTTCGAGAAACCCTCCGCTATTCAACAGAGGGCTGTGCTTCCAATCATAAAGGGTAGGGATGTCATTGCGCAGGCACAGTCTGGGACTGGAAAGACATCCATGATTGCTCTCAGTGTTTGCCAGATGGTTGACACCTCCACCCGAGAGTACGTTCTCTTCCAAACCCCACCTCCTTTTTTTTTAAATTTTTATATGTTTAAAGCTTCAAATTTGAACAAAATCTTGAATTTTCAATTGCAGTTGTGGTGAAGGCTATGTAATGAGAATCTTGCTAAATTTGTGAAATTGGGAGTGGTAGAGAGCTAAGTTAGAGTGGATTAGTGGCTAGTTGTTGAGCTTGTTAGATTAGATTAGAATGGTTTGGGGCGGTTGTACTTGTTTAAACCCCCAGCGATTCTGCAAATGGAAAGCCCCACAAAACGCTCCTAAACAGATTGGATGTATAAATTAAATTCAGCTTCTATCATGAGTTCGAAGACACATCCATATCCACATGATATAACATTGTCAACCCAAACCTAAAATCCTTGTCAACGTTTCAGCTTTTTTCGCAGAATCCTTGCAAATGTTGTGTGGAGTTGAGAATCGAAAATCACTGTGACCTTACCCTTTATCCCCAGGAATTTGACGGCGAACATGAACAGCCATACACACATCTATCTTCCAGGCTCATAGGAAGAAATTCAAATTAATTAGGTTTGGGACCCAGAACCTCCTTCCCAATAGGCAAGATCGACCTGTCCATTTCGAACTTGAAAGTAGGCTCCACCCCATGATCTGGTTTTGGTGAGTTTGATTTCTTATTGACCTTGAGATGCTAAGTATGATGAGTCCCAATATCTACAACCCTAACAGTTCCAACTACAGAAGTCATAGGATTATTCCCCCAATATTTTCAGAGGACATTGAGTCTGAGATCCCCTCCTTAGAATGATTGTGTCACGATCAGGAAAACATTCAGAAGAGAAGGAAAAGGAGCTCCAAATCGAATGGTTTTGGAAAGGGTAAAGTTGTAATTTTTTTTGTTGTTAGTCAAGAAAGTACATGATGTTACACGTGTCAGCCATCCAATGGTAGGTACAAAATGATGTTAGCTTAAATAGAGAAACAAAGTAAAATGAAAGCATAACAGAAGAAGGAAGAAGAGGCTCAGTTAATTAAGAACTTGAAAGATTTGTATTCGATTTCTCATTTTCAAGTTCAATCTATTAATTTGTTTTTCTTATTTTGATCTCAACTTGTCACGATACAGATTGTAACACCCTATCTTACATCCTTTGTCTTTCCTTCTAAGTAAACAACCTTGCCCTGCACACTTCCAACCGTCCTTTCCTGGAGTCCCCACCATGAATGTCTTTCTGATTCCTTTAACCAACATGGAAGTTTCTTAGGTGGATTCGAATGAAAAGGGGCATTAACTGTCGATGGCAGTGATGACGAGGAAATCTTTTGGGCACTAAGTTCCGCTTCCACTTTTATTCCTTCAACTTTCCATTCTCCCATCCAAGATCATTTTAGTCTCAACATGATCTCCTTTTGGGTCATTCAAACCTCTCATTGGAACAATGGAGAATAGCTCCTCCTTGGGGATTACCCAAACTAGCATCCACTTGTTGATCAAAATAGGGTGTAACAGTGCTCTTCCTAAAATGCTTGTATACTGCATGTCCTTGTTTTGCCTTCTGGAGGCCGTTGTTAATAAGACAAAAACGGTTCTTAGAAACTTTTTTAGCAGGGCTTCGTCCATAAATAGGTTCCATTATGGAGGCGTGATGATCATGGAAGGGTGGCCCAACCTTAGTAGAGCCGGATGGTTTCTATGGAAACTCGCTCAATGCTTTGGAAAAAGCAGATTCAAAGGATCTTCAAAGGGGTTCCATGGATGTTACAAAGCTTTGTGTGGAGTGTCTCCTCCTTGTATGGCGTTGACAAGAAATGGCCTTTATGGGGTGGCTCTTAATAGAATGTGGGGAGATACTTTAGTTTTCATAGATTTCCACACTAAAGCCTTTAGCGTGGAATACAACCACTTGTATCAAATTTTTTGCTTGGGAATGAAATTAGTTTTGACAGAAAAAACATTAACTCTTTGTTTGTCCCCTTTTTATTATTACAATAATTTTTTCTATGTCAATAAAAATTTACTTTTTTCCATACCATCTATAGAGGAGCTGTTGAGGTGTTGATAGACTCTGTGGCATCTTTTCCCTAAATGTTTCTATGGAAATTTCTACCTTTTGCTTGTATCAGATAGTTTGGAAAGGACACCATATTCGAATTTTCAGATAATAGCTCAGACAAGTGTCTGGTACCTAGTTTTTTATGTATTAGGTGCATACTTCTTCTTTCTGTTTTAATATTAAAACTGCATGTCACTTATCTGCTTTAAGATTGATGATCAGATTAGTTCTGATTTTGTGATGGTTGATATACAGGGTTCAAGCATTAATTTTGTCTCCTACAAGAGAACTTGCTGCTCAAACCGAAAAGGTTATCTTGGCAATTGGTGATCACATCAATATACAAGCTCACTCATGCATTGGAGGCAAAAGTATAGGTGAAGATATAAGGAAGCTAGAATATGGGGTTCATGTGGTGTCTGGAACTCCTGGAAGAGTCTGTGACATGATCAAAAGAAGAACATTACGTACTAGAGCTATCAAGTTACTAGTCCTTGTAAGTTCACAACCTGTTTTTTGTTCCCTTCTGGTTTGTCATTGATTTATCTGAGGTAAATATTTATAGGTTGGTTTTCTATGGGAGACAGGATGAATCTGATGAGATGTTGAGCAGAGGGTTCAAGGATCAAATTTATGATGTCTACAGATATCTTCCACCAGAACTTCAGGTATATTTGCAGGGAACTTTTTTTTTGTCAATAATTCATGCTACATGAATTTGTACACCTTTTTTTTTAGTTTTTTTCTTCTTATTTTAGGTAATTGTGTTGCTTTGTCTTTTACTTTTTCAATAAATGCAATTAGGGATTTCATATGCACTTAAAAATTAGATGCTATATATGATCATGTTTTTAGTTGTCAGAAGAAAGTTCTAATGTAGTGATGTTACCAAGTTTATCTTTATAGATGATGGATTTTACTTAGTAGTTCAATTGGAAAATAGATACTATATATGATCTTCGCTAACTTCACCACCACTGCAGTCAATACAAATACATAAAATAAACTTGCAATAGGTATAATATATGATGACTTGCAGTTTGTAAGGTACATTATCCATCAATGCAGGTTGTCTTGATCTCTGCAACCCTTCCAAATGAGATATTGGAAATGACGAACAAATTCATGACTGATCCAGTTAGGATCCTTGTGAAACGTGATGAGTTGACTTTAGAGGTAATTAATTCATTTTCTCTGGTTTGGAATGTGATGTTAAGGCCCAAATTTCAGTTACTTATATTTCACTTCATCTATTTGGTTCTTGGTGACAGGGAATCAAACAATTCTTTGTTGCTGTTGAAAGAGAAGAATGGAAGTTCGATACTTTATGTGATCTCTATGATACCCTTACTATCACCCAGGCTGTTATATTCTGCAACACAAAACGGAAGGTAATGCTATTATTTGTTCTTTATGTGCAATGAAATTGATTTTATCAATCAAATGTGTCATTTACTTAATTGTGGTGAGGGTAGCATTTTTAATAACGTAGGCTGGTTATAAATATTATTGTAGTTTGGATGATAGTCTCAGGCCATACGTGTCAATAGATCAGTGGAGATTAGAGAAAATCTTGATTAATAAGAAAGAAGGGTTGGGGGGTAGTGTTATCAATGACACTGTAGGCATCACTTGTATACCTTTTAACCCGCTGATTGTTTGTTCCCCTCTCTCTCTCTCTCTCTCTCTCTAAGATATGTCAGCATTAAACACCAGAAAGCTGGTCATTTGTAGATTTTATAACCAGCGAGTCTTTTCCTGAGATGTTTTCATGCTATACATTCATTGCATAGGTGACTAACTCCTGAATTTTTTTCTTTCATACTTTTAGTACCTGATGGAGTTTGTTCATGAGATAGTTGTTCCCTTACCGAATATTGTACTAAACCTTTATTTGTTCGTTGTTGCCAAAGCGACAAAGAAATATCATTCAGTATTTCTCTACTGAAATTTGTGATGCTACCACAAATGCTCAAACCATTTGGACTTGTTGGGAGACTTGGTAACCACCATTGGCTGCCACTACCATTTTGAAACTTGATTACCTTTTGGCTTCTCATAGGATTGCAGGTTCCATAGCTCCAAAGTCACGTCTGGGTACGTGTAGAGGTATTTTAGTTTCCTTGAAGTTTCTTAATCCATAGACACCTCCCACTTGGGATCATGGAAAAGCTTGGACCCATTGGGAGTGCTTTTATAGAAAGTTTAGAACAAAGGCTTTAAATTTGTTATATGTAGAACATTCTGTTAAATTCACTTGGTTCTCTGATCTATCACTAAGTTCTTTTTAGTTTGAATGACTGCTCAATGGATATCGAGAAAGGGTGAGTGTGAAGAGGTGGGATCTCAAGGTAGGCTGTGGATCCTAAGATGATTGCGTGGAGATTGAGAGAGTGGAGAGCGGAGAGCGGAGAAATGACTATTATATTATCTTTTCTCTGGGCATCAAGTTGTATTTTGACAGAACTAACACTTATGAGGATGATAATCATGATTATGTTGGGTGGAGATCTAAGGGGGTCAGTACTTGACAAAGGGTTGGCAATTTCCTCAAAGATTTTGGGGACCCGGGCTGTTCAGCCCCTAATGGGGCGGATTTGGAGGATCTCTATTTGGGACTGGGGTGAGGATTGACTGATTGGTATATGTTAAAATTTGAATATAGCCAATAAGTAGGCCTAAGGCAAGCACATATAGGACTGGCTAAACCCATAAAAGCTTAGTTACCAGCCCATTTGGCTGCAAGGTCTCTCTAAGAGTGTTAATAATATTTTCACCTGATACATCCATTCTTTCATAATTGTCCACTTGTTTCCTTTGGTAAAATGGGATTAAAAACTAGGGTTGGTGACGCTTGCACACAATTTTTCCTTGGTTAAGGCAGGGTTATACAACACATTGTTTATAACCTTGCGATGGACTTGTGTTGTTTAACTCAGACAATGTGGGAACTTGTGAGCGGTGAGATATTTTTGCCCACATCTGCTAAAGGAAGGAATGAATCACTTTTCAAATACACAGGCTTTCTAACATTTAGTTCCACAACAACCGCAACGAGAGGAGGCTTAACTTTTATAAAATTAAGACTCCTATTGGGCCTTGGAATACATCCTGTTTATTAGGTTTTTGAATTATGCCTTTGTAACAGGGCCTTCACAGTGTGGGGCGGAGAAACCCGCTTAATTTCCGGGCTGGGATGGGGGGCTTTTGAAAAAAATTTGCAGGACGGGGGTGGACATGGAGATCATTTCTGGGGCTGGGGAGGGGAAGGTTTTGCATAATCTGCCCTGGTCCGCCTAGTTGCCAACCCCAACTCGACATCCTTAACGGCTATCTAAGAAGACCCCATTGCCTTGCACTTTCTCAGTGCCGTGGACAATGAGTTTGGGTACGATGCTTGTGGGACCCCATTGGGATTGGATCTTAATGAGCTGAAAATGGTTTGATCACCTTCTAAAGCTGTTCTAGTTGGAGGTCTGGACCCAAAGGTGGTGGGTTCCTGATTTAGTATTACCTATTCTAAAAAGGCCCCTAAATCAAGGTCCAAATCACAGTGGTTTAGATATTAAGGATTGCCATTGTTCCGTGGATGAAGCCAAACAACTAACTGAGGTAAGGTAGAAGGGGATTAAGTTAAAAGGCAGGAGGGGTGTGGTGGTAAAACACAGGGCAGAATATTATTTCAAGGGGATCATATCATTTGGGAATGGGAAGTACCATTTCATGTTCTTAATCTCTGAACTAATCCAGTGGTGTTTGTTGATGACATGTTTTTTTTTCTTTAGAAGAAATTTGACCCTAGAGGAACTGTGAGCAATGAGGCTGGGTCAAGGACTTTGGTTTGGATGTTCGAAGGGTAGGGTGTGATTTTCTATGGAAGCTATGAAGGGGGCACATTCTTTTGGTCTCGGACTACAGTATATAATTGATGGATAGCAATTGGTATAACTACACCGTGAACTCACATGGAGTTGCCTTCTATAAACATATGGGAAAGGTCCATAGACAAATGAAAGCCGCCTTAAATATCTGAACACTCTCCCTTAGCACAAGTGCGTTGGAGGAGACTTGACCAGATGACCTCCCAAAGCTCAATCACTGCGCTGATAAGTTGTCATTCTCTCAAGTCGAAGTGGAAGCGTGGGATGGCAATATACTCTAGTACAGCTACACTATGAACTCACACGGCGATTATCGCCTTCGATAAATCTCATAAGGAAAGGCCCATGGACAATGAGAATCAGCTTTAATTCATTGTAAATCATGGTTATTTTGATGGTTGAGGGTTAGGATTGGATGAGAATATTGACGATAGAGGGGCAAACTTTTAAAACTTCCTATTATTTTATAAAAAAGGAACTGATTTCCTCTCATGCATCTACATTACACCTGGAAGCTGGTGAGTTTACCTGGAAAAATTGACAGTCTCTTGCAAGGAGTTGGATATTATTTAGATTAGCTTGTGGAACACATGCCAACTTCTTCTGAAGAAATGGATTTCCAGTTTTTCCACTTCAGTATACTAGGGTCTCTTTGGTTGCAGAGAACTGATAGCTTTAGAAAATAGGCAAAGAGTGAAGGGAGAGAAAGGAAGTAAGAGATGAGGAAGAGGAAAAGAGGTTGAAGATGGTAATCAGTTCCCATGCATGAGGTACTTTGTTTCCTTTCCACATCATCAATTCTCATAGAATAGAGAAGCTTGAGAAGTCAACGACCTCCAATATAAGATCACAATCTTGGGTCTATTTGCTTGGCCATTTTTCCACGGGAAATGGAATTCAATTCCCATGAAAAGAAATCTAAGGGTCTGTTTGGTTAGCCATTTTTCTTGGGAAATGGAATAGCTCACAATCTTGAGTCTGTTTGGTTGGCCATTTTTTCATGGGAAATATAATCTAATTCCCATGAAAAGAAATCTAAATGTGACTCTATGCAGTTAATGCGGAAAGCGGTCAGAACCGCATTACGATTTTTCATAATTATGCGGGACTAAGCGGAATTATGCGGACAATTTTTTCAAAGTATATATTTTTAAAATTTAATCATAGTCATAGATTACAAAATAAATAATTAATCAAAAGGGTGTAAATATGTAATCATAGTCATATATTATTTTACTAATTAATCAAATGAATTTAATTTTGCAGGTTGGAACACCTATAGTTACCTGGACCGCTTTTTTACCGTTTTCCCGCTTTTTTCCGCTTTTTGACCGATTTTACTGGTTCCGTTTAAAGCCGACCGAGTCAACCTTGTGTGATTCGGTCCAGCCCCGCATACTGTTTTTTGGCCGATTTTCGGCCGCATTAATAGCACAGATGTGACTAGTTTTCCCACCATTCATGGGAATCCAAATCCTCCCCCCCCGAAACAAATTTTGCGGAAATGGTTTCAATTTCCATCTCTTTTCCATCCTACCAAACGGACCCTAAGGGTGTGTTTGGTTGCATGGATCTTATTTCAGGGGAATCCATCTAAGGCTAAATTGAGGTAGCATTCATCATCCACCATTAAATTTTGTGATCAACGGTGGGAATGAAAGTCTCATGAACATGATAATCAGATTCCTTGCTCCCCCATAGCATGTGATTTCCACGTTCACGGGACTTCCATTCCCACCGTTGATTATAAAATCTAATGGCGGATTGGTAAGTGAACCTCAAATTAGCTTAGATGTAGGTGACACTTCCTATGATTATCATGGAATGAGATTCTATGCAACCAAACACACCCTAAATGTAATCGATTTCCCTGTATTCTGAAGCTTTCAAAAGCTTAGAGATGTTTGATGTCCAAGCTATTCTTTGTAATGAGAAAATTATTCTTTGGCCATTTACATGAGAATATTGTGTGCTCACTGTGGTCAGCAACATGCGCCTATTTTTGGAGGTTTTCTTTTTTTTTGCTTGCTGCTTACCATTAGAAGGGTTTAAATAGAATGTTAATCCTTTAATATCCATATCAATCTTCCAAACTGATTTTCTTGCTTTCTACAGGTTGATTGGCTATCTGAGAAGATGCGTAGCAACAATTTTACAGTCTCCTCAATGCATGGAGACATGCCTCAGAAGGAGCGAGATGCAATAATGGCTGAGTTCAGATCAGGAACAACCCGCGTTCTTATCACGACAGATGTGTGGGCACGTGGGATTGATGTTCAACAGGCAAGTTCACTCGAGACTTCTTACCTCCAAACTATGTTGAATTGTTCATGTGATAATAAATTCTTGACTCAGTACTCATGATCTTGTTTCTTAGGATTCAATCTTGTGACATGATTAGTTTATCAGTCTTTACTTTTACAATGAATGTATTTTTGTTCAGTCTTTACTAACATATTTCTTGACTTACGATTCTTCATCATTAGGTGTCTTTGGTGATCAATTATGACCTTCCAAACAATCGTGAGCTTTACATTCATCGGATAGGTCGCTCTGGTCGTTTTGGGCGCAAGGTAGAGTTTTCTGTTATCTAACTTTTAGTTCTCCATCAACACCTTCTTGAACTGTGTGCCCTTGAAGCTACTGCTAAATGATTTGATTACTGCAGTGGACCAATAGCATTTCCTACAACTCTCATTTCCATCTTTATGTGGATGATTTTCCAGCTGCTTGGTTACTAATTCTTTTGAATTTTTTATGTAGGGTGTTGCTATTAACTTTGTACGTAGCGATGACATCAGGATTCTGAGAGATATAGAGCAGTACTACAGTACACAAATTGATGAGATGCCCATGAATGTAGCAGATCTGATATGAGGATTATTATTCAAGTTGTTTACTCATTCTGGGAATGGAAATATCAAACAACTGTTTCTTTAACTGGGATTTCGTGTGGCGAGCTAAGAGTTCGACCTTTTATGATGCGTGTAAAGTTTGATTAGTTTAGTGATTTTGAAGGTTTGCAGATTGCATCTTTTTTCTGACATTGTAAAATATTTTGTCAACTGAACTACATGTTATTAACGCAATCCTCTTTTCTTTTGGTTGTGTTCCACGTTTAAATCTTCAACATCATCATAGTTTGAGCATCAGTTACTTTCCTGTTCTGCAACACTATACTGATTTTGTATTTTTGTAAAACGTATCGAGGGAGGGAACGAGGTAGGGAGCGAGGATGCTCCCTCGCACGTCGTCCTGCGTCGTCCGTCGCACGTGGTCCTGCGTGGATTCAAAAAAAAAAAAAAAAAAAAATGAAAAAAACAGAGGGAATCGAAAATTTTGGGGAGAAAAGGAGGGAACCTCTCCCTCTCTCTCCCCATTTCCATCTCCATCTCCACAGAGACAGAGAAAGAGAAAGAGAAGAAACCAACAGAGGAGTCTTCACTTCGGGCTGAGGAGGAGCAGCGAGAAACCCTTAGAGAAATTTTCAACCACCTTCGAATCCTCTCCTCCTCACTTAGAATTTTTGTCGATTTGAGGGAGAACAAAACCCACTCTTCACTTGGCGAGAAATCGAATCGATTTGAGGGAGAACAAAACCCACTCTTCACTGATCAAAACCCACTCTTCAGTCTTCACTTAGGGTTGAGGGAGAATGGCGAGAAACTCGATTTGAGGGAGAACAAAACAGAGTGAAACAAAAATCAAAACCCACTCTTCACTGCCTCGACTGCTCCTCCTCCTCGCGCCTGCTCCTCCTCCTCCTCCTCGCGCTGCTCCTCCTCCTCTGCGCCGCTCGGACTGTTCCTGTTCCTGCTCCTCCTTCTTCTGGTATGTAATTTCGAACTCTTTTTGGTTAATTTATCTTCTGAAACTGAAATTATACTGAAAATTTCAAACTCTTTTTGGTTAATTTATCTTCTGAAACTGAAATTATACTGAAAATTTAACTTAAATTTATCTAAACATAGGTGAGTTCTGTTTTCTGCAGATTCAAAACATCTTGTGAACTAATAGGAACATGAATAACATGAGTTAATAAGAATCCTAATTTAACAGACTTGATACTCAGCTATCATAAGCTTCAACTTCACTAGGGAAAGAATTGGACTCTATTATCCTATATAGTGAATGATATAAAGGATCGACCTGTAATAATTCTACAGTAATGATTACAAGAAGAATCCTTTCTATTCTAAACTATTTTATAACTCAAGTAAAATACCAAGTGATGAATAAAGAAAAACAGAATTTAGATTAATCTTGGACCATAATTTTATGGCTTTGTTTTCTGTCTACCTACGGTTAAGAGCATGACTAGGATGTGATAATTTTGAATCACTTGAACTCTAATCTCTGATAGTAAATCCATCTCTGATATAACTCTGTATGTTCAGCTCTTCTATTTGGAATCCAAATATTAGCTAAAATTGGGTGTTCATGTTGTACTAGGTTCTTGACAAAACTTCTCACTGAGGATCTGCCTCGACTTTTTGTACGTCCAAAGAAAATTGTCCTAGATTTCCAGAAGGGAAAAGCAGTTGGTCCTGTTCCAAATGATTTTGGTACAAGAGAGATTCAAGAAAGAAATAAGGATTTTGCTGGAGAGCTATCAGTGACTCTAGTTGATGCCCGGACTGGTTTATGAAATTTCTAGTGCTCATCCAGAAAACAGAACTCACCTATGTTTAGATAAATTTAAGTTAAATTTTCAGTATAATTTCAGTTTCAGAAGATAAATTAACCAAAAAGAGTTTGAAATTTTCAGTATAATTTCAGTTTCAGAAGATAAATTAACCAAAAAGAGTTCGAAATTACATACCAGAAGAAGGAGGAGCAGGAACAGGAACAGTCCGAGCGGCGCAGAGGAGGAGGAGCAGCGCGAGGAGGAGGAGGAGGAGCAGGCGCGAGGAGGAGGAGCAGTCGAGGCAGTGAAGAGTGGGTTTTGATTTTTGTTTCACTCTGTTTTGTTCTCCCTCAAATCGAGTTTCTCGCCATTCTCCCTCAACCCTAAGTGAAGACTGAAGAGTGGGTTTTGATCAGTGAAGAGTGGGTTTTGTTCTCCCTCAAATCGATTCGATTTCTCGCCAAGTGAAGAGTGGGTTTTGTTCTCCCTCAAATCGACAAAAATTCTAAGTGAGGAGGAGAGGATTCGAAGGTGGTTGAAAATTTCTCTAAGGGTTTCTCGCTGCTCCTCCTCAGCCCGAAGTGAAGACTCCTCTGTTGGTTTCTTCTCTTTCTCTTTCTCTGTCTCTGTCTCTGTGGAGATGGAGATGGAAATGGGGAGAGAGAGGGAGAGGTTCCCTCCTTTTCTCCCCAAAATTTTCGATTCCCTCTGTTTTTTTCATTTTTTTTTTTTTTTTTTTTTTGAATCCACGCAGGACCACGTGCGACGGACGACGCAGGACGACGTGCGAGGGAGCATCCTCGCTCCCTACCTCGTTCCCTCCCTCGATACGTAGAAGGATTGTTCTTTTTATGAACTGTGAGATAAAATAGCACTCATCCTACTCCCCCTGTTCAAGTAATTTACGGCTACTGTCATTTTCACCCCTAGATTAGTTCACAACTAACAAATGTAACTAGATTCTATTGACATTTAATCTTAACTACACTCTTGAGTAGGGGACTAGCTCCTAGACCTAGTCGAGGCTTAGGCGTTTTTTTTTTAATTATAATTTATAAAAGTCAAGCATAATAGTATATAAATTATTTTCAATTCAATGCTAAGGTAAATATGTAAAATTTATAAACAAAAAAAATTAAGCATAATAGCATATAAATTAATGAGTAATACAAACTCAACATCCTCTTCTTGTTCTTTTCCAATCATAATAGGAATAACAGTCTTAAAAAAAATTCAAACTGGAAATAAAATAAACAAGCTACCCAGCTCACCTACTCTTCGCTCAATTATCGCCACGCCCAGTGACGGACCTAGGATTTTAGTCGTGGGGGGCAAAATAACAAATAATTATTAGTTAATAATAGTATGAAGGGGGGGAGCCAATTTTTTTCCTACTCAAGCTAGTAATTAATAAAAAAAATACAACTATTAAAAGTACATTGCATATACTAAATTTAATCTAGCGTAATCGGCAAAATAAAGTCACAATATCATAACTTTAGCAAGGGCAAATGAGTGTAATAACTAGAATATATAACTAAAATCACAAAGTAATTTGGATAAGTATCTAGTTAAAACTTTGAAAAATCTGAAATTTACGAACATAATAAGATCCTAATACAATTTCATAAAAAAAAAGTTTATATGAGTCTCAAATTTTGTATGAGGTGGCTAATAGTATATATTTTCTTTGAATTATATAGTTATTATTTTAGATATTAATTTCAAATATTTTTTAGGAGATTTTATACCACTTATGAACAAATAATTCATTTTTTTTAATGTTTGCAATCAAATATAAAAAATGCATTGAAAACAAACAAAAAGTAAAAAAAAAAAATTAGACGTTTCAAGAGTATCGAACTTGGGCCGTTTAGTAAAAATGTTAAACTTTCAACCATTACACCATCAGAAAAACATAGAAGTGGTTGAATCAACGATTAACATATTGTATAATTGATTTTTTTGTTAGGCTAAATATTTATTAAAATTATTTTGGAAGTTGAGGGGGGCAAATGCCCCCCCCCGCGGCTCCTTAGTAGATCTGCCCCTGGCGATTTCTTTTTCGACTACCCATTAGTTTGGGTGTTTCTCAGCAATAAAGGTTTTTTTTTTATCACGAACACCATCACAAGGTCATAACTTAATATTACCGATCATGTAACAATGTCAGTGGGTCTTTATTCCATCCCATAGTGGTTCACGAAACATGTAATTATAGCGTAAACTAGGTTCTTTTTTAAACAATAAATTCAAGATCTTGTTCGTTCTCTTTGAAATCATGGCCGAAATACCATTCAATTCGTTCGCATTCACTTCAGCAATAAATTACGTCCAACATTTCTCAGTTACATACTAAGCTCAATCATATAATTAATTATTGCCATACATTCAGAACATGATTGGTGCTTGAAATGAAAATGTTCGAAATTCAACATATTTTCTAAGTTTTATTCAATCAAAGGGATATTCTAAGATTTTACTAGGAAAATTTATTGTTTTTGTTGATCTATTTTATCGAATTATGCTTCATCAAAGGTGAAGAATATGAAACTCATGTTGAGGCAAAGGAAAATTAGAAAAATGACTTGTGGTGAAGCAAAGAAAGAAAATCAATGATTGACTAAGTTCTTGTGATATAAATCAACTAATGATTATTTATGTGATAAAAAGTTAGTGGTAATATACTCTCCCTAAAATATACGAGCATCGAGCATAGTTGCAAATACAACTTTTACTGCTCATTTCATGACCCTCACATATGAGTTATGACTATTCCCTCACATAATGAGTTATGACTATTCCCTCACATATTGATTTCTCTTAGTCCCAGAATGGAGTCCTAGTATGCCAAGTTATAGATAGAAAATTTGGTTAATGATGATTAAGTTGTACCAATTTGATCCCTTTGTTACTCTGTCTGAAAGTTTTTCATTGGTTGATTTGATCGTGTAGCAGAAACCAATAACTCGAATAACTTGCTTGTTTGTTTTCCTCATTTCTCCATCACTGAATATATTTTTGTATTGGCCAGCAAAGGAAGGGAATGACACCAACCCCATCCCACCAATCCCATATGGAGCGAACACTTAGCAAGAAGAATTTATAGTCCTAATGTGATTATAATTATGTCTTTAGAATGGTATCAAAGTCCAGGTTGCGCCATTTGACGGAACTGTATCAAAATTCATATTAGAATAGGGGTTCAAATCAATCCAATAGCAATCAGGAATACCAAACAGACAATTCTCAGAACCCAAAACAGTCACCTAGCATGTTGTTTTTCTTTACTAGTTCTTAGTTTCCCAACATCACTGAAATCTGTCCTTCCATTAATGGACAACAAAAGGAAGAAGGAAACAAAGCCAACCCCAACCCCCCATCTCCATCATCACCTCACATTCACCTTCCTCATGAAGTAGTTTTTCAGGAAATACTCAAGTCGGCTTCCTGTTAAATCTCTGATTCAGTTGTGCCTGCAAACTTTGGGACACTGCCATTCACCATGCAAAAACTTCATTGACTTGCACCTCACTCTTGCAAAACGCAACCCGACACTCCTCTCTATCAGCCTGTATAGTTATCATTGTATCAATAAACACCATGACCACGACTTTATCAATACGACATTCGCTGCAACAACATAACTCCAATTGTTATTGAGGGCGTAGAAATCAACACCACTTTCATTGTTAGCCATAACAGATTAGTTTGTTTAACATCACAATCTAGTGTTCACATTTGTTATCTGAGCATGTATGAGTTATTACCCTTCCCCGACCATTCTTAACGACCATGTAACAAAATTTATGGATTTGATTTTGATCCAGTGAAGAATGAACATAAAGTTATTAGTCTTCTTGATGGAAAAATGTGCTTGGTCTACAGTTTGGGGACTAATTCTTCTTCTTCCTCATGGAGAGGGAGGGACATTACACTTGCATCAATTACATGCAACTTAGCTTCTGATTTACTAAGATCTGGAGTGTGCTTTATTTGGGGCTGTCATACTTATCGCCCTGTAATTCATTGTGCCCTTCATTCAGATGGAGTTCTTTATTGGTGGTTAATGGCCAGGGACAATAGTGATTTGATATTGTCGTTTGACATCCCTAACGAAAATTTTCAAATGATTCAAGCTCCACAATGCCCTGACGATCTAAGCTACCATTCCCTGTTGGAGCTGCGAAGTCGTCTGTGTAGCTTATTATGATATGAAGGCATGATCCAGAGAGGATCAGCTTGAGATCCATTTACATACTTGGAAGAAGAAACGTCCTTGCTGCTGGTGAAAGGAAGTTATTCTTCTTTCCCTGAAGCAGCCTCCACCAGCTATGTTTGAACTTCACATTGTTGAACACTTGTGCTCCAAGCTGATGATGTTAAGGATGATTAGTGATGGGGCAGTTGGTATTACATTATTTTATATTCTAGACATGAAGAGTCGGAAGGACTTGGAATTGGAGTAGCCCCTACAAGTTTTTGTCTGCAACAAAGTATTAGTCACATTGAACCTCAAATCTCTGAAAACATTGGTGCCACCAGGTGTGAGTTATGTCAAGTACAGCATCATATAACAATCAAATCCTATTTCAACCAAGGTTGCAATAAATATTTTATCATATCATTTGAAGGTTCAATACTATCTAGCTTTCTTGATTATAAAGGTTCTTGTTCAATATATTTTACCTAGAGTTAAGTTTGCCTTTTGAAGCATTGTAATAGATGTTTCAATGCATACATGTGCTTTTATCAAGTATCTATTCTTTATTCTACAGTAGCCAGAACCAGATGACAGGCAACATTGACTAAAAGTTGCTCCTACTACTGTGAAAAGGTTCACTTGCTACATAGTTCCAGTCGAATGTTTGAACTCGAAGCATGAGCTTCACTTGAGATCAGATCAATGCATCATTTTTGCAATTGCAACCGAGATCTCCGCAAGGGTCAGTGAATCCTCATTCCTTGTTGACAACGGAGAAATAGCTGGTTTGAAGCTCTGTTCACATTTATTGATTAAATCTGCAGCAACACCAGCCGTGTCCCTCATTTCAAAATAATTGTCATCCTTGAAGGCATCCCTTGCTTGGTTAAGCAAATCCACCGCTATGCTGTAGGCTGCAATGTATCCATTGATCTTCTGCTTAAAGTTGGGAGATGTACCAGGAAAATAATTAAGCAATGAAGGAACAAATGTTTGCATGTCTGTAGCATTGCCTATTGCCAAATCCAAACGAATTTCGCAAGTTGGAAATAAAATTTAAAACTAGTATGGTCAAGAACTTGATGACAATGAAACAGAAAATATGTCTCCGAACAGATCTGATTTATTGCATCGCTAGGAATGTATTTAATGTTGTACCTTGCAGTAGAAGGTTGAAGGAAGATAAATACCACTAACAAAGCAAACAAACCTGCAAGTGAACATCTTCCATGTACAAGATCAAAAGAAGCAATGATCTTTTACCCCCCTTCTTATGAAATGTGATGAGCTATTTTTTTTCTATAAGAATCAACCCTCTTTAGGTATTTATGATGCCTCAAATGATAATTTTCCATGGTTTATAATAAGATGTGATTATATGGACTGCAATAAGAGAAAATTAATTAATTTATTGATACTCACAGAACATTTTGTTTCAATAATTAGGCTGCATTCAATAGAACTGAATGTACCACATCATGAGTGAGGTGTGATCGAATGATTCTATAACTTCACAGAAATAGTAGAAAAACACTAATCTTCCAACTGATAAAAAAAAAAAAAGTGTACATACATTTTTTTTTCAAAGCCAATGAAGCTTAAGATTGTGCAGAATCGATTTTTAGAATGATTTTCCCTTTCCATGAAAAGTCCTTGTGTGATGATAATTCTGCCTTTATAACAGTATTGGAAATCCAAAGTCGACAAAATTCTGGCTTTATAACAGTATTGGAAGTCCTAGTGTGATGCTAATCCATGAAAGTCAACAAAATCAACTCCAAACTTCCTCTTGGAAAACCAAAGTTTTATCCCAAGTTGGATGTACAGTTATATGATCAAGGTTGTCATCAACTCCATCCCGATCTTCACAATGCAAACTTTTTTTCTTCCTTGCTCCATCACCACCAAACTGGATCAAATTGCAAGAAACTTCTGGTGGAACGAGGCAAAGCTAAACACCATTGCACTTGGAACCACATTTCCCTTCCTCGCCATTTGGGCGGCCTCAATATTCTTCCCTCCCGAATAAAAAAAATTTCCTTGATGGCAAAGAATATTTGGTAGGCGATCTCGTTGCCGCTAAATCCTCGCATTATTCAACTCAAGTACATCTACTGCCATCGTAAGAGTTTTTCCAACTCTACAAAGCTCTTGCCTCAACCTCTTTTGCTTGGCGCGGAAATCTAAGTGTTCTCGCCAAAATTAAATACCATCTTCGATGGCAAATCCGCTCAGGGGACACTATTGATTTGTGAAAAGACTGTTGGATCAAACCCGACCTCATTCTGGCTTAATGCCCTTCTTTTGTTTCTGAGCAACAAAACTTTCCTTCCAAAATCTCGGACCTATGGAATCCCTCTCCTGGAATTCTAGTCTCATCCACTCTTGGTTCCCCCTCTCGGTTGCTTCGGATATTCTTGATATATATAATGACTTGTCCATCCTCTGATCCAGATAAGCTCATTTGGACCTTCGACAAAAGGAGAGTTCTCTCTACAAAAAGTGCCACCAAAGCCTTTCTAGCTTACCTCCGAGAACCTTCTACTTCTTGCAACATTGACACTCGCCCCCCAACGAAACTTTTCCAAGAGCTTTTCCCAACAAAAAGTACCAATGCTCTCTTTCTCCTTTGGAAAAATTCTCAAAACCTGCTCTCCACTTTGACTAATCTGAATAGGATCTATGTGTGTCACAACCACCAAGAAGATGTTTCCCACCTGTTTTTCCTTTGCCTAGTCATATCTAGACTATGGCATGGCAGCTCACACCGATCCCCATTAATTGGTCAACTGCCGTTCTCCCGGCTACCACAAGCAGAGTTCTATCCTTTATGTGGGAAATGGCTAAAACTCATCCAATTGCCAAAGATGAAATGTTATCCCAATTCACAGTAGTGCTTCACACCATCTGGCTATCTCGCAACAATGTCATTTTTGAAGAAAAAAATTCACTACTCCATTGTTTCTCTTTTCTTTTAACAGAACTTGGTCAGCATGGAATAAGCAATGGTTTGCGGTACCATGCTCCAACTCCTTCCATATCGAACCTGTGACAATCCACCAAATCATAGAGACAGTCGTCAAAGACAACGAGTCAAATTTAGCTAGGACACCATCCTTGTCAACTCATTTTCCTTCTCATCCCCACCCACATCCAAATTCACATACAACACATCCCTCGCCTAGACTTGCTCTTTTTCATGACCAACTCACAGCAATAAGACACCATAAAATCAATGCCCATTCCAGAAACTTCATAACTATTCCTAATGTCCTTAGCCTGATATGATTATGGTCATTTATGATGTTTGTTTTTTTGCCTCCTCTCAGCAAGGGGCTATTAGTGTTTTGGCCGCGGATGCTAGTGGCAGAGTCATTGCACGGATTGCCTCACTGATCTCAGGAAATGTTTATGATAGTACTATGGCTGAATGTTTTACTACGGAGGTGACCCTTTTGTTGATCCAGGCACGACAGTGGGAGACAAGTTTCTTTTTGGGGGACTCAGGATCTTCGATTTCTTTAATGCATTTTCAGGGTCAGGAGAGCCAAACCAATGAGTACTGGATGTGGTTACCTCTTACTAGTAGTATTAAGCATTTATTTTCAATACATTGTAACTAGTTTTGTAATTATATGCCTCGTGAGCTCAACGTCAAAGCTCACGACTTAGCTACTCTTGCCGGACAATTATTCTGTAAGCCTAATTTATTATAATATGCAGTATGCCTTAACAAAAAAAATAGCATTGGACTCCAAATCACCTATTATTATGTTAAGATAAACTAGCTAGCTTCTTGTTTTCCTCTCTATCTTCCACCATTGAAATCTCTTTCACTACACCAAATGGGCAGTTTTATTATTATTATTATTATTATTATTATTATTATTATTATTATTATTTATTTATTTATTTATTTATTTATTTTTCCCTTAACCCTACCCGCCCCATGTCGCCGGCTAGGTTCGGACCCGTGACGTGTGATTCCATCCCCAAACAGTATCACTTTTGCGATGAAACAGTCCACCAAACAATTTCAAGTAAAAATTTGAAAAACAGTTTCACAAATAAAGTGATACAATAAATTGGATCACCATGAATAATATCACTTGCAACACCATACTATTCATGGTGATCCAATTATTGTATCACTTCATTTGTGAAACTGTTTGATGAACTGTTACAACACAACATTGATACTCTTTTTGGGACAAACATGTCAATTTGGTGTAATGTTCCCTTATAATGGGGAGTAGAAGAAGGAAACAACATCAACATTAACACCAACACCATCATCACTTTACCTTCACCTTCCTCATGAAATAGTTTTTCAGGAAATACTCATTAGGGTTCCTGTTAAATCGCTGCTTAGATTCGGGTGTCTGCAAACTTTGGGACACCACCATTCACCATGACCAAAGCTTCATTGACTCGCTTCACTCGTGCAAAGCATTTCTCTCCTCTCTATCTTTCAATGTCATTATCAATATTTTGAGAGCCCGAGAAAGGTACCAGTTTATTTATCATGGTATTCACAACAACAAAGTTGCTCCCATTGTTTTTTATGAGATAAAAGATCGTACCACTTTCATAGGTAGTTATGGCAGCTTAGTTTGCCTATTATCGCCATATTATGTTTGGATTTGTAATCTGAGCACACATGAGCTCTTAGCCTTCCCCCTACCTAAGGTTACTTCATTAATTACAATGGAGTTTCATTGTGTAGTTTTCCAGTCAAGATATTCTTGTTGTAACTGATGCGTCCAAAAATCATCCTACTGTGAGTTTGACCCGCAAAACAACTGTTAGACTGCCAGGGACCACCTTTTTGGTGACCGAAGGCACTCCGATGCTTAAGTCAGTAACACAGTTGGAAGAAAGATGTAAATCTGGACAAAACTTAGTTAAAGTTGCATCGTGTAGATAGGATAGTCGAATCGCCTCTCCCTTGAATCGAGTTGAGAGCCCATTGAGTCCCCTGTCACCTTATATAATAAGTGAATTGATGACTGCATTCAGTTGTGTGTGTGACTTAAGCTCGGTTGGCGCAATGAAAGGGGGACGTTTATTGTAATGGTATCCTCCTTCATTGAGATGGGAGTGACTCCCTCCATTTCCTATGGTCCATCAATATTTATGACGACCTAAGCCTTCGTAACGGCTCTCCAGCATTTATGGTGACTTGAGCCACGTGTATGGCCATGATCAGGTGACGATTTCATGTATCATCAACTACCCCCCCCCCCCCCCTTAGTTAGTGGGCTCGCTTGCAAGGCCACTAACTTGTTAATGAGGGTTTTTTTTTAATTTGTTCTTTGAAGTCAGTGTGACAAGTCATCGGGGTCGGACTGCGTGAGTTCGGATTGGATGAAATCATTGGATTTGAGCAGCATGAATTCTGACTAGACGAAGATTTTTTGTGACGAGTTATTGTTGTCGAACTTCATGAATTCAAACCAGATGTCGTATCATAGTCAACTACGCGAGTCCGTTACTAGGTGAGTTCTGTGAGTTCGGACCAGATGTCGTCCGTGACATCGTAGTTTTTTTTTGTAAGAAAAATTGGGTCGTTGACAATTTTTATTTATTTATTAATCCATGCCCGATGGCTACATGACTGACCATATAGGGTTAACCAAACCAGGCCCAAAGGCTACAATATTCCACTTAATATCCTCGCTGCTTCCACCTTGCATGGTGACTTGCCTTCACTCTGGTCCATCGCCTCCACCTTGCATGAAGATTGGCTTTCGCTTTGCTCCGATCTAGTCCATCTAAGCAGCTGCATTCAATACCCGAAGGCTTATCAACGATGGAGCACATGTGCTCCTAATAATCGGGCGAAAACTCAAAAAATCCTAACTGGTGAGTCTCGAACTCGCGACCTCTCACAAAGAGAGTGGATGTCTGACTAACTGAGCTACAGTTGGTGGACCGTGACATCGGAGTGCGTTTACTAGGTGAAGTAATCTTTGTAGTCGGTTTCATGAGTCCATAACAGATGAAGTCAGCGCGATCAAATTGCATGAGTCCGAGCCAGATGAAGTCAGTTTGACTAGTCAGGCATGCAAACCTGATTCTTGTCGAATTCGTCTTTTACTGAACCTGATTCTACTCGGGCCCGTCGGATATGTTTCCTATCCATGTCGGATATGTCTCCTATCGGATCAGTTTCTTGTCCATTTCGAATGTGTCCATGTCGGATTCGTCTCCATTTGGGTCAGCTTCTAGTCGGGTTCATCCTCCACGGATTCATTTTTTTATCCGTGTTCGCCCTCTACGGGCTAACTTCTACTCGAGCCTGTCCTCCGGACTCGTTTTTCATTTGTGTTCATCCTCCACGGGCTAGCTTCTACTCGGACCCGTCCTTCGGACTCGTTCTCTTGATTCATTTTTCATTTAGATTCATGCTCCACGGGCTAGCTTCCACTCAGGCTCGTACTCCGGATTTTTTTTGAGTTCATCCTCTACAGGCTGGGTTCTATTCGAGCTTGTCCCCCAGAGCCGTTCTTCGGATTTTTTTTATTCGAGTTCATCCTCTACGGGCTAGCTTCTATTCGGGCCCGTACTCAGGCTCGTGGACCCACGGGCTTGCCAAAGACTAGAACAACCAACAAAACTTTAAACTACTAATAGTACTAGCCGAGTTCGAACCCATAATCTGAGGTTTTCTAAGCAACGCCTTTACCAACTCTGATGTTGCGCCTTTGATGGAATATTTAGTTTTGTGTCATTATATCTAGATGTACCTGGATTACCTGTCTAATTCACATGACACAATTTTAGTCATTCTGACCCAAATAGAATATTGGAATTTCATTACCATTGATATTGGAAATGACTCTAGATGATCGTAACATTCTCCCGTCTTGTTGTGATCAAGCATAAGGTTTTTTTTTATTTATAAATAAAACTTGTCGTTCCCAACAGACAACGCCAAACTGATGTGTAAAAAAATCGTCCTCCTGTGAGTTTGACCTGCAAAACAACTATTAGACTGCCAAGGACCACCGTTTTGGTGGCCGAAGGTACTCCAATGCTTAAGTCAGTAACTTTGTTGGAAGAATGATGTAAATTTGGATAAAACTCATTTAAAGTTGCATCGTATAGATAGGATAGTCGAATCGAGTTGAGATCCAAGTTGAGACATTGAGTCCCATGTTCATACCTTATTATTTACCTTATATAATGAGTGAATTGATGACTGCATTCAGTGGTGTGCAGGACTTAAGCTCGGTTGGCGCAATGAAGGGGGATGTTTATTGTAATGGTTCTCCTCCTTCATTGAGATGGGAGTGACTCCCTTCATCTCCTTCATAACGGTCCATCAATATTTATGATGACTTAAGCCTTCGTAACAATTCTCCATCATTTATGGGGACTTGAGCCATGTGTATGGCCATGATCGGGTGACGATTTCATATATCATCATTAACAATGGAGGATATTATCAACCTTTGTCAATAAGAGGTCTAGTGATATTTTGTTTGAATTGTGCAACTTTTCTCTTCGAAACCAAACAAAAACACACTATCCCTATGGTACTAGATATGTGTCTAACGTTATGCACCAGATACATTTCAAAACGGCCCCATACATTTTTTACGAGCATCATCCAGACTGACGCTGAACTTATCTAAGAATATTTATTGGGGAATTTTTTTTTCTAGACATTTACTTCACTCAAGGACCCCATTCTATGTGTTATACCAATCAATTGAAAGAGTAGCCCGAAGAATAAACCTAAGAAATCATGGAGACACTCTAAAGAAAAATCCAGTTGATCACAGTTACCACAATTATTATTATTATTATTATTATTATTATTATTATTATTTTTGATAAAAGCATATTGCATATATATAGAATATCGGTTACAGTACTGATGTCCTGCCTTAGTGGCTAGTGAGTGAGCCTCATAATTGAGTGCTCTAGTAATATAATTACAAAACCAAAAGGGATGATTAGTAAGAAGTCGTCGAATGCTGGTGATGAAGGGGCGCCATACCCAGTCCATCTGAGGGTGCTGCAAATCATCAAAAACACTGAAAATAAGCTGTCTGAAGTTGCCCAACAAGAATCTTGTTCGCCATTGCTGTGCTTGGATAATAAGCAAAGCCACCTCGGCGGCATAGCATTTCGCCAACGTACAGTCAGTTATCTTTCTTTCAATAGGGCTTGCCACTTGAGCAATAATCTCGCCTCGAATATTGACCGACGAAACACCAATAACACCTTAATGGGATGAGGAAAAAAAGCTAGCATCATACGTGACAATAATAGTATCTTGATCCTGGTGATGAGGAAAGGGTCTGAGCTGAAAGGATCTAGAATTCATAGGGTGATTTCTAGCTGTTTGGATTTGAAAATGAAGAAGTTGTATCATGGTTGTGGCTAACTCAGTGAAAAGACCATAAGAATGGGATGAGTCTGATTCAGAGGATGTAATGTGTGTTTGATTTGACTGAGAATCAATAACGGTTGTGGCAAGGAAATGCTGAATGGAATCCATTTTATCAACACCTTGGTTAGTCAAAGGATTTTGGTGACTCGAGGAATTGGAACTCGTGGGAAATCGGTGTCTCCAATATTTCCAAATACGATGAAAAGAAGATGGGAATTGCTGAGGGCAAAATTTGGTTTTGTTGAAAACCCAATTATTTCGAGTCTGCCAAACAATTAGGAAAAAGGCGGTGAATTGGGCAAGCAATTCATCCTTGATATCTTTGTGCTTGTTTGCAGTATCCCACATGAAATTGAGAAAGAGATGAATTGTTGGCCTTGCAAAGCTATCATTGTGCCAATCAATCAGAATATGAGAGATTAGCCGCAAGTGATGAATGGTCGGGCAAAGGAAGAAGAAATGGGTAGTATCCTCTGTGTGCTTATTACAAAAAATACAACTTCTATGGGGGTGGGAAGCCGTTGCAGATTGGTCATTGTAGGAAGGATGTCTTGGCTGATCTTCCATAGAAGGAATAGCGTGCTAGGAGGCACTTTAATTCGCCTCAATCCTTTGAGAATCTTGGGATTGAACATGTTAGCACTAGAAGAAGATGTGGAGGAGTCAAACTGTTCATTTTTTAACGTTTTGGTTGCATTTTTTACTGAAAATATTCCCTTTTTGTCCGGAAGCCAGATAAGCTTATCCAAACTTTCAGAAGGCCTAACCAGAATGTCCTGAATGTCTTTAGCAACCGGGGGAGGAAAAATAGAGTTAATGATAACAGAGTCCCATCGAAGGTGATGATTAAAAGAGGCAATCCAAATATCCAAAATCCTGGTAGGCATGTTCTGGTTTTGGAAGTTAGGAACGCAATCAGCCAGAACAAGTCCAAGTTTGACCCAACAGTCGTTCCAAATGTCAATAGATTCACCAGACAAAACTTTCCAAACAAAATAGCCTTTCGTCTTGGCAAGAACAGAGATATTGCCTCTCCAAGAGAATGAGGCAATTGAAGGGGATTTAGAAATTTTAGAGATGTTCTTGGTCCGAAAGTACAAAACTTTGAGTTGTTGGACTCGCGCATTAGAAGGGGATGAAAGCGCTTGCCAAATATTCTTAGACATCATAGCCACATTTTTTTTTACTCTGGTGGGAGGAATATTGAGACCACCCAAAAGGCGAGGTCTTGATATTCTATCCCAGGTACACATGTGTTTAGCCTTACTGTCATCTGTACCATTTCGCTAAAAATTGCGAGCAAAGGTATCAATTTTGGTGGAAATAGAGACAGTGAGAAGGAAAATTTGCATGTTGTAAATAGGGATCGAGTTGAAAACCGTTTTGATCATAATCGTACGACTGGCCTGAAATAACACTCTAGCTTTCCAACCAGAGAGTTTGACATTGATATTTTCTAAGAGAAAGTGGAAGTCATTGGCTTTCTTTTTGGAGAAGAGCAAAGGGGATCCAAAGTACTTGCCCCTAGGGTTAAAAAGTTTGGATCCCAAGATCCTATTAATCATTTTAGCATGTCTAGGGTGAACATTTGAGCTGTAATAAACCGAGGATTTATCAAAATTGACTCTTTGCTCTGATGTTGAGCAATACTGATGAAGAATATCCTTGACTGAGTGAGCTTTAGCCAGCGAGGCTCGACAGAAGATCATTAGGTCATCTACGTAGAGTAAGTGGCTGATAGCCGGGGACTGTCGCTTAATAACAATACCTTTGAGAGTTCCTTCCGATTCAGCACGAGCTAGAAGTCGAGAAAGGGCTTCGACAACAAGAATGAACATATATGGAGATAGAGGGTCTCTTTGCCTAATGCCTCTAGAAGGTTTGATAGGGGAAAGAGGAGAGTCATTGAGCATGACTTGCAGAGAGGTAGTGAAAACACATTGCTCGATCAATTGAATCCATTCAGGATCGAAACCAAACCTCTCAAGAATTTGGAGAATGAAAGATCATTCCACTCTATCATAGACTTTTGCCATGTCTATTTTTATCGCCATCTATCCGTGTTTCTTTTTTCAGAAGTGTTTCATCCGAAAAAAATGTCTCATTTCATGAGTTATGCTAACATTGTCAGCAATGGATTGATCTTTAAGGAATGCTCATTGATTAGGGGAAATAATGTCATCTAAAAGGAGTTTTAGTCGATTGGCCAGAACTTTCAAGATAACCTTATAGATAAAATTACAGAGACCAATGGGACGAAATTTGTCCGGAGTCACAGGGTTTCCAACTTTAGGAATGAGGGTAATGAAAGTTTCATTAAGCTTAGGATTCATCAAACGAGTAGTGAAAAAAATGTTGAACAACCTCACAAACATCATGCTTCATTATATTCCAATAGTATTGAAAAAAGTAAGCATGAAAGCCGTCAGGACCAAGCGCTTTATGACTCCCCATATCGAAAACCACCTGGTTGATCTCCGATTCAGTGGGAATGGAGATAAGAACACCATTGTCTGCTCTACTAATGATCGGAGTGAACATAGACATAATCTCATAATTGGGATTAGGAGTAGAGAAATTGAAAATGTTGGCAAAGTAGTTATTGAGAACTTCCCCAACTGTCGCAGTGTCTGAATGCCAGACATTATTATCATCCTTGAGGCGAAAGATATGATTCTTTTTTGCGGCAGAGCAAAGCAGAGAGATGGAATAATTTAGTGTTTTTATCTCCATTTCTGAACCAGAAGCTACCAGACTTGTTTTTCCAAAAAAGTTCATCCCTAACAAAAAGTTCTGAAAGTCTATCTTCCAACATATAGATTGTCAAAGCATTGTCCTTAGAAGGGGCTCACTCATTCTGAAGATGGTCCAGTGCCTTTTGTGTTTCTAGAATGGACAATTGAATGTTTTTTTTAAATCAGTGTTGTTCCAGCGAGTAAGACAATAACTCAGTTTTTTGGTTTTAAGATAGAAATTAGTGTCTAGACTGGAATGTCTTCTAGGAGCCTAGGAAGAAGTCACAAGGTGTCTGCAATTGGGGTCTCTAGTCCACATGTGAAAAAAATTGAAAGGTTTGGAACCCCTATTGATCTTTGCCACTAGCTGGAGAGAAATGGCTCTATGATCTGAAGTGGAGGTGTGAATTGTACGCGCAATAGCAGAAGGAAAAAGGTTTATCCAATCTGTAGTCACTAAAATGCGGCCAGACTTAGCTTTGATTTCATTTATGTCTTTCCGTTTGTTGTTCTAGGTGAATTGGGAGTCATTAAGAGAAAAGTCTAAAAGGGCATGGGTATTAGTAAAAGTTTGAAGGTGATGCAATGAAGAAAATGTAGGCCTATTCCCTCCCATTTTGTCCTCAGGTCTAAGAATGTCATTAAGATTCCCAATAAGAATACCTGAGAGAGATTAACATTGGTACATGGTAGACATAGTATCCCAAAATTGTGTTCGAAGAGAAGGGTTGGGTTCTCCATATGCGAAAATAATCGACTAGGTAGATAATGTACAATAATCATCAAAGTGCAATTAAAATAATATTTACATGATGAGAGAATGGTAAGATGAATACCTTCCTTCCAGAATAGTGCAATACCACCTAAAAGTCCATTAACTGCAACTGTGACTCCGTGTTTGAATCCGAGTCTCCGGTATATGCGATCCATGGAAGAAGATGTGGCTTTGGTTTCTGACAAAGTCTTTAGACTCCGAAATGCTTTGGCAGACCTAATGCCTCTGGCGTTCCAAGAGAGAATCATGAGAACTTGGGTGACCCTTCTACGACGGTTGTCGGTACCTGAACATCCTCATAAGAAGTGGTGAGAAAATTAGTGTAATGATCTGATGGCTTTGTGATAGGAATAAGAGTTATGTACTCCTCCGATAGAACTAACAACCAATCACTCCTGGTTTCATCATTTGTATCAGTTTTATTTCCCTGTATGCCCTTTGTCGGTAGTGTACTGGAATTTGGTAAAAATGGAAAGCTACAGTCAGAGGCTTTGACTTGGGCACCAGCTATTAGTGTACACTCTACCCTGTTAATGGAGTGTCCGTCCTTTTTAACAATCATCCAAATTGTATTGTCAGTAGCCATTGAAAAATATGTCCCAGAAACCAGCATTGAATCCAATTTTCTAACTTGGTTGACATTAAATTTCACCATCACCATAAGAACCTTGGTGGAAGATAGCAAAAAGGCCGGGTGCACCCACGTTAATTGAGTGGAGGGCAATATATGTCCACGCGTTAAATGAAAAAAAGACGGCCGAACTGGCTTTAGAACTGTGTATGACAGATGGATGGACTTTGGAGTGTCTGTCAGAACTGCCTTTAATTGAAGTAGAAATTTATGCATGGCCGTTGTAACAGCCATTAAGAAGTTAACGGCCTGCTGATTGTCCGTTAAGAAGTTGACGGTCTTCTAAACAAACGTTACTGTCAGTCAGGACCGTTACTTGAATGATGGAGTGTTGAACGGACATCGTAACGATCGTCAGTAAAAATAAGGAATCTAGATATTCTGTTATAACCGTTGTTACGATAAAAAATGCAATTGACTTTAGGAGCATTAAGTTGTATGTATGGTGCGCTGCACGAGATGCACCCCTTTCTCCCGCTGAATTAAACAATATTAAATGCGGTTGGTAAGCTACCACCGAAAACCAGTAAAAAGTATCCATTTCGCCGACGAATAGGTCTTGTAACACCGGCTAGCTATACCAAATCCGCCAAAAGACGAGATTTTCTTTTGTGCATCCATCAGAAGGAGTGGAGCCTAGATCTCGGATCTGCCCGTGCTAAGAGTAGTTGAATGAGGTGGTTGAGAAAAGCCAATCTCACACTGAGTCTAGGAAGTCTGTTGTGTCTAATGTTGCAAGGGGAAAGGGAAAGGAATCATTTGTCCTCATGGCCGTGATTTAGTCTTTGATGGGGTTTGAGTCCGCCGGGGAAGAGTTGGAAAATGAGAAGAATAGCTGGAGAGGTTGGGTAGGAAATGAAGAAACCTGAAAAGAATTTGGGAAAGTGGTACCATGGAGATCAAAGGAATCTATGAATAAAGAGAAATAACAACGGTGTTCTTGATAAATGTGTGAGCACATACCAGACTTGAAAGTGGCAGTGGGATGAGGATGTGGTGGGTATTGAGAGGAGGAAGAGTGTTTCGTATTTTAGATTTTTTAGTGTTGTTACTGATACAGAGGTAGGAGTGAATAATCATGGTGAATGATACAGAGGTATGAGTGAATAATCATGGTGAATGAATGGGGAAAGGAAAAGGTGGATTGTCAGGGTCGGTGGGGGGAGACTGGAAATGGATACACACTACACCGGAGACCTAAAGAAAATAGACAGAAGAAACAGGAAAATACAGTAAAATAAAAATGCAGGGAGCTTGCACCGTGAAAGAAAGGAAGGTATGAAGATTGGAATTTTTGTGTTTTTTGATAGAAGGTAAGAAAGATAAAAGGAAAAAAGATAAGGATAGTTGAGAGGATAAGAGGGAAACAAATGAAAACGAGCAGCTGGTTTGGACCAGTATTCTAAAAAATGGCCTAGGCGTTAGAGAAATGCCCAAATTAATGGTTGAGCGAGGTGAAAAATCGGGTAGGCGCCTAAGCGGGTCTAGGCGGGGGTTTTTTCCCCGGTTGCAAAATTTTGTGTGAACAAGGAGTTGAGATTGGTTGTTCACGGGCCGACGAAAGAGAATGATGGGACTAATTTGAATAAGGTTGATTGTGTTCTTATTTTAATTTTTCCTTCTTTTTTGGAAAGAAACAATTTAATTGTTTTTTTATTTAGTATATGTCTAAATGTAGCAAATGATGATTACTTAATGGAATTCTCAAAGGATCTGCTGATACCAATTTTAGTAATGTAGATTTTATCAAACATGACTGAGATCATTCATGCAATTTGAAGAAAAATAAAAGAGTAAGTTTGGATATTTGTCCACAAATTCAACTTTGTATAAAGTACCCATCATGATCAACTTCAGTCATTTGAGTTTTAATAAATTTTATTCATGATTGTTAATTTTTCATGTTTATAAATTTTGCATATGTATATTGGCATTAAATTGGATGTAACTGATAAGGTATTATGTTAAATTTTTATAAATTATTAAAGTTATAATACAAAACCTAAAACCGCTTAGGCACCCGCCTAGGCACCTGCTCGCCGCCAACTTATTCAATCCCGTTAAGACCCGAAAAAATCGAGACGGAACGGGATCGAGACGGGAATGGGATCGCGGGATGGGATGCCCACCCCTAATCTAAGCTCCTTGAATATCTCTCATGAAGAGACAGAGGTGGCAGAACGTAATCTAGAAACCAGTGGGAGTGAACTGCGACCAAATAAAGAATATTTTTCTCAAATTTAAGCCCCTGGATCCCAATCCTCAAAAATGAAAAGTGACCACATTTGATGAGGTTAAAAGTTTTGTTGATGCAACGGAAATACATATCCTACATTTTCACAATATTTGGGTGGACTTCTTGTGCATGCCCCCCTGCAAGCTTACTTATCCAGAGCCTGGTGTGCACGTACTACAGAAAAAGAAAACAATTTCCCCAGCACAAAAAAAAAATGATCAGAAGTTGAAATAGGCTGGCTTGTATATCTTATAACACAAATGTATTGAATTAGTAGAATTGTAGAAAAGAAATATTTTATAATGATGGTTGAATCTATTGTTTCTTTGATTTCCTTTTCCTGCCTATTTTGCAGAACAAAAAAAATATAGCCCAACTTAACCTCATGTCTCCTGCAGTGTAAAAATCTGGTTTTACAATTGAAGATGTTTGTTACCAATGCTAATCTTCGAAGGGAATCCTGCGTAGCTTCTTTATGCATTCATCAAATAGATATCTTCTTGTGTAGCTCAAACGCTCTAGCGGAAAAGACAAGTGAATACCTAAAAGGGTGCCCCAAGATCATCATCTAACCTTTTCTCTTGACATCTCTTGAGAAGATGCAGCTGTCTTCGCAAGTGCAGAACCTGCCATAAATAAATGACAATACAATAACATATTCTTGGTCAACGACATTTGCAGCAGTATCTCAACCTCTCAAATAGATATAAAACGAAAGAAAACCATATGATTCTGCTAATAACAAATGTTATTTATTATATGTTTTTCTGATTCTTTTTTTCTTTTTCTGATTCATCTTGAACAAATGATACCATTATCATACTCTCAATACAGACACCAAATTTTTTGAAGGATTGTTTTTTTTTTTTGCCTCTTTCTAAAAGGAATTTGTTGATGGAAGTAGCAAAGACTTTAGCTCCGGATTCTGGATTAGGAATAATGCCTAATATTTGGCGCTCAAGGCCTCTACACTTTCCATTTGCAATAGGGCACAACTATAGGTGGGCTCACTCAGGCTGCTGCCTGGGTGATAATAAATAAGATAAAAATAATATTAAAAATAAATTTGTTTAATATTCAATAAAGCACTTCCAGAATCAACATTTTCAATTACTTTTTGTGAATCAGTGATAAATTTTGTTTCATCTTTTGTTTTCAACCCTGGTTCGATACCAAAACCCCCCTCATTTGACCAAGTTTTTGTAGATGATAGCAAAAAAAAGTTTTTAAATGATTTGTTTGTGAAATGGTAGTAGAAATTGATTAAATCATTTAATCGATATACAATTTGTACAAAACTTATGTACATTCAAAATAATTTTTATTTTGTTATTTCTTTTTAAGTAACAGCCCAGGGCATATCAAAGTTCCTGGATCTTCCCCTGATTTGGAAAATATCAACTCTTCTGCCATTGCAACATCTTTAGGATCAAACTCCTAAAGAAATGTTAGATAATGAATCTACCAAAGAAACATGTCAAAATCTTGGTCTGAGATTCCGGAACTTGAATCCAAACAATTCAGGTTCTCAGGAACAGCTGCCCAAGTTGAATCTCCTAGAAGTTTAACCTAGGATATTCCAAACCTGGCCCACGATAGTCTTATGCTAGAACCCATTAATACTACATGCGCACCAGCAAAGATATCAGGTGAAATGTGTCTGGAAGCTAGTCCACTTTAATTAATTTTTGTTTTTTTTTGTAATGGATTATCTACTTGGACCCAGAGGAGTGAATCTTATATGGCGCAAAATGTAAAACCTACTAAACTTGCAGCATTGAACTAAGAAAGACTAACATAAGCGATTGTAATATTTATTCTGTGGCATATTCAAAAAATTTTAGAACATTTTGTCCCTTCTACATAATGTGCTTTACACATGAAACCTCAATTTCTTAATAAGATCAAGATAGCACTAGCATTTGAAAAGGATAATTCGGGAAGCGAGGCATTTGGGTCTTTTTGATGCAAGGCTAGTTTCAAAGTGTAATCAAGGCATAAGCCTCATTTTTGTGAGGTTGATCAATTGATCATCTGTTATGGAAAGTTTTACCCCATCGAGTACGTTCTTAAAGTTAATGGTGAGAGTAAATTCTTAAGACTTGTGAAGCACTCGTGGAGTTAAAACGTATCAAAATTTATTTTGATGGCAATGATATACATGGTGAAAATATCAAACTCACAAAAAATAAACAAGTTTCAAATTCTCTAAATACATTGAGTACAAAATTTATATTTTATTATTTCTTTCAATAGATAGAAAAAACTGAACTCGCCTACTTAAAGATGAAAAGTGAAATTCATCTTTAATACTTACTTAAAGATGAACTGCTAAGTAATTGCAAGAAAATAGAAGCACAACAAGCTTACCTCATCCTGAAGCAATGAAGGAAGATTTTCAGTTGAAACGAGACTACATATTTCCTGTAAGAGCTCCTTTTTTTTTATTCCAGACCATGTACTTGGAGGCAATGCTAGTAACAATACTGTCAAAATGTCATTACTTGCAGGGTGCATTTCGATGCAGCCACTTGGATCAGAACCACATAAACTCCTCGACTTTGTTGGAGATGAAGGAACCAGCATATCAACTCCTTGCCCATTGCTACCAGTCACCACTGTCCCAGATACCACTGTAACAGGCATGTCACCATTAACCTTGAAGCATTTCACACATAGTTTACAGCAAAACCACCCAGACACAGAGCAAGGATTCACAGACAAAAGCTGTGCTCCTTGGCAACAAACGTGTGCAGCAATTTCAGACAATGTATCTTTGTCAGCCAAAGATGAGATACCTCTGCAGCATAAACTTGAAGAAGACAGCCATTCTGTTACATGTTTAAATAGCCTGGTCTCTTGCACTTGTTTCAACACCTCTTCCTGAAACCCAAAAGATCAATGTTATAAGATAGAATAATGTCTAAAAACATATATTGCCAAATAGGGGGATCAGATATGCACAACCTTAACAGCAACCCTTTCTTTCTCCTCTTTGCTTAAACTTGAATCCCCAACTTCTTGTCTCCGAATTTCTGCAACCCACTTGATGAATTCGCCAAAGTTGGTAGGGAGAGATATGAATACAACAGAAAGAATTTTGTCAATGTCTATTACATCTTCCGACTTCAAAAAAACAGGAACATCATCTGTTAGGTACTTTGCGGTGCTGATCCAACTCTCATGTTTACAGCTCTGCCAAGATTCCAGAGTAAATCAGTTCCATAAAAACACAACAAGTTTAAGAGATAGTATTATATAAAGCAAAAAAGTGAATCCGCTTAGGTTGTACTGTATATTTGTCTATAATATTAAAAGCCGTAGGCAGCGTTCACACGTGCTTCAAAGAGACAGACATTAAGATGTGCACAACAGGAGGATGCAAAATATGAACAGGGGAGATAAATTGGAAAGGTAATTCACAGTCAAGTGGAAGTTTAAGTCATTTTCTGAATTAATCCAGACCACTTAAAATTCCCGAGATTGGTAATCTAATCTTAACTGAGACACTGATCAGGTCCTCGCATGCATTTTTAAAATTATAAGTCCCAATGAGAGGGCCATGTCAGATCTCGAAACAAGCACAGTGTTTGTTAATAAAGAGAAGCTTACATGTATTATTATTCAAAATCAAAACTATAGGATTTCTTTTATCCTCTTATCTTGTGAATTCAAGAGATTGTTTCATGTCTGCAAGTAACCAAAGCATCTCTTAAATGCATTCATTACTCACTCAAAATGATTTAAATTCCTTCTCTTTAGCTTATATAACATCAGCGTACATAAATACAGGGAGTTCTTTGTTATGGACCATATGGACATATTGTGGCAATAATAAAAAGCTAAAACCCCATCCTTCGGTGGAAGGTGAGAGCTATTTATGGAAATTTTGATATACCTTTTTAATTGATTGTCAGAAATGTTTATCAAGTTAAAGAAACACCTTACCTTTTCTTAGAAAACAGGGACATTGCAGTATAAGGTAGTTTTGACTGTAATCTTAATAAAACTAAGGTTCTTGTGAATTACAAACTAGATTTTTGTTTTGATCTTGAATAATAATTTTAGAAGTTAATTTCCGCTGCGCCTGATCTATCAACTGGGATTTCGTTATTTTCCGTTGCGCCTGATCTATCAACTAGTATAGAGCGAAAATCTAGGTAGCACGGACTCTCGGAAAAACCCTCCGAATCCCATGAAAATGCGTGTCGGATACGGATACGCGTGCGATTCGCATCGGATACGTATCCGACACGCGGTCAACGTATCGGTCAACTTGACTTGGTCAGAATACGACATGGACACGGTCCGGATACGGTCTGGACACGGTCCGGATTCGGTTGCTAAATATTTTTTTCAGATCTTGATAAGATCGGACGGCTGAGATCTGAAGCCCTAATATTAAAACCTAATCTCGATTTTTTCTTGTTATTGCTCAAACCACACAACCAGAAAGGCGAGGAACTGAGGAAGGAGGAACCAGAGAGAAAGGAGGCGAGAAAGGAGGAATCGAGGAGGCGAGGAACTGAGGAAGAAAAGAAAGAACAAAGAAGGAAGAGGAAGAACCAAAGAAGAGAAAGAAGGAAGGGAAGAAGAAGAAAGAGCTTACCTTGCTTAGAGGAGTCTGTCGGAGTCGGACTTAAGCTCAGGTTTGTCTCTCTCACTCAGTCACTCACTGTTTATTCTTCTTGCTTCTTCTTGCTTTTTTTTTTTTTTTTTGTGTTTTGTGTGTGATCCATTTCGATTTGTGTTGTCTATTTTTGCTTAATCATCATTTCAGTAGGTACTCATTTAAGAAATCATTTTGCATATTCTCCCTCCAATTCCTCCGGTAAATGTGAGATTGGAACCACATCATCAAACCTCACTTGTGGGTGAGATTTTATCTGTAAGTTCTTTAGAAAAAAAATTTAATGTCAATTTCAATAAGATGATTGATTGCCTTACCTTAAATGAGCATTAGGAATTTCTCAGTCTGTGTACTCATGTTGATGTTTGCCTATTTGAGCCAAACTTCTTCATTCATGTGACGTAAAATACGAAGACATCATTTTGTGGTAGAAAATATACTATTTTTCTGTATTTAGTATCAGTGTATGTATCACAATTAGCATCATACTTTTGGAAACGTTTACTGCTTTTATGATTTTATCTTATGGGTGGACTGCGGAAGTGCTTGTATTGCATGGACTATGGAGTTAACATCTTGACATGTTGTTCATGTTTTATTTTGGAGTTATATTATGTTGATAAAGTTCTGATGTTCTAGAGTTGTTCTAAGGCTTTCAACTTGTTTATGTTGCTTAGGTTCAGAATGCCGATGATAACGAGCAAGGCTACTTGATTGTTGTCCAACTTGTATTCAACTCTTCATTTACTAGCTGGTAGTTGCAATATTTCTCTTCTTGTAAGTTCTTCTCCTGTCCTTTTCGACTTGTCCATTAGCCGTAAAATATTCTACTATTCTAGCAATATTACCTGCAAGTTTGCAACACGTAAATAATTGTCACTTGTCGGTCTTCAATACTACTTGCAAGTTGCAATTAAATTATATACCTATTCTAGCAATACTACCTGCAACCAATTTTATTTTTTTTAATCCATGTTTCTTTTCCTTTTTTTACATGTAAAGTTTTAGACCAAATGAGCGGAGAAGATAATGCTCCTCTTTGGAGGCATGTCACGCGATTAAGAAAATCAAGTGGTGGAGGGAATCAAAGGTGGAAGTGTAACTTTTGCAAAAATGATTATACGGAATCCCATACTAGACTAAGGCACCATTTGTTGAAGGAAAGAGGTCGTGGGATAGCTATTTGTGATAAGATCTCTTCCGAACAATTTATAGAGGTACAAAATCTTGTTGATGCAGCTGCATTGAGAATAGAAAATACTCGTACACGTGTTGTTCCTTTACCTCCTTCAAGGGGCTCAACTCAAGGTAGTTGCGCAGGTACAAGTGTTGGCGTAAGTTCATCCTTTGATTCAAGGAAAAGGAGAGCAACAAGTAATCCGATTGCGGATGCTTTCAATCTCAATGATCGGCAAGAGTTAGATGCTTTGATTGCAAGGATGTTTTACTCGGCTGCATTGCCTTTCAACCTTGCAAAGAATCCGTATTATCAGAATGCCTTCACCTTTTCATCAAATAAAGCTAAGTCTATTAGTGGTTACAAGCCACCTGAGTACAATGCATTGAGGACGACTTTGCTTCGAAGAGAAAGAGATCACGTTGAAAGGTTATTGGAGACAATAAAGTTCACATGGAAGGCTAAAGGAGCAACCATTGTTTGTGATGGGTGGAGCGATGCTCAAAGGAGGCCTCTTATTAATTTCATAGTAATTAATGAGGGTGGTCCAATGTTTTTGAAGGTTGTGAATTGTGAAGGAGCGGTCAAAGATAAACATTTCATTGCTGGCTTGATCAAAGAAATTATTAATGAGGTTGGGCCTAATAATGTGGTCTAAGTCATAACCGACAATGCTCCAGTTTGCAAAGCTGCAGGTTTACTTGTTGAGAGTCAATACCCTCAAATCTTTTGGACACCTTGTGTAGTCCACACTCTCAACCTTGCTTTGAAAAACATATGTGCCCCAAAGAACACACCTTCAAATGAAAAGGCCTACAACGAGTGTAGTTGGATTGTTGATATTATTGGGGACGGCATGCAAATCAAAAATTTTGTCATGAACCATTCTATGAGATTGCACATGTTCAATGAGCATTCAAACTTGAAGTTGATTTCTATTGCAGAGACCCGCTTTGCTTCAAGTATAATTATGCTCAAAAGGCTGAAAGACATTAAAAGTAGTCTCCAAAGTATGGTGATTGGTGGTCAGTGGGATTCCTACAAGGAAGATGATGTTGAGAAAGCAAAGTTTGTGAAGGAAAAGTTATTGGATGACTTGTGGTGGGACAAAGTAGACTACATACTTTGTTTCACAGAACCTATATATACAATGTTGCGGAGGGTTGATACTGATGAGCCTTGTCTTCACTTGGTGTATGAAATGTGGGATACTATGATTGAAAAAGTGAAGCAAATTATTTATAGCCATGAAGGGAAGACAAATGATGAGGAGTCGGACTTTTATTCAGTGGTGTATCATATATTGGTTGATAGATGGGAGAAAAGCAACACACCACTACATTGTTTAGCACATTCCTTAAATCCAAGGTAACTTAAGTTTTGCAGTATTCTTTTTCTACTTAATTTAGAAAATTTGGGTTAGGTTTATAATATTAATTTGTGATTGCTTAGGTATTATAGCAGACAATGGCTTGAAGGGGCTCCGAATCGTGTTTCCCCAGATTGTGATTCTGACATTTCAATGGAGAAGAATAAATGCTTTCAGAGATACTTTCCTAATGATGAGGAAAAAAGAATGATAATAGCAGAGTTTGCAAAGTTTTCAGGGGGTGTGGGACAATTTGCAGATAGGGATTCTTTAGAAAATAGAGCACACCTAGAAGCAAACATTTGGTGGCTTGCTCATGGTTCTTCTGCACCATTACTCAGAGCTTTGGCCTTGAAATTGCCCGGGCAACCTTGTTCTTCCTCTTGTTGTGAGAGGAATTGGAGTACGTATAACAACATCCACTCGTTGAAAAGGAATCAGTTGACCCCACAACGAGCTGAAGATTTGGTATATGTGCATTCTAATCTTCGTCTTTTGTCAAGAAGAAATCCAGAGTACAAAGAAGGTGAGACAAGGATGTGGGATATCGGAGGAGATGCAGTTGATTCATTGGATTTGGATGTTGCTGGCATACTTGAGGTTGTCAATCTTTCTCTTGATGAACCTGAGTTAGAATCTGTGCTATTTAACGATGGGAGTGTGTCGAGGACGATCGATGATCCAGACATAGAATAGTGAAAATCTATGTATTTTTTTTTGTTGACATTCCTTTTTTTGGAACTTAAAGTTGATACTTTTGAGTTATGTATCAAACTATCAATCTATAATGCATCTTGATGTTTTATATGTTTGGATTATTAATTATTGTTTTTGAGTTATGACATTATGTTAATAATTTTTTAACAAAGTATAAAAATAAAAATAAGGTTTGATTGACGTGTCGCCGAGTCCCCGAGTCCTAGTTTTTTTAAAATTGCCGAGTCACCGTGTCGTATCCGTATCCGATACGACACGCGTATCCGAGTCCGTGCATCACAGGCGAAAATGCTCCGGGAGGGTTTCAACAAGTGTAGTGAACTACACATGGACAGAGTAAAGAGAATAGACTGAAGAAAGGGGATGAAGATGAAAATGAAGTTTCATGTACTAGAACGAGTGGGGTCGGAGGAGGATCCAACGAAGGGACGACGCTACATGAGGCATCCAATAGTGCCAACGACTGGCCACAGCGATCGACACTATCCCTTACAGATGGCTCAACTAAGCAAGTTGATTTTTCGAGGGGTTCCACCCCTCGGTGCAATTGTTCCGCTCACCCGTTGCGGGGTTTTTTGCATTGTTTTTAGTGCATAATAATTTTCTCGCTTCGCCTTGCCTTTCAATTTTTGTTTCGCCTCCTCTTCACAGTAAATCACCAAAGAATGACACAGCTTGGAGAGCATAATATTTTCCGCACCCATTGTAATTGTAAAAGAAATATATGTACTGTGATTATTGATGGCAAATTAAGTGAGAACCTAGTTTCGAAACTGATAGTGGTTACTTTAGAGTTGAAGAAAGAACCACTCAGTTGGTTGGTTGGTTGGATCCGAGCGAGAAGAGCAACCACTAGGTGTTTAGTACCTTTTTTATTGGGCAGTATCGGACCAAGTATGTTGTATAGTGATTCCTATTAATATTTGTCACTTGTTACTGGCAGACCTTGGCAATTTCAATAGTGATCAATCCATGATGGGAATATGAATATATACACTTTTTTTTATGATGAGTGATGAGGGTACCAAGTTTCTTCTAGAGCCATTACACCCAACCGTCATCGATCATAGTGCAGGAACTCATTGACATGGTGGAGGAACCAAGCACTATTACTTCTCCTTTTCAAAGCTACTAGATTCGACCATCCCAACACACATGCAATAGTTACTAAGTTTGGGATGTGTATTTCCACGGAAGTTATCAACTCCCTCCATTGCAGACTATTTAGCATGTTTTTGAGTTAGTACCGAGAGCCCAGATATCCAATAGGCCACATTATCGAAGGACGCCCTGAGAACATGAAGAGTTTTAACAAGTGAATGAA